>OU342745.1:349849664-350232164 GCA_910589775.1 Avena eriantha | reverse complement strand
TGTGCAAGGGATCATTCTATAAACTAGGTCTTGGAAAGCCTATCAAGAGTAGCTCGGCATCGGGAATCTATGAAGGAAGAATGCCCCTTTGCTTTCTTAGGGGAATAGCCGCTCTTTTATCAGAGTCGAGGAATAGGAGGAGAATCCCCAGGCAAACAACTAGGGTTCTAGATTCACTGGGCGGAGAAGGGAGAATAGTATCCTCTCACAGTAGGTGACGTTTTCGGCGAACTCACAAGTCTCCTAATTAATTCCCCGCGATAGGAAAATAGAGAGAGCACAAGACTTTTAAGCACCTTAAGGGTTGATGTTGAAAGCTTGCCGCGAGTCAACAAGGACCAGCGGTGTTGAGGAAAAGGCCCATCTCACCTTATCATAGTCTATAAGGAGGAAAACTCGGATATGTCAAATATTATGACATTTCAGTGGATCTTGTCCGATAAGAGGAATGTTCCTCATCGTATGTAACTTAGTGCACAAGGGAATATCATTCTGAATGATTGTTGGCCCAGTCTCAGGTCTATGACTTGAGCGATCACTCAATTGAGGGATCATAGTAGGGCCCCTTTAGCTCTTCCTAATTCGAAGAGCAAAAAGAAAGGTAAAATCTAAAACAGAAACTCTCATCGTATAAAATCAAAGACAAAAGAACATGGAAATATCAACTCTCAATAGTATAAAAGATCCAGTCAGTCAAATCATACATCTGACACTCCACTCTAAACACATTCGATTCGTTTCAGTTCTATTTGAAACATTCGATTCTGTTCTATTCCACTTCATAGTCGAAATCAAAAGGAAAAGTAGGGTTAAGTACCCAACAAGTTGTCATGGGTAAAACACTTCACTTACAACACAAACACATAGAAGTGCCAGCCATTCAGGGTACATGACAACAGATATCTTATAAACATAAATACAAGATATACATGAAAAATCCCAACATACCGACTGAACAGAAAACATACACACATGAACCTGTTGAAAACCAAACTATTACTTTCCTTCTTGCAATCTCACAAGGCTGAAATCAGAAACCAATTTATCAACTTTAGTCTAGGTGTCAATTCCTTAGAAGAAGATCCATTCGAGTTTATTTTCGATTCATCGAGCTGTGGTGATAACCAAACTCAAGCTAGGAAGGAGCCTTGGCCGCTATTACTTTTAGGCCTCGTGGGTCGAGGTGGAGGTGGTGGTAGTTCTTCTTCCCCGGTAGAAATCAATATCCAATATCTGGGTATCTTTATAAACAAACTGGATAGAAAGCTGAATAATCTCTTAATTGGAAGTGAACGTGGTTTCACGTATTTCATATTCTGCTTATTAGATCAAAGCTTTCAATTCGTTGTTGATTATTTCTGGTTTCTCATACCTATCCCGTTTTTGTATTTGATGCATAAATACATCGTTTTCATCAACAATAGATATCGATTCACATTGCAATATAGAGCACCTTCACACAGATTTTTTTATGTAGAGAATTTCGACTATCAAACAGAAAATCAAGGTATCATCATTTTGAGGGATTTCCTCTCGGCAAAAACGGAATTTCTTGGCAGTAGTCAACCTAAAGTGCAATCCTCCAACTATATGAAGTATGCTATTCCAGCTTATTACAGATTACTCAAATTATGTGAGAGTTTCCGTTTTGGTCTTGTCTGTGTTAACAGGCTCAATCTAGTGTTTGACATTGTGCATCGTTCATATGCTGGAGCAGGTTTGAAATGTATTATCAAAGGAATATACTCTTCGATTCTTGTGCAAATCAGAACAGTTGTATATTCGCCTCAAGATAAGCGAAAAGTATATATACTATTCAATATTCTACTTATCGGAGGGATAGGAGTAGTAGTCTGGTATAAGTTTTTCAATCATTTCCCGCAACCTTTTCTCATCCCTGAGCCACATGGAAGGTTCTTGAACCCTACTGTTGTGGTTGAAGGTTACAAGAAAGTCACCTTCTGGATTACAGATGATCTCAATGCTATTGTGCTAAATGCTTTCCTCCGCGAGCCACCCTTTCGCGAGATAATTCCACTGAATCAATATTGGGGTTGCTGGGGTGCATCCATGATTGAAAAAGCTCGAGTCACATATATAGGTTTAGCTATAATGATAGCAACCTTTATCACAACAGGGATACTGAAAACAGCTCACCCGATGCTAGCGTGAAGCTCCCTGCATACATAGGTAATGATGAAGAAAGAAAGTGGTTCAAGTGATAGCCAAATGTTAAACCAAGAGGTTTTGTTTAGTATGGAGTCGAATATGGGCAGAAAGGGAATCAACCTATTGGCGGATGGTCAGGTTGTAGTAGAAACATTGACGCACGACTACACTGATTCAGATGAAGAAGAATTTGATTGATGGGTTTTTCAAAGGTTCAAATAAAGGGTGTAATGAAACATGTAGAGATGTCTTCTCTAGCTGGTTCATCTCGGTTGTCATATTGAATTGCAAATTCTCGTATAGTAATAGTTCCTTCGATTTCCTACCTAGCACATTCTCTGTTGCCTACGCCAATTTTTGACCTGCGAGTAGAGTGTGGCTGGCGTGATGGATAATTGGTATGGAAGGCCACACGAGGTTCGAAGAAGTTATGGGAGTCTTTCTCTCTACTGGTTCACAAGTACGGTCGGGGCTATTACTTTGGCTCTAGTACAGTCGGGTAGTGGAATCCATGTCAAACAGGAAAGCGAGATCAGAGCCGGTACAGACACAGAGGCGAGATCGAGTCGTCGCCGGGGTAGAAGAACCGTAGTCGACTAGGGTATAGTCGTTTACAACGTTTTTTCTCACAACTCCTGCTGCCCTGTCCTCCAATGAGGAATTGAATGCCATGTCATATTCGTTTTGTTCTGAGATGGAAGCCTAAACTAGAACTACTTGCAAGCAACTAATTGAAATAGCCGATTCGATAGCAAGAGGAAAGAGAACAGCATATTCTTTTTAAGAGCCCAAAGGGACCGGAACAGTCTAGTCTCTAGCTGCCTAAGAGCAACCCCTATTTGTCCAATCCAAAGTCAACCTATTGCCCAAGACCATCCCTCAATCCCGACTGTCCTAATTCTGCTCTAGCTCTAGGACAAAGGAAAGGGGAAGACTTCCTCTAATAAAGGAGGAAAGGAGAGATTTTCATTCAACCAAAATCCAACAAAAGAACCGGAACCGATACAGTCGACGGTCAAGGTACCAAGACCGAGACCGAGACAGTCATTAAAGCAGTCAGAGTCGAACCGAAAGGAGAGGCACCAACCATTAACCAGATCAAACTGTATTCAATATCAATAGCAGCGGATATTGCGATAATCCCCATAGCTGCTGATTATGCGACAGCTGATATTGCGATAACCGATTCTTTCTAACTAAGAGTAGATTCTTACATTTTTGGAGTTTTTTTCTGGATCCAGGTACCTCAACTATTGGCCTTACATGGCCTGACATGGGTATTCCCTCTTTCTAGTCCCACTCTTCTCCAACAGAGCTCCCTCACTGAGCGAGCATTTGGCATTCCTAGTATGCTCCACTCATTCTACACCAAGCACCCAATCACGGGATCAGAATCACACTCTAGATCATACCTTTCACGAAATAAAAGGACAGGCAGCCGTTGCTAAACCAAGATCTCCATCTCTTGACTCCGTCAACCAATCTGACCTTATAGGGAACTAAGGTATATTTACCATACAAGATGTATGCACCTACTAAAGGGAATAGAAAGATCTTGGGCACAAATACTCAACTTTTCACGAAAGACATAGATTCACCAATGATTGGTTGGACTAAATACAACATTTATTTGCTCAGAAGAAGGATGTGAGAATGATTTCTCGTACGTAGTCTTTCCTAGGACCATTCCAACAGGATGCTCAGAGGTGGGTGGAGAAAAAGCTCAAAAGGCATACTTCCTGCGCTTTCATAGGATCTAAATCAGTCTTCACCCTTTCGCTTTTCAAAGCCCCTCACAATAAATATGTAAATTCGTTTCGCAGAAATTCAGAGATTTTCGATCTCCTCGAAAGAAAATGAGTTCGATCAGCAACACCGGTCTCCGCAGCACCAGGATAAAGACATTCTCTTTACCCATAACCTTTCTCTGCTGCATTGGAACCAACTTGGCATAGTTACGAGGTTCCCGTTCTATTTAACTAACACTAACTGAAGCTAATCGGAAGCTTTCTTCTCATGCAACTCTTGGATCGAAAAGAGGCTGCTGGACTGGACCACGGTTGAAATTGCCAGGCACGGACTAAAAGCTGGGCTCAGGGATTCCAGAGTCAAACGACTACCATACATAGCATAGAGCTTCTAGCTGCACTAGTGTACAGAGAAGACTGGATGTGAACATGAAACTTTACAGGAAGAAGAATCGCCCCACTTTCCCTCTTGGAAGGAGCATAGCCCTGTAACCCCTCTAAAGAGGAAGAGAGTGTAATGCCTTAAAGATCTCATTTTTGATTATGATTGTTCTAAACTAAAGAAGTGACGGGCCCTTCTTGAGTGAGGAAGCGGTTTTCGGGAATGGAATCTGGTGCTAATTTTTGGTATAGAATTGGACAAGCAACTTCTTTGCCGAAACTACTACTTCAAAGAACTCCCTTTTCTTGCAATCCCCCTTCTCTCGAGCTTCAGCTTGACCAGAAAGAACTCCTATTTGGCCTATCGAGTTCCGCTAAGACCTCTTTAACTTATTATGCCTTAACCTACTTGGTACTAGGACTCATTGTGGAAATCCCATAGGCCTATCCTCCTTGGGCTTATCCCCTAACTACTTCCACAGAGCTATATTCAAGGTGGTTGACCTACTTCCTCGGTTTCGAATCCTCCGTTTTGGAATACTTTACCTCATCCGTCCTGTGACCTATCCTCAGCCTTAGTCGTAGCCTGATCCACTCTCTTTTTCCCAGCAAGTGAATGCGAGTCTAGTTCACCTTCGGCCTCGAAAACCAGTTAGGTACGAGGAAAGAGTAGGGATGGAGTGTGAGTTACGGTCCTCTCTTCCCAGGCAAGAATGAAATTGGACGGTCTTAGCCCAGAAAGTGAAAAGAACGAGATCTAGAAAGAATTCTACTAGCTGAACAAGGCTGTGAAAGAATCTCTGTCAGGTGGTGCAGATGAATAGAATAAGCCAAGCCCTGCTTTTTCTCTTTTTAGCCTTATCCGCTCTTGAATGGCTAACTCTCCTACATCACCTAGTTCTTTGTCACCCTTATAGGTAATAGGAATGAAAGAAGATTCATCCTAAGAATTGGCATACGTTGTGGGAGCCAGGGCCCTTAGGAAAGGAAAATGAACCGCTGATATTGAGGCATAGCTAAACGAGAAGTAGATAGATTGGATAAACAGCGTATAATGATAGACGCTTCTTCGGCACACATGGAGACATACCTCCCGTAGCTGACCCCTGAATTCAAGGATACTGTCGGCTTTGTTACTAACTGATAGAAACCCCTTAATACAACATTTTTCATAAATGTCATATGGTAGGTAGACCCGGTCTTGTGCTCGTCCGGTTAAGTGGCACATTGTGCTAAGTGCTCGAACCGTTGGCTGATCTCAGCTGTATCGCCTCATACAAATTAGTTAAGCGAGAAAACAAACGGGTACATAGGAGCTCTATGGTGGACCACCAGCAGGAAGATTGAATGGCTTAGCGCATCCTACGCCTACTAGACCTGACTTCGTAGGATACTCTGATAGACTAGTCAAATGGCAATGGCCTAGTGGTTGTATCTGCTTGCCGATTCCTATTAAGAATACAAGAGTGACAAATAAGATGGAGATCTTGGCTATCATCAAACCATCCTCCCTCCGCTTATCTCTTTCCTTTCTATATGATAAGTCTACTCGTGCCTCAAGGGCCGGTCATTTACGCTCTCCACTGCATGAACAGCATTCCCAACTAGATCTGTACGGCTTCCGTTGTCTCCTTTTCGATTCCCGACTCTAGCTCACAAGTATCCATAAGAGCGACCGGCCCTGAATGCTTAAACCTATCAATCCTCTCCTAAATTTCTTTCTTTTTGTCATTGGGCAAGGAGCTCAAACAATCCATTCAGCACTTTCCGATGGGGGCCAAAAGCCACTGGGCTACCAAGAAGTCGGATTCAGTTCAGTCCCGTTTTCAAGATCCAGTTTAGTGTTTGGGGATGGCTTGGTCCAAGCCCACATCCATAGTAGATGGACTTGAGCAGGCAAGTATGCCACCTACTGATATGATTGATTATGACAATTATGATATGGACTGGACGGTTGTGCAACCGATTCTACTGACTCGCTTACCCCCGAGAACACCTAAGACATGGGGGTTATTTACGCGAGTAAGCCTAGCAAGGACCAAGATCTCGATCACAAACTATCAAGAAGAAAGATCAAGATTCACTTTTGTCGGGCAAAGAACTCTCTTGAGGAAATGACTTCGCTCACTGAAGACCAAGCAGCAGCCATTCTAGATGAAAGGACACAAGCCTAAAACTGGAATGCGGATCTATTTATCTGGAATTCCTATCTTCTTAAATAAAGAGTTGCCTATCTGAAGAAATGCTGGTATAGTTGACTTGCCTCAGTTCTCGCACCGGTGTCTGCCAGGGTCTGAACCATTAGGTAGAGTTTCAGCTGAAAGAAAACTAGGTCAATCTTCCGATCGCGAGTCTTTACAAGCTTGAAACAACTTAAGCACAGGCGGGAGTCGCCCCTTTTAAAGTCAGTATTTATGCGGCGCTGAACTAACGAGCGGATACCTAACCTTCGAAGGAGAAGAAAAGACGGATGTATCTTTCATTCATATCGATCAGCGTTTGAACACCTCTCTGCAACTATTTCCCGAATTAAGTCTGGAGGCTTTGCATCTATATTTGGAGCTGGGTATGCACCCATTGATTCTAGCACTTGGAGCTTTGAACGCTCGAAAGAGAAATACAATCTCAGCCCTACAAGTGGGTCGGTAGGCTGCTCTGCTCTATTCAGTTCTGAGATATCAGTATCCTTCTTTTCCCTGCCCTTCGTGGAACAAATATGATGTTTCCGTCCAGAGATGGAGCTCAAAGGCGAAAGGCACTAAAGATGTTTCATCAGAATTGCTATTGACATCGACTCGTCAGGTTCGAACTGACATAGGCCTTACTAAGACCTATATTCTTCCATGAAGGAGTCGCAAAACTTCTGTTAGGTTCTTATCTTAGATTCCGTCTGTCTCGGAGTCTAGTTCTTCACACAATAGAAAATCTGAATAAAAAATATGGAGCATATGTTGGTTTAGAATTTCTCGGGAATTCATTGATAGTGACTTTCAAAGTTCTAGGGGGGCTCGTCTACTCCTCTTTTTACTCGATCGAGCCGCTTTCCCTCATTCTACTCGTCCAGCCCTCTTCATGAACTTGTACAATCAATGCCACAAAGATAGCAAACTCGATTATCAAATATATAAGGAAAGGGGTGACGGTTTGGCACCAGATATCCGGGGGTGTGGAAAGAGCAGCTGTGAAAAGCGGAAAAACCATCAAAAACGACGATTGCTCGTGAAGGTTTCCACAGAAAGACCCCTTGGTTCTGGCAAACAGATCACAATTACAGGTACCTGGGAGCATACCGATGGAATGAACAAAATACGAACTGTTAACATTATATAGTCATAGATCTTAGGTTGTAACTTGATCATGAGCGAATTTGTTGATGTTGCACCCACGAAGTATGGAAAGTGCCAAACATTGGGAACTACCCGGGGAGGAGTTAGGAGCAGGAACAAGGAGAAGCGAGAACCACTTAAATGGAGGATTCTATTGTATTTCAGCCTTTGTTCCCCATAGCAGCTGGGGATCGAAAAGCACCAAATTTGATGACTTATTAAGGGAGAGACGAAGTAAGAGCATGCTATTGAAGACGTTGCAACATATGTCGGGGGGGGCTCTGTTGATTGTGTACAAACAAAATACGAGTCCAAAGGTAGGGTAATAAAGGGTTTAGCTAATGGAGAAATTGACTCTTCCGGGAACCAGTAACGCGTAAACCATGTCAAACCAAGACCGATCAATATCCGAACGGAACGGATTCGAACTTCTCCTAGAAAAGTTTCCGGTGCGAAATTCAAAAAATGAGTAATTCAAAGGAAAAAAGCATTTGAGGCATGCGCCGGACTGAAGAGACTGATTCCTTTCTCTGGGACCATTTCATTGATTGCAAAGAGAATCATGCACTCTCTTTGCAATCAATCAAAATGAACATTGCTCAAGACCACTAGAAGGTCCCCCTAGAATCTGCGGCTCCTCTTTTTATTCAATTATGAAATGACTCATTTTAATGGAGATTTATAGCATCATTCAAGTAAATGCAAATTGAGATCGTAGAAACATGAGCTTGTGATATAGCTACACCTAATTCCAGACCGGTTAATGCTAAAATTATAAATAAGGGACCAAGATCTCCTATGAAATAGAAAATATTATTAAGAAATAGCATAGTCCAAGCAAACCCACTTAAAATCTTGACTAAACTATGACCGGCCATCATATTAGCAAATAAACGTATTCCTAAGCTTAATGCACGAAAACAATAAGAGATTAGCTCAAGGAGTACTAAGAAAGGTGCTAACGCAAGTGGGACTCCCGCAGGTAATAAGAAGCTAAAAAAATGAAGCCCATGTCTTTGAAATCCAACGATCGTAATGCCTATAAAAATGGAAAATGAAAGAGCCAAAGTAATGAGAAAATGACTTGTCACTGTGAAGCTAAAGGGTATCATACCTTGGGGATTACGAAATAATGAAAATGTAAAAGTGACCGAGATACGAGGGAAAAACTTTTGTTTCACATTTTCGGAAAGACCACCTATTTGTTTGTTTACCAGGTTCTGCACGAAATCATAAATTTTCTCTACCAAGGATTACAATGCATTTGGCACTGACTTTCCACCTCCCTTTTTCGTAACAACAAAAAACCCAACGAGGACCAAAACGAGAGTCAACAGCATAGACAAGGATAGATTTGTGAATGAAACAAAAAAGGAATTAATAAAATAACTTAATGGTTCCACCGGGGCCCCACTCTCCAGTTTTTCATGGATAGCAGCGCCTAACCTACTATCGGCAACTTTGTTACGCATGACGTCTAGGCATAGAGTATGCCAACTTTGTCCATTGTCAAACTGATTTAAAATTAAGCTACGCCGGAATTCCCACAGCTCATTATACGACCCAGCATACCCCATACCCCGGATATACTGTCCTACCTGAACCCATAGGTCAACCCGTTGGTTGCCTGAAGGCTCCGCGTATATTCGATTTCTGTTGTTCATGTTACATAAATCATAACCCAAGAAAGAAATTCAAATTATGTGAGTGAATTGGCGCATGCAGTCGCCCAGATTCTACGAAGTACCTAGAATCACATGAAAACCATTCAAGTCGGTGGAGAATTTACTTATGCAGAGGCGGAGACAGGATTCGAACCTGCAGTCTTCAGGTCATGAGCCTGATGAGTTGACCAATTCCTCTACCCCGCTTTAGTGTAAACTAGAATTTACATACAGAAAATCGACTTCTAAAAAGGCGGATACTTTACATGTTCCCCTCGGGATACCTGTAGATTACATATGCATCTGGATATTGTTTTAGATCCAGCTAATGATACAGGAACCGTTGGCCATTCTAGCAGACATGTAAATTCAAGTTGGATCTACATAAGTGAAGTGAAGTAAGCTAGATCCTGACTACTAAATAGCTACATAGGTATGCTGAACAGAAAAGTGAAGGGATATGTATGGTCTAAACCCATTTGAAGTGTAGTCAGTAACCCAAGGGTCTATCATTTTAGTAGGCAGATCCTAAAGCATTGGTACTAGAATGTAAAGCCTAATTAGGTTTCTTTTGATTCAAGCTAACATAGATCTCCGGTTAGTCAGATCCATGCATCTAAGATTTCAGCGAAATGGTATTTCAGATAGCTAAGATAGCTTAGTAAACACTTTCCTGATCACTTCTGCATATTCAATTGGTTCGATTTGGCTTATTTCAGGTACTTTTGGAGGGCTTCAGTAGGATTAAGGGAAGGAAGTGCTTATTTTAGATTTCTTCTTATCTAAAGCAATTATGCTTGGACCTGAAATGTCACATGCTATGTGTTCATATGGCCTGGAAACAGCTTGATCCACCTTTTTAGGGAATGCCTCATTAATGTGTCAACCCACTCTTTTGTGTAATATGCTGCACGGGACACCTGGAAATGCCATTTATAGATAGTTAGAATGTGCTTGCTGATATCGAAACACTCCTAGGGACGCCTGACCAACGCTTGAGGCTCTTGTAGAAAGAACTCTATTTTGATCTAATCACCGGAACAGCTGGGAAGCTCTTGCTTGTAACATAGCTCTCTATCTCCGCTCAAGGTTTCGTACTTGGATTCAGTAAATTCTAGTAAGACAGGGAAATGTTGCATAATCTGGTTCAAGCCGCTTTCGCTAGTAGTGGAGTTGTGGAAGAAGGGAAAGATGTCGGAATCAACGGATTCCTATTCGTAGCTCATGTTCAACGCTAGCTGGTACGAGGGCCCAAGGCTCGACTAACAAAGGCCAATGGATGGTTATCCTGAAGTAGAACAGCACCAGTGCCCGAATCAGATGCATCAGTTTCTAGCACAAACTGCTTGTTAAAGTCAGGTAAAGCAAGTACATGTGCACTGATTAATTAAATTTCAACACTTGAAAGGAAGTCTCAGATTCCGGAGTCCAAATAAAAGGCACATTCTTGCGAAGCATATTAGTGAGTGGTTTAGATAGAACTCCATAATGTCGAACAAACTTCCGATAGTATATCCAGATATACCAAGAAAGCCCCGAAGTTCTTTGACATTGGTTGGCCTCCTTCACATCCACGATTTGCATTTTTTATTCATTGGTAGAAACGCCTTGTTGACTGATGACATGCCCCAGATAAGCAATGCTACGCTGAGCGAAGGAGCACTTAGACATTTTGATACGCCACCGATATAGTTGCAGCAACTTTAAGACTTCTATGAAATGTGCCAATGAGCCTTGTAAGAATTGATTGTTCCCAACAAACGCAGAGTGCAAGGTGCCTCAGTACCAGTAAGTGCTGCCTTCGAGATCACACATAGCTCTGCATTTGCTACAGCTTCACTAATAGAACCGGAAGGAGTTTCATCAATTGCATCCGCTGAAATAGCATCTTGAGGCAGCAGGCCCAGAAGTTCATCGATAACATGAAGTTACACTGTAGAAGAACAAGCATGATTCGGGCTCCACTTCTCACCACAGGTGAAGCAAAGCCCCCACGCACGGCGATACGCCCGCAGCGTCTTGAGGCGATCGGCAGTCGACAGAGAACGCGAGTTCTCCACACCACGTCGATCCCCTGGAGGACTTGGTGTTGGTGGAGAATGTACATAACGAGTCGCTGAGCGAGAAATATCTCGGAATGCCATCTGATGTGGGCAGCTCGAGAAACGGGTAAGACACTTGGCACCTCTCTTCCTGTTCAACAGATACGAAATCCATGGAAGATCATGGTACATAGCTCTGAACAAACAAAGCTAATACGACGCCTGACGGAATTCTTCTTTATTTTTTCAATTTGCATTAGAGTATTTTTCCTGTTGAAAAACGAAGAACCTTTTTTTGTTGTTACAGTTCCTTAAGCATAACCAGTTACAACCACTGATCCATATATATTATATCCAGCCGATACGAGGGTTACTGTCTGACTACCTAAAGTTGCATATCCAAGTATAGATCCCTAGAGAAGAGAAGCAAAGGTATAAGCCAAGACCTGTAAAGCCACACACACCAGAATTCGATCCAGCTTTTGATATAGGCTACGCAATTGAGGATGGATGTTATTGCACCACCACTAGTTGACCACCAATAGCAGTTGTGAAACCAGTAGCTCTAGATTGTTAGAGCCGGACTTGCTTCTTTTCTGGTCAATCAAGATCGTAGCATAGACAGTCTTGCTTACTATCTCCTCCATCTAAGGAAGATGAGGTTGATGGTAGTAGCCTAAGCGCTAAGAAGCTTAAATCATGTTACTTCAACTATATGCTTAATAGCTTGATTTCTTTGTTTTGTCTGGATCGATCTAGTCTCGTTTAGTTACTACTCAACCAACCATGCTGTTCCTAGTGGTGCTATGTATGCTGCTGTTACTAGCGTTAGTAATTTCTTTTTCCTTCTTTAAGCAGAGTGCATTTTTGTTCCATGCATGGTGGAAGGGGATTTAATGCAAGGTCATGGTGGTCTTTGATTATGGATAAATGCAATCGACTGACGTCTAATTGGAGAGAGTACGGAGTTGGTAACTGATCATGCATGATTCCATTTCCTCCCCACGTAAAAGGCGGGTCGTCGTCCAATTTCCCGGTCATTGTTATGCTCATGGATTGGCCTGGTACGTACATTGCCGTTAAAGGGCCCGCTAGTAGGGGATAAACATTGGCATGCTCCTCAGTGGCAAAGAAACAAGCTAGCACATATATATCACTTGTACGTACGACAAGCGATAAGCTTGTGACTCTGACAACCGGCTCATACAAGGGTAGCTGTGTTGACCAAACCACACCGAACCAGTCAGGAGTTTTCAGAGATTATGCCCAGTGTCACATGACACCACTTCATTGTATGCAACACGAGGAACCGATCAAGAAAGACGAAGCAGACATGCACAAGTTCAAAAGCGAGGTCGGACAAGCATGTATCAGAACAGCAACGTGATCAAGGCTGCAGCTGCTACTGCGAGGACTACCGTCACAAGGGAAATCCGGCAGGAACTGAAGGCCACCGATCCCGACCGATTGCGCGGCATGGACGTCGAAAGCTCCTCCATAGTCGACGGGGGCACTTGTCCTGGGACGGCAGCAGCACAGACATGCACAACAGATTTCCATTAGTACACACGAAGTATGATCAACGATTCCACAAATATATTAATTCTAGTGTAGTGTTCAAACGATCAAATGGATGAGATGATCAACGATTGCTCAGATTAACAAACTAGAAGGTACAGTTACAACTTAACAGATCCGTGCACTCAGAGTTTGAGAAGACTATATATATAGCATCTGCATCACCAGGACACTCGATACTGTAATTAGTAGGCAGTTACAAGTTAATAGAACAAATGCTGCGAGTAGAAGAAGAAGAATGGAATCAATAATAAGACATTTTATCATACAATCAAGTTTGAATCTGTATTCCTATAGCCCTATAGCAGCATATAACAAGAAATGGAGAGAACACCGCAAGTGAAAATCCAAAAAATTGGTACATTCAAAAGAACTGCTCAACTGATCAGTAATCATGACTAACCATAGCAAAAAAGCACAGTAATAATATCCCTAATATAGAGTAGCATCCAGAGCTCGCTGGTGATCCGCATCTACCACCAACCATCACCAATGTAGCTTCACAAGGACTCACAAGAACAAGGATAGGAGCGCATAAACTTATTTTTTAACTTGTTCGGTGATCAAGAACACGTGCATAGGGAGCACAAGAATCGATCAAAGCATATACTCGCCATCAAGAAGGGACAAGTTTCTCCCCCGGCCCTACTCCCCAATTGTTGGGGGGATACCCCCGGGTAGGGTCACGCCGGGGTATAAAGGCCAAGTTAGCCGAGGTTCGGCAAGGTCAAAGCGGATGCTGGCCGAGTCACCTCAAGGCAGGCCGAATCACGGGGTAATCCGGACCTGGGGGCATTCGCCTAACTAGGTCTCATCCAACTTAAGCAGTGAGTCGGAAGTGCATGTTTTACTTATATGCAGGAACAGGTGTGGCCGGATGAACCATCATCCGGGTCACAGCAAGCTTCTAGGAGAAGGAAGGAATCTCGCTGGTCAAAAGGAGCCCCGGTACGCACTGCCTGAGCGAAGGAAGCAAGGACAGGACCACCGGGGCGTGGCCGACAAGCGTGATGATGCCTGTGTCGGCTGACGAGGGCGCCGCACAGGCTCACGTAGCTAAAGCATGTGTGACGCGGGGGAAAAAGCACCCCGGTCGGCTTACCACTTTGGGAGGAGGGAATATGCCTCCACGTATGCCCTAGGCAGAAACCGAGCCTCCCCTATAAAAGGGGGGCTAGGGCTTCTGTAGAGGGGGTTGGTCTCTTTGCTATTCTGTTTTAGGCTAGGGTTTCAGGCGTGATCTGAGGGTGAGAGTAAGAGCACTCCTTCTTCCTCCTCTCGCCGATACATCTCTAGGAGCACTTGTAACCTGGGAAGAAAATCAATACAAACTTCTGTGTGGAGAATCACTTCACTATCCCTCCCTGGATTCCCCTAGCGTGTATAAGTTCCCACCTTTAGCCTATCCATGGCATCTGCCGTGACACCACCACGACAGTTGGCGCCCACCGTGGGGCTAGCGGCGCTAGCAGGGGTCAAAATCCGGATGGGAAACATCATCAGCACCGGCGAACGCATCGTCTCCGGGCTCGTTCAGCGCTTTGGAGCGTGGAACTTCGTCAGCGACAACGCTGGCTGCTTCGGCACACGCCCTCTTCCGCGCAACGGCCTCTTCATCAAGCTCGGCGTGCACAAGGTCTACGTTGCTGTGGACGTATCAGCTGTTCATCCGCGTCACGTCATCGACGCGGGAGAGCCTCCCCTCACCGTGGTTCCCGAGACGCGTATCGCTCGCTCCCCGGACCGTGCAGAGGTGATGATGACTGCGCCAGGTGCGGGCGCGAGCAAGGATCCGGTGCCAGATTCGGAGGTAACGCCAAAAGCACCGAGGAAAGGTAGAGGTCCTCCACTAGAGAGGCCAGAGAACGTGTTGAGGGAAGCAATGGATAGCTTGGCAAACCCTGTAATAGCAGCGGTAGATCCGGCTCGAGCGCAGGCCGAGCTGGAAGAAACTAGGCAGAAAATCCTAGAGGGCGCAAAGCAAATAGCCGCGGCTCAACAGTCATTGAATATGACGCTGCGTGAGTACACGAAAGCGAACAAAGTGGACGCAGTAAAAGTGAAAGGGAGAAATCTCATGAGCGAGATGAACCGAGAGGGGGATACTGGAATTGAGGTATCGGAAAACTGTTTGTCTGTGGGGCTGTCGAGGTATAGTACCCCGGCAAAGAACCTCAGAGCAGCGGATGCAGCAGCATCCGAGTTGGAGGGTCTAACGGGTGAAGCCCGGCAAAGACAGCAAGATAGGGTTAATGAGCTGGTTCGGATTGCGAACAGGCAAAACGAGGAACTACTCAGAGCTAACCCGGAGAGAGCTGGAGCCTCCAAGATTGTCCATTCGGCGGTGGGTAACCTGGAGAAATCCGCTAGCGCCACATCATCCCCTCATGGCGGCCCCAGGAGAGAGGAGGTAGTAACCTCGGCCCGACGGATCGTCCCGTATGACCCGACGCAGGCAGATCATCCCGTATGACCCGACGCAGGCAGGGAAAGGAAAAGAAGCACAGAGAAATGATGATCGACGGAGTGTGAGCCGAGGTGAAGCTGGCCGAGGTAACCGCGACCAAGGCAATGCCGGTCAAGGGAACGTTGTCAACGGCAATGCCGGATAGCGAAACTCGGCTGGAGCAGGACAACCGCAGCAACGGAATATACCAAGGCAAGAGCAAAGTGTCGGCCGAGGTATGCAACAGAAAGCCGCTCCACGAGAACAACACAGGTATAATGATGGAGACTCGGAAATGGCAAACGCGGGATACCCGAGGCAAGACTATCATGTGATAGGATCGAGATTGGGAAGCAGAGATTTGATGCCGGATGATGCCAGGTTAAAACTGGATCGACTGTATAGGTCGGAACAAATTGAATGCCAAGGTCCACCGGGCCCAGCATGTTTTGGACCCCGGATCATGAAGGAGCCACCGGTACCGAACTTTCAGCTACCCAGAGGCACGAAGACGTATGACGGCAGTACGAAGCCGGAGGATTGGCTGATAAATTATGCTACGGCTGTGAAAATTGCCACTGGTAACCTGAGATGGGTTGTACGATATGTACCCCAGATGTTGGAAGGCCCGGCAAGGGTATGGCTGAACAATTTGCCGCCAGGAAGCATCAAGGGTGCAGGTATGGAAGCGAGCTGTGGATGAAGTTGCAAAGGAAAATGCCAACTACTTTGGCAGAGATGATCCGGATTGCGGATTCGTATGCTTTGGGTGATTCGACTCAACCTAGGCTCGTATCAAACAAGTCAAACGATGAGTACTATCAAAGAGATGGGGCTGGATCATCCCGAAGGAATGACTACAGACGAAAAAGGAGAGATGATAGACCGGATCATCGATATGGTTCGCACCAAGTTGTAGCTGTGAATCAAGATCAGCCCGGAGCAGGGGCAGTCAACGCCAAAAAACTGGAGGGCAGTGGACCCCAAGAAACGATGGAAAGAAGACTTGGACACCAGAGCAAAAGAAGCAGTGGCAAGAAAGGAAAGACCGTCCGAGGTACACTTATGAGTCAATGTTGGACCAGCCGTGTAAGTTTCACACGCCAAATCCGAATAACCCAGCGGGTCATACCACGAGTCAATGTGAGTGGATGCGCAAGATTGAACAGGGCGGTTCAGGGAATGCTCAGGCACCCCGGAATGATCAGCCTCGGCAGGAGTTACCTCGGCAGCAATTGCTCTTAGGAGCGAACACGCAACAGCTGATGTTGCCTCCCCCTCCGCCAAGGTATGATAACAATGAGAGAAGGGACGCGGTGCACCAAGTGGAAAATCAGCATCCACCGGATCAGAGGTACCCTAGAAATGAGGGGAGAAACGAGTACAGGGAGCACCATCAGAGCTACTGCGTGTTTACCACTGAGGAAACAGATAGAAAAAGCTTGCAGCATAGGCATATGGAGGTGAATGCGGTGATGCCTGCCGTGACGAGGTACATGCCTTGGTCTGATCAAGAAATCACCTGGAGCATCAGGGATCATCCCAAGCTCATGCCAAGCCCTAGTTCGTATGCATTGGTACTAGATCCAACATTCATTGGACCTAGCATTAACGTAAGATTCTCAAAGGTGTTGATCGACTATGGCAGCAGCATTAACATCATGTATGCGGACACGATGCGCAAGTTGGGTATCTCGGAGAACATGCTGCATGCCACGAGGACAACTTTTCATGGCATTGTGCCCGGCATTTCTTGTGAGCCCATAGGCAAAGTCCGGGTCGACGTCTTGTTCGGCACGAGGGATAACTGCCGAACCGAAAATTTGGAGTTCGAGGTGGTGAACTTGGAAAGTGCTTACCATGCATTACTCGGAAGGTCAGCCCTGAACAAGTTCATGGCAAGCTGTCACATTAGCTACTTGAAGATGAAGTTGCCCGGACCAAACGGGGTGATAACCATTGCAGGGGATTTCCGAAGTTCGATGGAGTATGCGTTGGCCGGATCAAACTTAGCCGAGTCGCTGGTGATTGCGCAGGAAAAAAGGAAAATTCAAGAAGTGGCTGCGTTGGCTCAGTCCGCGTAGCAGTATATGCCGGCGCTGAGTAACCCGCATGGAAGTGTCTCCTTCCAGGCCACGAAAGATACCAAGAAGGTTCCTATTGATGACATGTTCCCAGAGCGCACCATAACGATTGGTGCCGGGTTAAATGATAAATAGGAAAGCGAGCTCGTCAGCTTCCTCCGTGAGAATCGGGACATTTTTGCTTGGTCCAAGGTGTTCCGAGGGAGTTGGCCGAGCACTCTTTAAATGTGAGACCCGGAGCTAAGCCGGTGAAGCAACCTCTCCACCGCTTCGCCGAAGATAGGAGGAAAGTCACTGGGATGAGATAGCTCGGTTGCTAGCTACAGGATTTATCATGGAGGTTCTCTACCCGGATTGGCTATCCAATCTGGTGCTGGTGGAAAAGAAGAAGGATGACCCGAACGTGGCAGTGGTTTGGAGCATGTGTATCGATTACACGAACCTGAACAAGGCGTGTTCAAAAGATCCATTTCCGCTGCCAAGAATAGACCAGGTCATAGACTCAACTGCTGGATGTGAACTGTTGTCATTCATTGATGCATATTCAGGTTTTCACCAGATACCTCTGAATCCGGATGATCAAATAAAGACTGCATTTATTACCCCGTATGGGGCTTATTGCTATCGCACCATGCCGTTTGGTTTACGTAATGCAGGGGCAACGTACCAAAGATGTATGCAAAAATGTTTGCACGACCAAATAGGTCAAAATGTACAGGTGTACATGGATGATGTGGTTATCAAGACTAAGGAAAGCAAAACGCTCCTTGACGATATCAGGCAGACGTTTGCGAACCTAAGGAGGTTCCGGATGAAACTTAACCCGGAAAAATGCACATTCGGTGTCCCGGCTAGAAAACTGCTTGGTTTCTGGTTTCCAGCCGAGGTATCGAGGTTAATCCAACTAAAATCCAGGCCATCGAGCGAATGGAACTGCCGAAGTGTCTTAACGATGTCCAGAAGTTCACAGGTTGCCTGGCCTCGTTAAGTCGGTTTGTATGCCGGTTGGGAGAGAAGGCATTGCCTCTTTACCAACTCATGAAAAAGTCGGATAAGTTCATTTGGACGCCACAGGCCGACGAAGCCTTTACCCACCTGAAGAAAATGTTAGCCACAGCACCAGTGCTAGCCTCACCACTATCGAAGGAGCCAATTTTGCTCTATATAGCCGCAACCAACCGAGTTGTAAGTGCAGTGATAGTGGTGGAGCGCGACGAGGAAGGTAAGTCGATGCAAAGATTGGTGTATTACTTGAGCGAGGTGCTGTCAGCCTCAAAGCAGAACTATCCACATTACCAAAAGGTGGCATATGGTGTGTACATGTCCGCCAAGAAAATGAAGCATTACTTTGAGGAGCACCCTATCCGAGTCATATGTGAGGCCCCCATATCCGAGATAATGAGTAACAAGGATGTGAGTGGCAGAATTGCAAAATGGGCAATTGAACTAGCACCTTATGCGCCGCAGTATGACAGAAGAGAGGCCATCAAATCTCAAGCTGTGGTGGACTTCTTCGTGGATTGGGCCGAGGTACAATACGTACCGCCACTTCCGGATCCGAACTATTGGCGAATGCACTTTGACGGATCAAAGACCAAAACCGGGCTAGGTGCCGGAGTTGTACTCACCTCGCCAAAGAAGGATCAGTTGAAATATGTACTGCAGATCCATTTCACCGCATCAAACAATGTCGCTAAGTATGAAGCACTTGTGCATGGGCTTAAGGTAGCAAAAGAAATTGGGATACGTCGGATCATATGCTTTGGCGACTCGGATTTGGTGGTGCAGCAAGTATCGGGAGTATGGGACGCCCTTGATCCAAACATGGCACTGTATAGATATCATGTGCAGAAGATATCTGGTTACTTTGAGGGATGCGAATTTCACCATGTACCCCGGGTGGAAAATGAGGCTGCCGACATGCTGTCAAAGCTCGGGTCAAGCCGACAAGCAATTCCACCGGGTATAGCATTAGAGCACCTCAGGAAACCATCCATCAGGCCATCCCCAGAGTCCGAGTCAATATATGTCTCGGAGGACGCAGAGTCCGGAGCTTTGCCCATGGACATTGACGCGGGAAGTGATGCGCCGGACCCGGGGACTGCCTCGGCAAATCCGGGGACTACTTCGGCAAACCCGGGGACTGCTTCGCAAGACCCGAGGACTGCTCAGCATGGTCCGGTTGAAGTTATGCCAGTGGATCAGATGGAGATTGATGAGGATGTGTTCCCTGTGCGAGCAATACCAGCTTGGGCATTGCCTATATTTCAATTCCTGAGGGACGGAACGTTACCCACTGAGGAAGTGCTGTCCAGCCAAACACAGAGGAGGGCAAAGGCCTACACAATCATCAATTCCGAACTATACAAAAGGAGTGTGACCAATTTACTCCAGCGATGTGTTGACCCGGAAGAAGGACTTGAAATCATCCGAGATATACATCAGGGGGAATGCGGGCATCATGCCTCATCCCGAGCCTTGGTAGCGAAAGCTTTCCGGCACGGATTCTACTGGCCGAATGCATTAGAGCAAGCGGAAGAGCTGGTGAGAAAATGTAATGGTTGTCAGAGGTATGCCACCAAGACACATATGCCAAGGTCGGAACTCAAGACCATACCAATCACTTGGCCATTTGCCGTATGGTGCTTGGATATGGTTGGCCCGTTCAAACCAGCAAGGGGAAACATGACTCACATTCTGGTCATGGTGGACAAGTTTAAGAAATGGATTGAGGTAAAACCTATAAGAAAATGTGATGGACCTATGGCCGTAACGTTTCTCAAAGATATAATCTTGAGGTATGGTTATCCCCACTGTATCATAACTGATAATGGCACAAACTTTGCGGAAGGAGCATTTGCGCGTTTTTGCCGAGATAAGAAGATCCGGCTGGACATAGCCTCGATAGCCCACCCCGCATCGAACGGACAAGTGGAAAGATCCAACAGATTAGTATTATCCGGGATAAAACCCCGGCTCATTGAGCCGCTGCAAAGATCAGCGGGGTGCTGGATAGAAGAACTACCAGCGGTACTGTGGAGTTTAAGAACAACTCCGAATCGATCAACAGGCTATACGCCGTTCTTTCTAGTATATGGGGCAGAAGCTGTATTACCAGCCGATATAGAGCATGATTCGCCTAGGATCACCCAATACACAGAAGCCGAAGTGCAAGAAGCCCGGCAAAATGATGTCGATCTGCTGGAAGAAGCGAGAGAACTGGCACTGTCCAGATCCTCCATATACCAGCAAAATCTCCGACGCTATCATAGCCAGAAAGTATGCCCCCGGGTCTTTCGGGAAGGCGATCTGGTGCTCCGGTTGGTACAATGTACTACGGGCATGCATAATATCCCCCCCATGGGAAGGGCCGTTCATCGTGAGCAAAGCATTACACAATGATTCTTACTATCTTATAGATGCAAAGCCACATGAAAAGAACAAGGCGGACATGTCTGGAGAGGAATCTAAGCGACCATGGAATATAGCTCTACTTCGTCCTTTCTACACTTAGCTAAAGAAGCGTATGTATCCGAGTCTTCTCATATGTCGGTATGTACGTCGGCAATGAGCTTATCAATGAAATGTTAGTACCTCGAGCAGTGACTCGGGGACTACCTTAATTTTGTTTGTTGTTTTTCGCACGCCAGCTGGAATAAGTTATTCTACTTAACTCGGATTAGTAATGTGCGAGCACCAAGAACCCAACTCTTCGACTTGCTGCTGTCCAACAAGAATTGGCTTCATGGCAAGCAAGAGAACAAGTTTGCAATTGCGTAGCACATGAAAAACGACTAAGGAAAAGAATTTATTCGAGCCGACGTTTGTTTTTCGGACTAACCCAGTATTCATTTTCAAGTTATTATGTTGTTCTATTTTTGAGCTAAGCCTAAGAGTTTCCCAGTATTGTTAAGACAATTTTTCAAGCTCGGATTCGTAAGTTGTAAAACCGAACCAAGGTAGACACGAACCGAGCCAAGAGATTGAACGAACAAGAAAAGAAACTCGGGGACTACGCCCAAGTTAATTCGGCATAAGCACTTAGTAGCAAAATATCACATATGTTTGGAATACAATTCCACCCGGCATATCGGCGATCTCATAGGTTTTCAAGTGTTTTTTACTTAGAAGCAGCGGGAGGAAGTTCGGCATCATCTTCGCCCTCTTCGATATCCAAGGCAGTGTCCTCTTTGTCCTCACCCAAATCATCTTCAATGTTCTCAATTTCTTCTTCGCCAGCGACTTCCAGGAAGCTCGGACCCTTAGTCCAGTCGTGAATTGGAGCATATTCGATGAGACTGTGGGCGCAAGCCTGGCGCCGAGCCACCCACTCCGGGTCATTGGTCAATCTGGATCCTGTGCGCACGCGTGTAAGGAGGCTGAGATCTATCTTCTCATACCACGCCAGAATGTGGTGAAGGATAGTATCAGCTGCAGCACGTCCAGCGGATTCTCTCCAGAGGTCGAGCTAGGTCTCGATTTCCGAAAGCTTTTCAGCAAGATGTGTAACTCTCTCCAGATTGTCATCAGCGGGCCAGAACGCGTTGAAGATTCGGACTGAAACGTCAAGGAGATCTTTGCCGTAGTTTTTAATGATTTCCACGCGAGAGCACAGGCTGACCAATAGGTCCTCCATGTCTAAGGGAATGGTCGCACCGTCAGGAGCGACGGGAGTACCCCTCTCTCGGCGGAAATTGGCAACAGCAGCACTAGCAATAGCAGTACCCTCTAGAAAGTGGCCTGAGAAGCAAGGCAAAAGACGAAGTTGAAAAACAAGACATAGGAACTAACCCGGACAAATAAGGCGGATAAGGGAAAAGAAATTACGTGAGATGTGGCTATGAATCCGGGTCAATTCCTTGGTGCAATCATCACGCCTCTTCTGAAGCTGCCCAAGCTCAGCGTTAGCCGACTCAAGTTTGACGTCGGCCTCCTGAAGAAGCTCACGGTCCTTAGCAATTTGGAGGTTGAGGCGCTCACACTCTTCGGTGTAGTCCTGGCCAGCCTTTTTTAGCTCGGTTTGATGTTGCGCCTTCATCTTCGCCATCTCAGCCTTCAGCCTGGCAATCTCATCATCCTTGGTCCGGAGAAGGGCGAGCTCGTCATCTTTCTTCTTCAGCTCGGCTTGGTGCTGTCCTGCTTGTTCAAGAAAATGCAGCATCATGTCAGGCACGTGCACACTTTCTTCAAGCAATGCTGAAATCGTGTGTTGGCCCGGCAGAGCCGAGGTATGAATGTTTGCCGAACCAAGGGCGAAAGGAGACAGAAAGCACGGGGAAAGCAGACAAAAAGGATGTACCCTTGATCTGTTCCAAGTTCTTCCGCATTATCTTGTTCTCAGCCTCCACCCCAGCTGCGGAAACTGGACAATCAAATTAACTCGGCAAACGAAATTGAAGAAAAATGAGGAAAGGATAAGGAAGAAATTTACCCCTTTTCTCGTACTCCGCGATGAGTGCAGCCTGTTTTGAGCGAAGATTCTTGTGCGTATCCAGCAAACGTTCGAATTCAGCACTCCGGCGGTTGGTGGTCACCTAAAAAAGATACAGAAACTTAAATCAGCCTAATGCATATTCGAAGTGTATTAAAATCCGGGCCAAGTGGAACTTAACCTGGCTCTAGGTGTGTGCATGTTCGAAGTGTACTAAAATCCAGGCCAAGTGGAACTTAACCTGGCTCTAGGTGTGTGCATGTTCGAAGTGTACTAAAATCCGGGCCAAGTGGAACTTAACCCGGCTCTAGGTGTGTGCATGTTCGAAGTGTACTAAAATCCGGGCCAAGTGGAACTTAACCCGGCTCTAGGTGTGTGCATGTTCGAAGTGTACTAAAATCCGGGCCAAGTGGAACTTAACCCGGCTCTAAGTGTGTGCATGTTCGCAGTGTACTAAAATCCGGGCCAAGTGGAACTTAACCCGGCTCTAGGTGTGTGCATGTTCGAAGTGTACTAAAATCCGGGCCAAGTGGAACTTAACCCGGCTCTAGGTGTGTGCATGTTCGAAGTGTACTAAAATACGGGCCATATGGAACTTAACCCGGCTCTAGGTGTGTGCATATTCGAAGTTATCATGGAGCTACGTTAGTTCTATAAAAGAGCATCCGGCCAAGTAACAAGTTACTCCCCCGGAGGCTCGGAGACTAATGGTTATTATCTACAATTTGTAAAGGAGAAACGACGTACCTCCATCATTCGTCCAGCGAGGTTAATTGCCTTTGCGGCGGTATTCATCTGAACGGAAAACTCGGTAGGGCCAAACTTTTCCGGGAGATCAGAATCCAGAACTACCTCTGCCTTATTCCAGTTCATGACAAATTCCATTAGGCTCGGGGGGTACCGTTCTCCGGTGGGCATATGGGGCGTCACCAAGCCCTTTGCATGTGCTTCCTTCCTCTCCACCAAGGCAAGGGCGGGGCTGGTATGCAGGACCAACTGTTGGGCATCGGTTGGCTTGGCAGGGGCGTCCTTTGCCGCTGGTGTTTTCTTAGGAAGCATCGATATGAGGGTACGTTGCCCAGGCTTGGCGGCACTGGGCTTGGCAGCGTCTTGAGTCTGCTTGCCCTTGGCTTGCTGGGAAGAAGAAGCCGTAGCAGCGGTTTTCAGAGATTGAGAAGATTCGGAAGATGTAGAGGAACTGGCCGCTGGTACTCTCGTTGCTGGACTTGGTGCCGGCGCTGATGTTTTCGCAGCCGAAGTTGGTGCTAATGCCGGAGTTGGAGATGGTGCTGGTTTGGCTGCTAGTACTGGAACTGATGCTGGAGTCGAGGTAGCCTTAGTGGTTGCTGGTTGTGGCGTTGCCGTGGTGGTGGGTGCCATTGCTCTAGCTGGACCGGTTCCCCCCGCTCCAGGGTGACCCGGAGCGGCCGTAGAGCCCTCCGGAATAGGGCTCAGCGGACGTGACTCATCGTCGCGACGGGGTGAAGGGCTAGGCCGGAGAGGTGAAGAGATGTTGGATCCACTTTGAGGGCCCTCCACTGGAGCCCTGCAAAATCAAGCAATGTCAGAAGAAAAATTATGACGAAGTAAGGAAGAACAAGTTACGGAAGAAAGAATGACTTACGCATCCGAGGTTTCGGCCTCCTTCGGTTTCCGAGCTCTTCGTGCTGGGGCCTTGCCTGTTGACTTGGAGGCAGTCTTGTCCCTGGACTTCTTTCGCCTTTTGACGGGCTGAGAAGGTCCGAAGGAAGAGCTTGAAGAAGCCCCGCGCTTCTTCCTCGATGCCACCGGAACTGGCTCGCCCGTAGCGAGAGGGGGATCCTCGTGGATGTGACCACCGGGATGAGCTGGTGGCGGAAAAGCAAAAGAAAGGGGGACAGCCTCAAAAGGTTCAATTATCTCGATATCCGAGTCATCTTCATCATCGGGCCAATCTCTAATAGAAGAGAATTTACCCGTGGGTCGTTTCATGGCGTCAGTCATGGGGAGAAACATCTCTTGGTCCGGCTCCTCCTCATCCGGAGTCACCCGGTTCGGTGCCCACTTAAGGGTCGGATCGGTTCCGTCCTCGAGGGTCTGCTGAAGGAATAGCTGAGGAAAAGAATGAACAAAAGAGTCAAAAAATGCAACAATAACTTACCAGCATGAAACTTACCATGGGAGGAAGCCGGTCACGGCAGAAATGCTCAATCCCCCAAGTCCACTCAGAGGAGAAGTCCTTGTGAGTGGTGAAGAGAGCCTTAACCCGGCGATAAATCTCCATGTTGCTCAGTTCGAAGGATGAAGTCCGGTTGGGATCGCGGCCGAAGCTCATATGGCACACCTTGCGGGTGCGCTTCTGGAGAGGGGAGATCCGTTGCGCACGAAAGTGATCATTGCATCCTCGTTACACAGCCCAAGCTCCTTCAGCTCCGCGAACCTTTTGCTCACTTGGTTGGCCAGGGCCGTAGGTTTCCTGGGAACAGCGTCCCACAGATCCAGGTTCGGTGGACCCGGTGTATAGGGAAGCAACCAGATCAAATCTTCGGTGCATGTGTTTCGGACGTAAAGGAACGTCCGGGCCCACCCTTTGCAGGATTCTAGCCCGGTGACCCGGGGGAAAACAGAAAACCTCCGGGGAGAGATGGAGGCCGCCCCGAACTGAGTGAGCCGCTTGTCCTCCGGATCAGTGTGGATGTCGGGAATAACGTTACGACGGAGGCCGAAAAACTGGATCCACAGCTCCTTCGTGGGCCACAGTCCGGCGTAGCCTTCGATCGTAGAAGCAAAGGCAGAGAGAGAAGTAATGGCATTGGCTGGAAGATGGTGCGGCTGGAGATGGTAGGTACTGAGCCAATCCTGGAGGAAATCGCTCACCGGCAGTCCGAAGCCCCGTTGAAAGTGAGACAGGAACACGACGAACTCCCCAGGATTGGGCGAAGGAGCTAGCTCGGCGGAGGCGAGGCGAGCGGCGACGCCGGCGGGGATGCGTCTAGTCCGGTAGAGCCAGTCTAGATCGTCCTGGCAGACCTAGGAGCTGGCCCACGCACCGCGGTCCGCCGCAGCGGCGTCCTCCTCCATCTCTTGTTCAGAAATGGCGAGTTCTTCTTCCGTCATCTGCTCCTCGAGGCCCTCGCTGGCGCTAGAGGCGGCGGGGGACGGTGGCCTGGATTGACGAGGACCCATAGCGGGAGATTTGCATCACTGCGACGGTGACGCAGAGGTACAGCGGAGAAGCGCGGTGGTGACGCTGTTTTTTGGCAGTGCTGGTGGCGGCGCGGTCGCGAGGAAGACGAAGAGGAAAAGCAACGGGCAGAGGGGTGCGGAGGTGGAAAATCCTAAGGGACGCACCCCTCCGCTATTTAACCACTCCCACCAGGGGTGAGTGGGATCGCGTCCTGTGGACCGGCCATACGCAGTGGCCGTGTATCGTCCGTCCGGACCAATCAGCGGGGAGCCACACGGAGGGCCACAGAGCGGAGAGCATCCTATGACGTGATAGTGTGATGCGAAAAACGAGGAGGCAGGCATGACATGACCCGCACACAGTGATAACTGACAATTACTGCGGCGGTTACTGTGCAGGCCCTTAAAATAAGAAGACAAAATGATTACCCTTCACATGGGATGGCTTACGAGAGAAGGAAACGAGACCCGGATGGAACTATGGTAACCCAGCCAGCGAGTAAAAACTTGGCGTGTGCGAAGGGAAAGTAAAACCATGAGGTCCGAGTTAAAGTGGTAACCCGGCCGGCAAGTGAAAACTTGGAATGTGCAAAGGGAACGTAAATCCATAAAATCCGAGGTAAAGAGGTAACTCGGAAATAACGACTGGAGCTTGAAATTGAACCTGATGTGGCCTTAGCAGCCAAGGCAGCTAAGACCGCACCAGCTTCGGGGATTAATGTTGGGGGGATACCCCCAGGTAGGGTCACGTCGGGGTATAAAGGCCAAGTTAGCCGAGGTTCGGCAAGGTCAAAGCGGATGCTGGCCGGGTCACCTCAAGGCAGTCCAAATCACGGGGTAATCCGGACCTGGGGGCATTCGCCCAACTAGGTATCATCCGACTTAAGCAGTGAGTCAGAAGTGCATGTTTTACTTATATGCAGGAACAGGTGTGGCCGGATGAACCATCATCCGGGTCACAGCAAGCTTCTAGGAGAAGGAAGAAATCTCGCTGGTCAAAAGGAGCCTCGGTACGCACTGCCTGAGTGAAGCAAGCAAGGACAGGACCAACGGCGCGTGGCCGACAAGCGTGACGACGCCCGTGTCGGCTGACGAGGGCGCCGCAGAGGCTCACGTAACTAAAGCATGTGTGACGCAGGGGAAAAAGCATCCCGGTCGGCTTACCACTTTGGGAGGAGGCATATTCTTAGGAATATGCCTCCACGTATGCCCTAGGCAAAAACCGAGCCTCCCCTATAAAAGGGGGGCTAGGGCTTCTGTAGAGGGGGTTGGTCTCTCTGCTATTCTGTTTTAGGCTAGGGTTTTAGGCGTGATATGAGGGTGAGAGTAAGAGCACTCCTTCTTCCTCCTCTCACCGATATAGCTCTAGGAGCACTTGTAACCTGGGAAGAAAATCAATACAAACTTCTGTGTGGAGAATCACTTCACTATCCCTCCCTGGATTCCCCTAGCGTGTATAAGTTCCCACCTTTAGCTTATCCATGGTATCTGCCGTGACACCACCACGACACCAACCAACCCATCGAACTAACTCCATACGTTCATTGCGTACCGTGCATTTTTCCTCTTCCTTCCATACTGTGCACGAGGCCTTTGGCTACTCAATTTCTTGGATTTTGCTGCTTCTCTATTCTACATAGACCCGGCAATCTCCCTTCGACAAAAGCATACTTTTTGAGTACTCTAAAGAAATATAGCCTCTCCGATCGCCATCATCGACTCCGCCATCAGAGAATCAAAGCTTTTAGTCAGTTCTTCTTGGAGCTTGTTGATCAAACTCTTCGCGGCTTGCAAACGAGCTTTTCGGAGGGTCGTGCTTTAGAGAAAGACTTGTGTCCTATAGGAAAAGCTGCCTATGTTCACCTGGCTCCTTTGCTTCGATACTGGCACTTCTTGTGGAAAGGAAAGTTGCAAGTCGAGTTAGCGTTTAGCGAAGCGACCCAATAGGCAATTAAAGACAAGTGTGCGATTCTACTCTACCTTTTCCGTGTGAACCTTGAGTCGGGCTCCCCTCTTTTCGTGCTTATGGATTAGCTAGAAGCATTGAATTTCGAGTACCGAGTACGCCTGCGAGACGACTTACTAAGGCTTGCACCAAGGTCCACTACTATGTCCACTATCGATAAGGTTAGGAGTCCCGAACCTAGACTCCTTTATGTTTTATGCTACCTAGCCAAAGAATATAGAATGAATACTTTACTTAGACACTGGAAGAATAAAAAGACATGCATTCATCTTCATCTATTAGTAAGTATGTTGTGCCCAGATCTTGGATCAGAAAATGGTAAATCGATTGTTTGCCTGCCTGGGAGTGATCGTGAGCGGATGCTAGCTAAACAAATTCATTACCGAGCTCCTCCTTAGAGAAGAAATCTTGGCTAAACAACGAAGTAGAGTGGATTGCCTAAAGGAAGGGGACAGGAACACGGCATTCTTTCATGCGAGGACTTCGATGATCTGATCTAGGAAGAGGAGGTGCCTAGCGTGGAAGAGAATACGCAGTGGATGGCGGTTGTGAAGGTGCACACATCGAAAGGATTTAGCCAGTCGGCCTTCTTTGACGACATGCGTGCTGCATGGTCCTTGGCTCGCGACATTAGGTTCTGCATCCTCGGTGCGAACCCGTTTACGGTGCAATTCCAGATGAAGGTGGTGGACATTGTTGATCAGTTCGAAGAAGGGTTGACACCAGTGGGGGTAGACCTTCAGTGCGATCTCGCAAAGGAGTGTGCGCGTCGATTCTTTGCTTGGTGGAGACTCAAATAGCAAACAAAGTATCGAGTGGAAGGCTTGGCGGCTACTTTGGGGTTTGATCACGCTTTTGGTGTGGGAAGCTGTGGTCGTAGTGAAGGTCTCCGTGTTTACTGGAGGAACCCTCTTAAGCTAAACATGAGGAATTTATCTAAGTAGCACATTGACATGGAGGTTCATGAGTACATTTGGAGGCTAACCTGTTGGTACGGTGAAGCAAACAGAAGCCTTCGTTACAAGACTTGGGAGATGATGAGGCACTTAAAGGCGGATTCTTCGCTTCCTTGGTTGTGGTGACTGTGACTTCAACGAGGTTTTGCGCATTCAAGTTGGATATGAGGAAGGCTTATGACCGTCTGGAGTGGGACTATCTCCGAGCTATCATGCTCAAGTTAGGCTTCCATCGTATATGGGTGGAGATGGTGATGCGCCTGGTGTCCACCATCTCTTTCTCAGTTCTGTTCAATGGTGACCGCCTGGAAAGTTTCAAGCCATCCAGGGGCACCTACCCATCTATAGGCAGGGTGATCCAATCTCTCCCTGTCTCTTCCTGTTGGCAGCAGAGGGCCTTTCGTGCCTCTTGAAACATAGAAACCATTCATCAACACTTCAGGGTATTTTGGTGGCACCGTCAGCTCCGTCAGTGAACCACCTTCTCTTTGCAGATGACAGCCCGCTGTTTTTTAGGGCGAATAGGGAGAGTGCTCCGGAGGTAAAGGATGTGTTGCAAGTTTACTGCCGTGCCTCGGGACAGCAGGTAAATCTAGACAAGTCCTCAATTCTTTTTGCTAAGGGCTGCCAGAATAATGTACGTGAGGAAATCATGGGAATTCTAAATGTCCATAATGAGTCGCTGAACGAAAAGTATCTAGGAATGCCATCCGATGTGGGCAACTCGAGTAATGGAGCTTTAAAATACCTTAAAGACAGAGTGTGGAAGACGTGACCGACCCGGAATCCCTGGGGGCCATGGCATGCAGAGAGGGGCTGGCGCTTGCCAGCGATGATCTGTTGCTGCGTCATATTAGATTGGCGACCGACTGCTTGGGGGTTGTCAGGAGCTTGAGAGAAGAAGGAATGGGACCTTATGGCCACATTGTTCGGGAGATCAAAGCGAGAGGCGTTGCGTTCCAATCCTTTGAGCTCGTCCATGAAGGAAGGAGGTCCAACACCAACGCACATAACCTTGCCAAGAGTTCAATTTACGCCAATGTTGGAAGGCATGTGTGGCTGTTATCGCCGCCTGAGGGCGTTGTGTATTCCACAAACTTTTATGATGTAATATAAGTGTGGAAGATCCTAAAAAAAGCAGATACATTGTATCGCAAACACTCTAACCCATCGAGAAGCTCCTTCATTGTTGTTGATGTGAGCACTTTCCCAGAGCCCTATTTAATAAGTGGCGGAGTCTACAAAAGGGTGGGAGCATAAAATGTAGGTGAGTCAATTGCGTGTGGCCTTCAAGTATTTCGTATTGTAACAATATTCGATCGGCATCCAAACAAAGGTGCATGTACGGTTCCTAAGGACAATTGATACCTAATCATTGAGAAAAATGAAATAAGTTGATAGCGCGGTCTCGTACTAACACATACTCTCTCTCTAAATATTGAAGAACTTGCGTGCGGCCTTCAAGCCACAATCGCGGTATCCAATGATACTGATCTCAGACTTGGGGGGGCTGCTTGCCCCTTCGCGTCGACAAGGAAATCGTGGACGACAATGGGTTTTGAATTCTAATAGAACGAGGACCCTATCAAACAAATAGAGGAAAGGGCAGAAAGGGGCAAAAGTAAATTCGTATGACATTGGCATATGGCACAAAAAGGAAATCCAATTTCGGTAAGACTTGATCTGAATCGTAGTTCAGATCCAAGTTGGTTCAGTGAGGGCGACCACGAAAATCACCGAATGGATTCGGTCCGTCTTTTCCTGATCTTTCTTTGTTAAAAACAAAAAAGGCATGAGAGGACGTTGCAGATGTCCGGTACGGACACGACTTCTTCTAACGCTAGAAGACCACAGGAAGAAACCTGGGACCAGAGCATGTCGTGAAGCACACGTGGCGGGCGTGCTTCGACCGTGTCTCCGGGGCACAGTTGAATGTAGATATCATGAACGCGAGGATAAGGATACCAGGCCGAGAAACCCGGGCAAGTAATCCCCCAATGTGCCGATCGCTAGCTGACATGGGTATGCCCAATAGGCACTCAACTATGGCCTACCTGGTGCGGCTCGACGGAAGGCCCACTCGATGAATTGCCAAGGTCCATGACGCCTATGACGGTTCGACTGGTATGAAGCCCATATGGACACGGACTTCCGACGTACAAGACAAGGAAAGCTCAAGACTAGAGTTCTAATACAACTTGTAACCAACTCGTATTGGTACCTGAGACCTAGCCTCCCCATATATAAAGGCTAGGAGGGTCCAACAAGAAGGTATCCTCTCCCCCAACAGGCAATCTCTCTCAATCACGACACGCTACGCCATAATAGATCTAGACATCGTGACTCCCACAATAGACAATAGATAGATCTACGATTTCTCATACGCCAGATCCAATCTGCGTGACACCGCCATCGGCGATATTGTAATCCTTCGGATCATCATCAATCAAGAGTAGACAAGCAGGAGTAGGGTCCTCTATGAGGCCTGAACCTGGGTAAATCTCGCGTCCCTGTGTGCTTGTTTGCTAGCCGATCGAGCCTTTTAGTGCTTCCCAATTCCTCGAACCTAAGTCCATAACAATGGGCATTGATGAGTTAAACCCTCGTCAATTGGCGCCGTCTGTGGGAATCGGGAGTGCTGATGATTGCGATCTCGACGGCCCCATCATCAACTATCTACGATTCGCCGGTTTCTCGAGTCGGATCCGCATGACCAACATCAACAACAACGTCTACTTCAATCTCACACAAGTTGAGGAAAAATCCATGCTACGTGCTCGCGAATCGTCATCACTGGCCCCTCGCTCGATTGGATCCATGCGAGATCAAAGATTTTTCGGCCGGCCGTCCTATGTCAAATCGCGAGTTCAAGAAGAATTAGAGTCATGCAAGACTGCTGAGTCATCTCGGAACGATTGTCGGTATCCTTACCGGACAGTCATACATGACATGAAGTAACGAGAAAATATGTCACTGGCCGATCAACGCCCTATAAGAAATCTGCATGCTCCTATACTCGATGTTGTACTGCGCGTACAACAAGCCAGTCCATCCCGATGAGTCTGCACCAAACAAATCAGTCCAGCAAGAGACATGTGCAGCCCCGTTGCAATTGTTGTGCTGTTTGCCTTCGTATAGCACACGACTTGCACGATTTTCACAACGAACAAGACATGCAAGATAGAGAACCAGGCTGCACGTGTAGCTAGCTGACTCCAAATCAAGCTGATCTCAGATTGAACACGTACTTGCATCAAGTCGGATCAAAGGAGCATATGTGCACTCGAGCGTAACACATCCATGCATCTTATTTTCAATAGACAATCTCTCCAATACTCCTTATTTCTTACTATTATATTCTTCACGTGTACTAATTATTTGACATGTGTATTTTTGAGGTTAATTAATCAAATTGCAATGTGCAATCGACGGAACGGCAAGCATCAACGTCCGGCGTGCGCTCAAATCGTCGTTTAAGCCGCGCCGGGTCCAACTACGTCAACTCTATGCCCGGAGGCTGCGCCGACTCCGCCGCGCGATCCTGAGCAAGCTTTGGCAGTCGTGACTCCGATGACCTACTATAATCCTCGACTACGGTGACCCGCTATGATATTTGATTGCGGCAACCTGCTGTCGCCATCGGCATCGGCGACCCACTACGGTTTTCGGGTCCACCGACTCTGGGGCTCCCTCAGTATTGGCCACCCGCTATGATCTTCGACTCTGCTCTACGACCCATTGCAACCTTCGGCTGCGGCGACCGGTTGCAATCGCCGGCTGTCGCGAGTCGTTATTGCATCAACTAAGGACCGCCGCTTCGGCTCTCCAATGCCGCGTCGACTACATTGACCACATCGAATATACACTCGGGGGCTCCCTCCTCTATGGCGAACCGCCGCATACTTCGACTCTGGCAACCTTCTACGGTCTTCAGATGAGGCGACCCGATGCGGTCTTCGACTGCTATGGCTCGTTACGGTATTCGGATGCGGCAACTCGTCATCACCACGCGACTCTGATCCGCCGCGTCGACTACGTCCGCCGTGTGACTCGCTGCCACGTCAACTCTAGTCTTCAACTTCAACGACCCGCTACGGTGTTCGACTCGAGGACTTCTTCGACTCCGGTGACTAGGTGTGGTCCTCGACTCCAGCGACTCGGGGGGGCTCCCTCAGCATTGGTGATCCAGCGACTCACTATGGTCCTCGACTCCGCCGACCTACTGAGTCTTCGACTCCATCACGCAACCTGCTGCCGTCTTTGACTCCATCGACAATCCGCTACGATCTTCGGTTCCAGCGACTCGGGGGCTCCTTATGCTTCGGCAACCGCCGCAGTCTTCAACTTCAATGACGGGCTATGGTCTTCATATCGGGTGACTCGAGGACTTCCTCGACTCCCGCGACAGCGAGCCGCTACAATCTTCGACTCCAGCACGCGACCTGATGCAGTCTTCGGCTGCAGTAATGCGCTATGGTCTTCGACTTCGCTGACCTGATGTGTCTTCGACTCCTTCACGCGACCCGCTGCCGCATCAACTACGTCCGCGATTGCATCGACTTCGTCCACAATGACTACCAATAAAGCTAAGTTACCCTCTATTAGAGATGCTTTCTTTCTTACTTTAATCGCACTCGAAACACTCGGGGGTTACACCCTCTTCGAGTAACCTAATGTGTCATCGAATCCACGCACTCGAGCATCTCATACGCGACGGCCCGAGTAGCTGATTCTGCCTGATCGTCGAATCCTTGAACTCCTAGCACCTCGAAAAGGCACTGATACTAAGGGTAATCAGGCTAACGAAAAGGCCTAGCATACAGTGCAAAAGTGTCGACTCGATTGGCACCAGAATTTTACTTTACAAGCTAACAAGCAAATACTCTCTACAAGATACATATACTTCACGATTCTTAATGTTTTATGCAGCTTATAAGGATGTCGACTGCGTCGAGTTATTCTATCGGGTCCTCCAACAGGAGTCGACAAAACAACTGGCTACGATATACACTCAAGACCCGAGTCGAGTCCCTCCTCGGATGGTTGCATCGCTTGATGCTACACACACGCGACGTTGGCCGCGCATCCGATAGAAGTGATTGCGTCGAATCCATCCACATCATCAAATCACCTGTGGTTTCTTCTCGCATGATTGGCGACTACATCTACAAAGATACAAGACTCGAGTCTCTTCCCGAGTCTACGACTCCGCCAGACACTCGGGGGCTACTCCAAACTGGAGCACTGGTGGCGCATATACAAGATCCTCGAGTGACACGCTCTGAGTCCTCACTCGAATCCACGATTCGACTAAGGACTCGGGGGCTACTTCCATAGGGAGCGCTGTCCGCGCACCCGAAGAAATTTGTGAAGATATCCAAGCATCATGAAAACCCTTCACTCGAATCAGCGATTCGATTGTAGACTTCGGGTTACTCCCATAGGGAGCGCTGAAAGCATATTCGACTGAAACAAGCAACAAAAGACGACAGCAGTCGCAAAATTTATTTAGTCCCTGCCTAAATCTTCGACTGAAACAAGCAACAAAAGACGACAACAGTCGCAAAAGTTATTTAGTCCCTGCTTGAGTCTGCGACTCAACCAGGCACTCGGAGGCTCCATAGGGAGCGCTGGCCGCGCACCCTATGATTATTTTCTTCCTCGTACATCGTATTGTGTGTCGATAACATCCACACTCAAAGGCTATGGCGACTCCGCCTCATATTTTCCCTACAAAGAGATTACGTCTCCTGGGCCAACCGAATCATCTCCGCGATGACAAAAAATTCGGATGTCGCGCTTACAGCGTGAAGATAAGACCTGAATAAGGCCTGGCAACGCATCCGCTGCACACTACCAGAGATATATCCGTGCCTGCAGGTACGATGAATATGCCTTGACGGACGCGTTGAGTGCTTACATTTGTACACTAGAATTCGACTCCTGTAAGACCTCCGCGACATGAGTCAAATTACGCCAGCAATTTCCGGATTTGAGTCCGAGGACTCGAGTTTGAGTAGGTAGCGTTGTTTTTGCCCTAGAGCAATTAACTGGTCTCGATCCATCGAACGCATCAGGCACGTTTACCATCATCCCTATGAACTACTATAATTTCGACTGACCCGATGAACTTCCGGGAGAAGTGCTTCGCACTCGACACAATTGTCGACTCCGACATCCTAATGAAAAGATCAAGACTTCCGAGTCTCCATCCGAATCTACGATTCACATGGACACTCGGGGGCTACTGACATGGGTATGCCCAATAGGCACTCAACTACGGCCTACCTGGTGCGGCTCGACGGAAGGCCCACTCGACGAATTGCCAAGGTCCATGACGCCTATGACGGTTCGGCTGGTATGAAGCCCATATGGATACGGACTCCCAACATACAAGACAAGAAAAGCTCAAGACTAGAGTTCTAATACAACTTTTAACCAACTCGTATTGGTACCTGAGACCTAGCATCCCCATATATAAAGGCTAGGAGGGTCCAACGAGAAGGTATCATCTCCCCCAACAGGCAATCTCTCTCAATCGCGACACGCTACGCCAAATAGATCTAGACATCACAACTCCCACAATAGACAATAGATAGATCTGCGATCTCTCATACGCCAGATCCAATCTGCGCGCCACCGCCATCGGCGATATTGTAATCCTTCGGATCATCATCAATCAAGAGCAGACAAGCAGGAGTAGGGTCCTCTACGAGGCCTGAACCTGGGTAAACCTCGCGTCCCTGTGTGCTTGTTTGCTAGCCGATCGAGCCTTTTAGTGCTTCCCAATTCCTCGAACCTAAGTCCATAACAATGGGCATTGATGAGTTAAACCCACGTCACTAGCGCATCCAGGGCCCCGACGCCTAGCTCCGCTGGAGAGGCCGTCACTGATCTGAAAAGTGCGTCTGCGGTTCGGATAGACTAATTCTGCTTGTGAAAAAAGAGGTGCTAAGTTTCATTTCAGATCAGTGAATAAATCAAAAAAAGAGACCTTCTCCCTCGGTGCCGCACTATGCTCCGCTGCAACAAATGAGAGTTTTCGGTGGAACCGGTGAACCACGCGAGCTGCTTAGATGCGTGGGGCAGAGGGCTCATAGTACCTGATAGCGCTGCTATGCAGTGGAAGGGAAGGAGCTAAAAACCCATCTTTCTTTTTTATTCACCGAACGTTAGCGGCTTAAGCTAAGCTTATCACGAGTTGCGTTGCTGCTTGATCCGCAGCAGCGGGGGCAAAGGATCAACCGCTTTGACTTTGCTTTGTCCCCCGGGATCCACCAGGTTGGGTTTGAGAGACGTGTGATCGATGACTATCTAGCACGGTTCGGAGAGCACGTGTATGTACTCTGCGCTGGTGAATGGAAGCCCCCGCCGCAAAAAAGAAGCGGCTCTTCTTCCAGCAAGAAAACGGCTGCGCCACAAACAAGCGCAACGGCTTTCGCGCATCCATTTCCTCGGCTCTGTCACCATTGACTCAATTTATTATTTTGGTAAATCATTGTATCAAGATGTCAATCTTAGATCTTATTTCAGTTTGATACGTCCACCTACGAAACTCGCCTTTGGCTTTCGTCTCGGTAGGTGTATTATTCTACATTTTCCCAAAAGGACATTCGTTCATTTCTTTCTTCCCGGGCGATCACCACGACTAAAACGAAAACAAAACAAGAAATCAAGACCCGTACTAAAGGAAAAGGGCTGGTGGTCGACATTTGGGAAAGTCGGGCCAATCGGGATCGGGTGTCTTCATTCAAGCGAGGATACAGAGGAAGAACGAAACAAAGTGAGAGGCCGGGGGGCAGGGAAAAGAGTCGAGTCGATCGACCGGGAGAAGCAAAACGAAATCCGGATTTGGCCGAAAAAGATGCAACGTTATGGATACCATGACCGATCACCATCGAGAAAGAATCATTTTATGAAATTACTTCGGGTGAGCGGGGCCTTCAAGCGTCTTCCTCCTCAATACACCGAGGTTTTAAATGACAAACCTTTCGTAAATGACAACCCTTTCCTTATTATGGGAAATGTCAAAAATTTAAAAATAATTAAACAAATAACAATTAAACAAATAAAAAAGTCCCACTTACAAAAGAAGTCCCGCTCTGACGGCCCGGCGAGTCATCTACTAAAAAGGACCCTCCCCGATGTGCGCCCCTCCTTAAATTATTTGGTCATGCAATACTTTTTTAATACTAAGAATAAAATGCATTTCAACCCCGTCCTAGTTTTCAATCATTTCGTGGCACCGGGCGTGGCTGAACCATCTACGATGGGGGGAGCGAAGGGAGGAAGCTTAGATAAGAGAATACGCTCTCGCTTCGCTTTTTTTGTAGAAAGCTCTACCGTCGAGAAAAAGTGTTTGGCCCGAGCCAAAAAGAGGTTGACCCACTTCATTCGCCAAGCAAATGATCTTCGCTTCGCGGGAACAAAAAAAAATCGCTCATTCCTTTTTTCGGTGCTTCCTTCCTTTTTCAAAAGGATGGGGTTGGGGTGTATAATAACCCCTTTTTTGCGTATGCCCGGAAACAACTCCTAGCTCAATTTAGGATCAAATGTAGGAACCTCATGGGTAAGGATAAGGTAATGGAATTGATAGAGAAATTCATAGACCTAGGTAGGATAGGCAAATTGATAAAGGGAATAGAGATGATGATAGAGATCATACTAAGAAAGAGGAGAATTCCGTACGGGTACAACTCTTATTCGAACGAAGTGCAAAAAATGCGATCTTTTTTGTCTAATAGAACAAACACTAATACCTTAATTGAGTTGATAAAGATCAAATCTGTTTATCAAAGTGCTTCTCTGATTGCTCAAGACATCTCTTTTCAACTGAGGAACAATCCAATCTCATTTCGTTCCATTTTTAGTAAAATAGTGAAGGATATTCCATTAATAATGCCAAAAGGGGTGGAGGGGATACGTATTTGTTGTTCTGGTCGATTAGGGGGTGCGGAAATAGCTAGAACTGAATGCGGAAAGTATGGAAAAACATCTTGTAATGTATTTAACCAGAAAATCGATTATGCTCCTGCGGAAGTATCTACTCGTAACGGAATTTCAGGTGTCAAAGTGCGGATCTCATATAGTCAAAATAAGAAGGGACGTGCTATATCCGAAATGTACGAAATATAGTAAATATTTTAAATGCAGATGTAGTAGGGGTCGCGAACCGGATGGTACACAACTTGGTTTTGGAAGATATGGCACCAAAAGTTGTAGAGCTGGTCGTCTTTCATATCGAGCCATTGAAGCAGCGCGTCGGGCTACAATCGGACAATTCCATCGTGCTATGAGCGGACAATTCCGAAGAAATTGTAAGATATGGGTAAGAGTTCTCGCAGATCTTCCTATTACGGGGAAACTCGCAGAAGTTCGAATGGGAAGAGGAAAAGGAAATCCTACGGGTTGGGTTGCTCGTGTGTCCATGGAACAAATCCCATTTGAAATGGATGGTGTGAGTTTGTCAAATGCTCGACAAGCCGCTAGATTAGCGGCGCATAAACCATGTTCGTCAACCAAGTTTGTTCAGTGGTCGTAATGTAATTGGTTAGTGGGAAAAAACTGGGCCGGGACTCAAAAGAATTTGGCGAAGTGTTTGTTCCTGAACGAGTGAAGTGGAAAGACAAAGAGGGATAGGGAGGTCGCCTCCTTCTTTTTTGTAATCGCCGAAATTGTACGGCGACCCTTCTTGTTCCAGGCATACGACCCTGAGACGTGACGGTGTCACTTTTCCGGCCCGGTAAAGTGAAAGTTATATAAATAAGAATAAGAAAGAGAAGCGTGATGTTGTCGTGTTGTCAGCAATCAAATTATCGTAAATAGATAGTGCGGTTGTGTTGTTTCAATTTCTGTTCGTCGGTCCTTGGGTTACAAAGGCGTGGGCCCGCTTACTAATACGGAGAGGGTTCCGAATGAATCCAAAACTTCTTCGTTTCGTTGGTAGAACTCACGCCAATATCATATTGACTCTCTCTCGTCCAATAAGAGTTTCCTAGAGTTACTTTATTCAAATTCTCTCCTTTCCAAAGCTCCACAAGGCGGGCAAAAAGACTAATAGGACAACAAGCAATATTGCTTTCATTTATTTGGAGTTCTTTCTTTGTTGAGATGGAAATCGACGTTCTTTTGAAAAGTTTGCACGCAGGCAAAACTTCTTCATGAAAGGTAAAAAATAGACTTGGATTTCATGGGTTTATTAATCCTTCGTTTGAAGCCTTAAGAAACCGACAGTTTTTTTCCGAATGACCTTATTTCGAGAATCAACTAATCGACAAATCCGTAGCCCAGGTGATTCGCTGCCTCCCTCTCGCCAAAATGGGATGAATCTTCTCATGCAACTTTTTTCTTATTCAGGGCGCAGCGAAGCCAATTTTCATCAAGGCAAGAGGGTAAATAAGGGGGAAGAGGAGTTGTCACGATAGAAAAGAGAAATGACTATAAGGAACCAACGATTCTCTCTTCTTAAACAACCTATATACTCCACACTTAACCAGCATTTAATAGATTATCCAACCCCGAGTAATCTTAGTTATTGGTGGGGGTTCGGTTCGTTAGCAGGTGTTTGTTTAGTCATTCAGATAGTGACTGGCGTTTTTTTAGCTATGCATCACACACCTCATGTGGATCTAGCTTTCAACAGCGTAGACCACATTATGAGAGATGTTGAAAGGGGCTGGTTGCTCCGTTATATGCATGCTAATGGGGCAAGTATGTTTCTCATTGTGGTTCACCTTCATATTTTTCGTGGTCTATATCATGCGAGTTATAGTAGTCCTAGGGAATTTGTTCGGTGTCTCGGTGTTGTCATATTCCTATTAATGATTGTGACAGCTTTTATAGGATACGTACCACCTTGGGGTCAGATGAGCTTTTGGGGAGCAACAGTAATTACAAGCTTAGCTAGCGCCATACCAGTAGTAGGAGATACCATAGTGACTTGGCTTTGGGGTGGTTTCTCCGTGGACAATGCCACCTTAAATCGTTTTTTTAGTCTCCATCATTTACTCCCCCTTATTTTAGTAGACGCCAGTCTTCTTCATCTGGCCGCATTGCATCAATATGGATCAAATAATCCATTGGGTGTACATTCTGAGATAGATAAAATTGCTTCTTACCCTTATTTTTATGTAAAGGATCTTGTAGGTCAGGTAGCTTCTGCTATCTTTTTTTCCGTTGGGATTTTTTTTGATCCTAATGTTTTGGGGCATCCCGACAATTATATACCTGCTAATCCGATTCCCACCCCAACTCATATTGTGCCGGAATGGTATTTCCTACCGATCCATGCCATTCTTCGCACTATACCTGACAAAGCGGGAGGTGTAGCCGCAATAGCACCAGTTTTTATATCTCTCTTGGCTTGCCTACCATTAATAGGAATATGACAACTGGGAGCCTCCCTGTTGATGACGTCAGCATGATGACATGCTGCTGTCATTATTCTTTTTGTTTTTTATTTGATTTGTAAATTATTTTCTGTAAATACAAAATACCTGACAAGTGGGTCCCTATTGTTAGGTTTTTAATATTTTTGGAAATGTTTTCTGAAATGATTAAATATATGACATGTGGGTCCAGCTGGAAATAATTTAATATAATCCAAAAATATTTCATTGTTTTAATAATGATTCAAAATGAATTAAAAATTGGGAAAAATCATAACTAATTCATTTTAAATCAGAAAAAATATGTATAATATATCAAAATGTTCAGAAAAATGAGATCTACACAATAGGATCATAATCATGCATTGTTAAGCAACTTACATGACAAGTTTAATTACAAGAATTAATTGAATCCCGCCGGTGACTCCGAGGTTCCCCCTATTTTAGGGTTTGGACCCCTCGAACCCCGTTTAAATTGCTAAGCATGTCTTAGGGTGTCATTTTAATACAATTTAACTTGTCATATCATCATCCTTGCTTGAGCATTGCACAAGTGCCATGTGTTGATTGTTGCTTTCCTTTCCGATGTTTCTGCTTCTTCTCGGTAGACCTCGGAGTTGATGTGAGCAACGAGATCGAGTCCAACATTGAAGACCAGGATTAACACCATCGAAGAGAAGTACTTGATCAATGGTGAACAATGTCAAGCATATGAACCTGAAGATCTATAACCGAGTATCAACAGGCAAAGGCAAGCATAGCCCCACACATGATAAAATCCTATGCTTTCAAAGTATTTCATTCTTGCCATGTGCATACGATTTCAAAGTCTTTTATCGATTGATAGAGTAATCCTATCTGATGCATGTTACCTTTATAGCCTATACTCCCTGATCCACTGCTCCTAGCATAACTAGGGTTTGGCTTATGAGCTTCGCTAGAGCTGTTATATCTGTTGCGCTTAGCCATGCTTAGCTGTTATCGCTGGTCCATCCGGCTGATGAATCAGAGCTATGAATGAACCTAGTATGACAGGATGATGTGGTATGCTCAGAGATGAAAGTTAAACATGCTAAGGCTTGTATGGGAGGCCACGGTGGGTTGCGGTTTTTGCAGTCCCATACTTGCCACTACTAGGACCTCAGTTCTTACCTCTTGAACCAAGACGAGCATACAGCCACATGGGCATGGAAACCCCCTCAACCAACTAACTTGCCTAGTAAATTCCATGAGTCACATAGTTCGGGCGTTCCATTCGATATATGTATTCTGGTTGTTCTCGAAGGCGGTGGAGGAGGTGCATTCATACAGGTAGGTAAGCATGGCAGGGAATGGGAGAGGCACGACCTCCGTAATCTCAAACCATGTTCACATCTCTAGGGACCGGCTTCGGGACTTGACCCATTACGGCGACATCTCCTTAGGGCGTGACTCATGGTCTCGACAAAAGTAAGGTAAAGGTCGTGTCCATCCGCTCTCTGCCAGCCTTCCAAGGAAGAGGGCTAATAATATTTGGCATTAAGAGGAGGGTGGTACGTGTGGGTAAAGTTGTGCACCCCTGCAGGGTATTAATCTTTTCAAAAAGCCGTGTCCATGGTTATGGACGACTTGGGAACGGATTCAAAGATCATAGAGAAGAATAATCTAATCGTAAAACTTGACAAGAGATGTGAGGTGTGCTTAAGGATGCTTCCTCAGGGATCGAGGGGGTGATCCTAGTTGGCAGGTTCAGCTGATAAAGTTTCGGTGGATATCAAAAGAAGATCAAAGCTAGTGATATCGTTTCCTTATCCCCTTTTAAAAGGTTCTATTAGTCGAGCTTCTCCTCTCTCTTTTAAAAAGAAAGTTAGCTTTATGCAAATGAACCCACTAGCCATAAGTCTTGCGGAGTACACCCTGTACTCAGCCTTGCTTTGTTGATACTTTTGCAGCAGGTAAGTGTTACTATAGAAGATGAGTTCGTTACAACATCGACATCGAGGAGTAGCTTGGGGTTCCCGGTCGGCAGCCTGGAATCTATGGATTGGAATGTCATCGTTATGCTTCAGGCCTCTTAGGCCATTTGTTAAGTTTGTTATACTTAATAGCATAATTTGTGGGTTGTAAGTTGTGGGTTCCCTAAAGGCTAGTCCCTAGGACGGCTTATATAGATGTCCGGCCTAGGGTTACAAGAGAGACCTATCCGGCTATGATACAGAGTACATCTTAGACTATAAGTAACTACATAGGCCTAAGTCGGTAAGTCTTCTGGGCCTTCCTATAGCCGGATGGGTTTCCTTCTTTTCTCCCTAACTGGGCCACCCGTGAAGCGAAGCTCTAACCCAAAGTGGGCCATCCTGGTCAGCGAGTCATAGTGGGTATACCCGAAAAGTATATCCCCAGCACTAAATATTTTCCGGATGGGAAGCTTTTGGAAGCAAAGATGAAGAGTGGATGCTCTTATACTTGGCAAAGTATCTTGGCGAGGCTAGAGTGCTTCAAAAGGGGATGCATCTAGAGAGTTGGTGATGGTACCCAAATAAATATTTGGAGTGACAATTGGGTTCCATCGATCCATAATATGAAGGTGATGACGCCTAAAGGGGATATTTTCCTAAATAAGGTGAGTGACTTGATAAACCCCATTGATGGCCAGTGGGATGAGGAATTGTTAAATAATTTTTTTTGGCCGACTGATGCTCATACAATAATGCAAATTCCTCTAACACCGGATAGAGAGGATTTTGTAGCCTGGAATCACACGTCGAGAGGGCTATACACGGTTAGATCAGACTACTATTGTCAATGGGATTACAAATTTGGAAGAAATGAACGAAATTCAGATATTGCCGAGACTGCTACTAATCAAGTGTGGGACAAACTATAGAACCTAGAATTCCGAATAAAATAAAAAAAATCCAGATGGAGGGTATTACATGGTATGATTCCATGTTGTGGAATATTGGCCAATCGGCATATTGGAAATGAAAGTGGTTGTCCGATATGTTATTCAAGTTGTGAAGATATAAAACACGTTCTCTTTTCATGTGAGAGAGCTTGAGAGGTTTGGAAAGGCATTGGTATTTGGGACAAGATTGAAGAAGTGATGCAAATTGATAGGTTGGGATCAGTGATTATAGAAGAAATAATCAAATGAGGTGGCCGTTTATCTCAGCTTGATGATGTCAGATTTGCAAAACTGGTCCTAACAGTTGGTTGGTATATTTGGTGGGAGAGGAGACAAAAAGTTCATGATGAACTTGTACAAACTTCGACTAGATCTGCTCTTTCTATCATTGTTATTTCCAGGAACTATATGATTGCATCAAGGAAACCACAGGCTAAGCAAAGAGGTGGATGGAAGAAGCCAGAAGAAGGTAAATTAAAATTAACGTTGATGTTGCGTTTGACATAGACACAGGTAAAGGAGCTGCATGAATGATTATACGAGATTGCAATGGTCAGTTTATAGCGGTGTTCCAATGATTTTTTGCTCTCGTAGTTGATGCTTCTATAGCCGAAGCTTATGCATTCAGAGATGGTTTGAGCCTGGCATAGCCCATAGGTAGCAACAATTTTACTGTGCAACTGATTGTATGAAAGTAGTCGACACCATGAAGGACGGGGCTTTTCGGCGACAACTTCTGCTGCTATCTATGAGGATTGCATGATTCTCTGGAGTGGTTTTAATTCGATGACTATTGAACATTGTAATAGGTTAGCCAATCAGGTAGCTCATGAGCTTGCTAAGGATGTTTTTATCTCTAGTAATTATTGTATTTGGGTCGATAAATCTCATAGGCTTATCCTTAACAAGCTTGCGAATGATGTAATAGTGTTATCGGATTTGTGAGCAGCAGGTTTCTTACTCACTATTTCCTTACCAGGATAGTTGAGGGGACTAGAAGGTTTTTAATAGGTGGCATGATTGCTGATATATTATGTTTCAAAAAAAAAGCCTTCATCTACGTATCTTATCTCTATCACTAGGGTTGCGAAGCGGCAACCTGTGTGAGCCTGCGAAAGCAAAATTTAATTCAAATTAAAAAAAATTGTTGAAAAAATTAAACTAGACTAACAAACAAAATTTACGGGCGGATCGAATGCCTTCGAAACCCTATCCATCACGCTCGCGTGACTGTTGGACAGCCGCCGCAGTGCGTGGTACATCGCGGGCATTCGAGCGACGCCAGAGGAGCTGTGCCTGAGGACCTGGACCTGCCTCAGCCGCTGACTTGTGCAGTGACAGACGGTGACACGTACACCGCCTTCCTGTGGAGAAGAACGCCAAAGCCCGTCACATCCAACCAAAGCTTACCAAACCAAAGTTCAAAAATTAAAAGGTTACCGAACAAACCTGCTTTCAGCAACGGAACAAAAAACTCTAGCGAGGTAGGAAACCCAAGTAGGACTCTTTCTCCAGAGCCAGAGACTATTCACGTGGGCCAATTTCTTTCTTGCAAAACAAGTGAAAGCCCAAACGGAGAAGCAAGCCATAGGAACACCGATCCCCACACTCCACCCGGAGAAAAGATCCGATCCGGATCGGAGCGCACGCACCGTCTCGACGTCTCGCCTCCTCCGCCTCGTCTCCGCTCGGGCTCGCCCTATCCGTTCCCGTCTCACATTCTCCTCACCTGCACGGATTGGTAGCAACCTTCCCCCCGTTCCCCTTCCTTCCTTGTATAAGTCCTCACCTGCTATTTCCACCGCACATCCGCCCCACCACTCCGGCAGTTCCCACCCCGGAACGGAACCCAGAGCAGAGCAGCAGCCAAGCCATGACGACCTCCGCGCTCGCTAACCTAGCCGGCGCCTCCCCGCTGCCCACCTTCGCGCCGAGGCCCAGGTCCAGGCCCAATTCGGTGAGCCCGGGCCCGACTGGGCCCGCTGCGCCGCGCCGGCTCGCCGTCGCGGCGCCCCCGCGGGCGTTCTTCTCGCCGGAGCCGTACAAGCCGCAGCTGCCGGACCTGGAGGGATACTCGTCCACCCAGGCGTACGGGCTGGTGCCCATGGTCGTCGAGACCACATCCCGCGGGGAGCGGTCCTACGACATCTTCTCGCGCCTGCTCAAGGAGCGGATCATCTGCATGAACGGGCCCATCGACGACGGGACAGCGTCGCTCGTCGTGGCGCAGCTGCTCTTCCTCGAGTCCGAGAACCCGCTCAAGCCCATCAGCCTCTACATCAACTCCCCGGGAGGAGTCGTCACCGCGGGCCTCGCGATCTACGACACTATGCAGTACATCCGGAGCCCCGTCAACACCATCTGCATCGGCCAGGCGGCCTCCATGGGGTCCCTCCTGCTGGCCGCCGGCGCGCGCGGGGAGAGGCGGGCGCTGCCCAACGCCAGGATCATGATCCACCAGCCCTCGGGCGGGGCGCAGGGCCAGGCCACCGACATCGCCATCCAGGCCAAGGAGATCCTCAAGCTGCGCGACCGCCTCAACAAGATCTACCTCAAGCACACGGGCCAGAAGATCGACAAAATCGAGCAGTGCATGGAACGTGACCTCTTCATGGACCCTGAGGAGGCACGCGAGTGGGGGCTTATAGACGAGGTCATCGAGAACCGCCCAGCATCGCTCATGCCCGAGGGCCTCGGCGCCGTTGACACGCCTAACCACGGTGGAGGCGGCGGCGGCAACGGACGTGGCAGGGAGATGGAGGAGCCCTCGGCGGTATGAGTCCGGTGCCAATGTTGTTTGTTGTTAGATCCATCTATGTTTTGATTCGTACTACAGCAGGTTAACTGTCTCCCTGTTATTGCAATGCCTGAATTGAGCTATTGCTGATATTTATTGCAACTCGTAAAGGGAATTTCATTCCTTTGATACTCATGATTGATAGTGTGGTGAATACCTGTTATATGATCATTTTCATGTCATGGCATTAGAAGTACAGTAGTAGTAACTCCGATCCAAATTAATTGTCGGAGGTTCACTGAACCTAGATAGATTCTTTACAACATCTTGTCTAATTCTGTGACAGTTAATTTGGATCGGACAGAGTAGTTCATTCTTTCTTATTTTCCATAATTTTTTCTTTGCTTTGTGTCAAGTGTCAACGACCAAATACTTTTATGATGATCTTTATACATGTAGTATGGTGTTCTTTTCCTGTCTGTATACATCCGCTAATGATTTTAAGATTAACAGGGATTTCTCCCTAGTTTCCTTTCATTCACAAAAGGAACTTACAAAGTTCGAAACTTAACAAAGAAAACTAAGAAAAGAATATAATTGGTTTGTCAACGGGTATCCTCCCGCGAGAAAAAGAGAGGCGGCGGTTAAGGTGAAAACCCTAGCAGCCGCCACAATCTGCTTCGTCCTCGCCGTCTACGGCTGAGAATTACGGGTCCCTGCCTTCTTTGCTTGCTGCTTTGGCGGCAGGAGGGGGTGGGGACCTTGGACCTGCGCTCGACTGTGTAGAGGTCCCTAAAGTTAAGAGTTTGGTCAACATGCATTGTCTTTATGGTGGCTATGGTAGGATTATGCAGAACGAGAATCAAGTATACCCGTCTCCTCTTTCACCTTGTCGGTGACGATTCTGATCCTGCTGCTGGCGTTGAGGAGGGCGGGATTCGTCTGATTGCCACTTCCATGGAGTGGTGGATCTCATCTAATCTACGTGTGTTTTAGGTTTGGTGTTACGGATCAATTCGCATCACTTCAATGATTAATGATGACAACTTCAGCTCTAGAGCACTGGTCCTTAGGGGTATGTGCAACAATGCCAGGCCTGCTCCGGTAAAGGAGGGGCTACAGTGGCGTGTTGGCGGCTCGCTCTGGCGGCAGTAGTGGCCCAAAGATCTTGATATAATTTTTCTTATGTTTAGGATGATTTGTACTTCTTTTGTACTTTTTATAAACTTATGAAATAGATCTGAATCTTTTTTTTAAAAAGAAACTTAAAAAAAAAGCCTTAAAAAAGTTTCAGGAAGAAAGGTAATGGAAGAAACCTAAAGGCTCAGACTACCACTCGACAGACACCGGCTATCACTCGACACAGACCAAAGCTGCCCGCAGGACAAGCACATAAACTAGATAAAAAATGCTGAACAAGTGTGTCGATCTCAAAAGCTCATCTACTACCTCAGGGTGCAGGTGGGACTGTCCGCGGGAGGCCCGCATAGTCCCACACAAATTAAGTGGGTGTCCCACGGGAGCCTGCGAAACTTATACGAGTGTCCATTATTCCACATATGCCTACATATACCCGCAAATGCGTTAGTACAATATTGCTCGTATAATGTTTATAAAAATATTTTAATACATAATACGATTAACATTTAGCATTTCAATGTATCAATTGTCTTTTCCACTTTCTAAGTGACTCGCCGTTCTTTCTACTAGGCATAATATTTGCTTGATTGCGAGATTCCTACTCCTTCCGATTCAAATTAATGTTCTCATATTTGGCTAGATTCGGATGTATCTAGCAATAAAATATGACTGGATATATTCGAATCTAGACAAATCTAGACAAATGTAAAAACATTAATTTGGATCGAAGTAGTTTTTTTTTATGTTCGCTCGATCGTGGGCTTCCCACGAAAACCCACCATTTTTTCTTGTTTACCCGCGGGTGTCCCGCATAGCCTTTTATGTGGGCTTGGGCAGTGGGCTCCGTGGGCAGCCCACTCCCACCTGCACCCTGACTACTACGAGCTAAAACACATGATCTACAACCATTCACAAAACTAGCTTTTTCAAAACTGCTTTTGCCTCCTCTAGTGATGCGTGGATTGAGTGATCCTCTTTCAGGATGAGCTGCAGATACTCTCGATGTGTGGCCGTCATGCCCTAAAAAACTGTCGATTCGGCAGTCATCCGGGCTTGTCTGGAGGTGGTTTAAGGTTTCTAAGAGCATCTCTAGCTGTTGCACCCGGCAAAATCGTCGGTGCTCGGGTTGTTTTGCTCAACCGCGTCCCTGAAATCACCCATGCCCCGCTTTAGACAGCGGTTTTTGCTTTAAAAGAAAAAAAATTGCCCCTGATACCCCTCCTACCTCCCCCACCCCACCCCACCCCATACACACACCCCCAAATTATCCCAAATTATAAACCATTATTTTGATCACATAGTTCAACATGAAAAATAAATAGAATTTAACTAGTTCAACAAAGCTAGCTCATAGTTTAACAAGTTTTCAAACGCAAATTAAAACTAGGTGTTTTCTTTGGGCATCCACGGGTGCTCCACGAGATCTTCTTGAGGCTGTGGATGTGTATGTGGGTCCCGAATTTCCTCAGGCATGGTGAGGAAGGCGGCAAATGTAGCCGACACCCGGTGATCAACTTTTGCAAAAGGACCCTGTCTAAAATATGGTTCATTGTCAATCACCGGTCGCTCCTGCTCGCTCCTGCTCGCTCCCAGTGATCATGTTGTGCAAGATAGCAGATGCATTCATCACCTCCCACATCTGACCTTTCGACCATGTAAGAGCGGGGTACCGAACAATAGCAAAGCATGCTTGGAGCACACCAAATGCTCGCTCGACATCCTTCCCGCAAGCCTCTTAGCACTAAGCAAAGTGAGATTTCTTCCCACAAGAGGATTTGAGATTGTCTTCACAAATGTTGAACAACTTGGATAGATGCCATCCGCTAGGTAGTATCTCTTGTTGTACTGATGGCCATTGACCACATAGTTCACTGAAGGAGCATGGCCCTCAACAAGCTTGGAGAAGACATCAGAGCACTACAGGACATTGATGTCATTGTGAGATCCTGTCATACTGAAGAACGCATGCCAAATCCATAGATTCGGATCATCCACTGCCTCAAATGTCACACTGTAGGCTCCTTTGTGGTCTTTGTACATTCACTACCAAGGAAATGGATAGTTTTTCCAGGCCCAATGCATGCAATCGATATTCCAAGCATTCTAAGAAATCCTCTTGCTTCATTCTGTGATAGGCAGTGTCTTCTACATTGGGTATTTTCAAGTACGTTGGCTCAAACACGGCCACCACACTCTGCAGAACCGGTGCATGCACTCAATGGCGATGGACTCGGCCATGCGTAGAGAGTCATCATGTGTATCGGCAGAAGATCTATATGCAAGCATCCTTGTCGTCATATATGGAACAACAGTACCTAAGGAGGTATGATAGAGGGTGAGAGCAAGAAGGAAAGCTAGCGACGACATCCGCAGGCAAGATTGGGTGCAAGCAAGCGTAGCGAGACACTCGAAGTACCCAGGTTTGGAGCCTTCTTGCGAGGTAAAACTCCTACTCCTGCCGATCTAACTATCTGGATGAACACAAGAACTACAAAGCTCCTTGATCTGTATGAACTAGCAAACTACTAGAGACCAACCCTCTCTCAAGAGGCCTCGCTGCCCCTTATAAAGGGATAGGGCAACGGTAAGAGGTATAGATGGCTGGCGGGTCCCACATGCGGAGCCTAGCCAGCTGGTCATCAACAGTATGCCGGAGTGGAGATTGTGTCTATAGTGAACACCGTGCAATACATCGTGTGCACAACATCAGCTGTCTACAATGTTCCCTTCATCAGCTGCAAATTCTTTGGCATAGGCTTGACGCCCCAGTCACCTTTACGTCCCATCTATAGGCTAGGGTGTAGTGTGCACTGTGCGGCGCATCACGCCCTAGCTACACCTTCTAGTTGCGCTTAGTCCGACTAGGCTCCTCCAACCGGACAAATACGTTGCAAACGTATCTATAATTTTTGGTGTTCCATGCTTGTTTTATATCTACTTTCTTATGTTTTGTCCACACTTTGGAGTACTTTTTATACACTTTCTTGGACTAACCTATTAACAAGATGCCACAGTGCCAGCTGCCTGTTTTCTGCTGTTTTTGGTTCCAAGAAAGTCAAAAAATGAATATTCTCGGAATTGGACGGGACAAAAGCCAAAGTCAATATTTCACCGAGGGGGACACAGAGCCACAATACGAGACGGAGAGGGGCCAGGGGCCGCCCACATCACCTGGTCGCACGGCCAGGCCTGGCCCGCGCCAGGGGGTGGCCGCCTAGGGCACCCCCTCGGCCTCCCCTTTCGCCTATAAGATGCCTCAGATACAGAAACCCTAAGAACCCGATAAAAATTTCACGAAAGAGTCTGTAGCCGCCATCATCTCCATCCCTAGATCGGGAGGGATCTGAAGCTCTTCCCGGCACCCTGCCGGAGAGGAGAATTCACCCTGGAGGCCTTCTTCATCACCATGCAAGCCTCCGGTGTGATGCGTGAGTAGTTCATCCTTGGGCTACGGGTCCATGTAGTAGCTAGATGGCTGGTTCTTCTCCTTTGTGCTACCATGTCTAGATCTTGTGAGTTCCGTTTATGATCAAGATCATCAATTTGTAATCATACATGTTGTGTTTGCGGGGATCCGATGGATATTGAGATGCTATTTCAGATTGATTATTGATTCTATCATGTCTTTGTTATTTGTGATCTTGCATGCTATGTTAGTAGATATCTTGGCCGAGTAGATGCTAGCAACTCCAAGAGGGAGTATTTATGCTCGATAGTGGGTTCATGCCTCTAGTAATCTAGGGAAGTGACAGAAATCTCTAAGGTACTAGATGTGCTGTTGCTACTAGGGAGAAAACAACAATCCTTTGTTTATAGAACAATCATATTGTTTACTTTACACGCAATGCGTAATGCAATTATCTGTTGCTTGCAACTTAATACTGGAGGGGGTTCTGATTGATAACCTGAAGGTGGATTATTAGTCATAGATGCAGTTGGATTACGGTCTATGTATAATGTTGTAATGCCCAATCAAATCTCATAGGTGTCAAGATGATTAGTATATGCATGTATGCTGTCTCGATGTTTGTCAATTGCCCTACTGTAATTTGTTCACCCAACATGTCATCTATCTTAAGGAGAACCGCCACTAGTGAACTATGGACCCCGGTCCTTTCTTTTACCATCAATCTACAACTGTTTACTGTTTTCTGTTTACTTTCTGCAAGCTTTTACTTTCTTCCACACAATACGTTTAATCCTTTGTTTTCAGCAAAATCGGTGAGATTGACAACCTCACTGTAAGTTGGGGGCAAAGTTCTGTGGTTGTGTTGTGTAGGATTCCAAGTTGGAAACAACACCTTGGAGGTGCTTCCTTGCTCCTACTGGTTCGATAACCTTGATTTCATAACTGAGGGAAAACTTGTTGCTGTGCTCATCATACCTTCCTCTTGGGGTTCTCCAACAAGCTCGATATATTTTGGTGCCATCACGGACCAACACCATTTGGCCTCTCAGTCTTCTCCGCATTGGTCTCGCGTCTGTCTGGCTTCACTAGTCCGGCCTGACCGACTGGATCGGTCAGCCAGACTGGCATCTTATGGCCATCTTAACTTCTCCGTGTCCGTCCTACATCCGATTGGGTCTCATCAGCTGGCTTTGGCGGTTTCTTTACTCCGAACATTCATTCATCTAGCCAGATAGTACATAACTCGTCCGGTTAGCCTACCCATGGGAGATCCCTCGGACACTAGCCCCCGAGCACGCACTAATTTCACCTCCAAAATTCGCACGGGCTCCTAAAAGATCAAACGTTGTCCGGCTGGAAACTGACAGTTCTCGATGGTTTACTTGCTCGAAGACATTAGCACCGATGTCAGCCACAATTAGTGTCCATCATTGGCACGTGTTGCGCCGTGTCACGTCGGTCTATCGCCTCGGTAACTGCCACTGGATCCTTTATGCTTGTGGCTCTAGAAAACGAGATCCGAGCAATGGAGGTTGGTGACACACGACCTAGCCGTTACCACGCGGTGCACGGGATGGTTGCGCTCCCCCGCTATTAAATAGTAGTCAGAGCGATTGCCGCCCGCACACCCCCTTCCTCGCATCCTCTTTCTCGTGTTCGCCTCTGCCCGCTCTCTTCTTCTCGCTTTTCGCTCCCAGTCCTTGTGGCATAGGCTGAATCTGGTCCCTGGTGATAATGGGCAATCGAATCCCGCTACCCACTGCCACGGAAACCATGGTCGAGGAGCTCCACCATCACCGCCGAGGAAATTGCCAACTACCTTGCGTCCTCCCGCCAGCGGTGGAGGTCAAGGTGCAGCTCGCACTAGAGGGGGAGGAGATCCCGAATCCCAGTGAGGGTGAGCGGGTGATCTTCCTCTCACACTTGGCCAGCTGGCTGGCACTCCCCGTCCACCCGTTCCTGAGAGAGTTCTTCCCCTTCTTCAATCTCTGATGGCTCCCAATATAGCCATCTTCCACCGTGTTTAAACATTGTTTTTAGTCAAGCAATTGATAAGAAACTCTCTAGCCTTGCCACTAATGACTAATAATTGCAAAGATATGCAAACCATTACTTTGATTTGTGTTGTGCAGGACATCATGCTTTTTAATGTGAAATCTAGAGTCATAATGAAGGTTTTGAGGAAGTCCACGTGACCAAGTAATTCTGGAGCCATTGCCAGGCGTCTGCAACCGTAACGACCACTGGTATGGGCAGGGCCCTCCCATACCATCTCCCCGTACCATGTGGTGGCGGCTTCGTCTCGTCAAACCCTACAACTTTGATGAAGACACCTATATATTTTGAGGCATCAGCCGCCACACAGAAGGCCGCCATTCTCAGATTGCAACACAACACCACCAAAGGATATCCACACCATAGTTCATCCCTTCCATCTTCCATCCCCTCCATTAGCCATAGCCATTACTTTGTACTTGAGATCTCCTTGTGATTCGGCGACCATTGTAAGAATATTTGATTTCAATCTAAGTATTTTGCACAATGTTTTCTATCATTGATCTTATTGTTACGAGTGAGTAGTCCTCACGGGCTGCTGGTTGGGAAGAAACCTTGTAGTGATTATATGCATCTAATCTATGGGAGCATTATGTATTGTTTGAAAGAGAGATTTGTATCTTTTGTTTCTTTGTCTCTTGTCTCGATCTTTGGACTTGTAGGTACCCAAGACCCCCGAGATTTATAAAGGCTTGAGCTGAGATACTTGGCTAGCGGCGATCTCATAGGAAATCAAGTAACAGAAAGCATTGTACGGTCTTCGCTTAGCAACCCATTCTGGATAGAGCAACATCACCATTTAAGGTTTTGATATGTGTTTTATGCTTAATAATCGATTGTAGCTCGGTGCTTCGTGGTGTACTCGGTTGGATCAAAAGACTATTGCTATGCTTGTTGGCTCTCAAGGGCTCTAGTATATTAGGATGTGTTGCGCACAAGATATTATCTCTATTAAAACATTACACATGACTATGCTTATTATTATCTTTTATCCCATATGATATGCAGCTATAGGTGGATCTTCAGTCCTGGCCTATCTCCATCCATTGAATCAACCCACGATAAAAGTAAACTAGATTAGTTTGGTAAACAAAGGTAAAACAAAAAAACAAAGTCTCGTAGACATGCCCTTTTTATTTCCTTTTAGCGTTGTTTCCAAGGTTCGATTAAACCTAGGTCTACTAGGGAAAAATACTATTATACTACATCTGTGAATCCAGATCGAAGGTATCAACCCTTTTTCCGGTGCTATTGACTGGGAAGCAATTCTCTATCCTAGTGTGATCACTAGAGACCTTCTTTTTAGTTTTATTATTTGTTTGTAGTTAACCCAAAAAAATTAGTTACATGTTATTGGTTTCTCTTACTTAAAAATTACCAAAAAGAAAAGAGCCATGGCTCAAAAGAGACTAAGGGAGTATGCTACTCCCATGATGATTTTATTCGTACCCCTATTACTCAGCCTTCTGTTGATGCGGAAAAATATGAAATTAAGCCTAACCTTTTAAGTTTGGTTCAGCAAAACCAATTTGGGGGCTCATCTTCTAAGGATTCAAGTTTGCAGTTAAATACTTATAGTAAAATTTGTGATATGATGTTAAGGATGTAGATCCAAATGTTATTAAACTACATTTGTTTCCTTTCTCTCTTAGAGTAAAGGCTAAGGAATGGTTGCTAGCTCTACCTAAGGGTACTATTAAATCTTGGGAGGAATGTACTAATCTTTTTATGACTATTTTTTCTCCCAGGTAAAACTATGCACCTAAGGTCCAACATTACAAGTTTTAGACAAGAAGATCATGAGCCACTAGCACTTGCATGGGAAAGGATTTAACAAGCCATGATGAATTGTCCTAGTCATGGGATGGAAGAATGGCTTATATTACATTTATTTTATAATGGCCTTAACCCAATGTCTAAGTCTATGCTAGATACTACAGCACAAGGAACAATCATGGGAAATCAAGTGAGTGTAGCAAATAAATTACTTCATGGTATGTAAAATAACCATGCCCAATGACATGTGGAAGTGTTGGAAATATGCCCTAGAGACAAATAATAATAAGGATTATTATCATATTTCATGAATTTTATGATTAAGTTTTATATCATGCTATAACTGTATTGAGAGGAAACATCAATACACGTGTGATATATAAACATCCAGGGTTCCCAGTGAAACTCTAGTCACTGGTTCATTGGTCAACAGATGATCAAGGTTTCCTGATCATGTGGCATTTATGCCAGTTGGAAATGGAGTCAACTCATTCTGAGAATGAGATGATGAACCAATACTCATCCTAAACATCGTGACCCGATCATGTCACGAAGTTCAAGTTACGATGATTAGAAATGGATCCTCGTAGACTATTCCTTAGACCGTGAGGCTATATCAATCAATGTCTCCCGAGAATGCTTAGATAGCATCAAACGTTACTTGATAATACAGTGACAATAAAGGTATGTTCAGGTATTTGGAGGAACCGTAGAGGCAATATATGCCAAGAGCAGGATTTGTCCGTCCATGTGACGGAAAGATACTCAAGGGCCCACTCGGAGAAGTTATATCCAATAGTTGCGCAGCGTGTGATTTGATCACAGGGATATTACTTGTCGAACGAGTCAAGTAGGATTGTTCGGTAATGAGATCGAACACGACATGGTGATGTCATTGATCAGATCTCGGGCAACGCGACTGTCAAGAGACAAAGGGAATAAGACATGACTGTCCTAGTTCAAACGACGAAAGATCTTCATGGAATGCACAGGGGTCACATGGCCATCCAGGTCCCTCTATCGATCATTGGTCTGGGAGTGTCCCGACCATGTCTCGAGTGTTCCCGAACCGTGGGGTATCACGCTTAAGGGTTTGATGATGCTTAGAGACTGTTTATAGGATCGGTAGAATCACAGAAGAAGAGTAGAGAGAAAATCGGAAGGGTTTCGGTAAGTCCGGAGTGGAGGTGGAAGGTGTTCTATAGCCACGAAGATTGAATAATATGTGAATGAATGTTAAATATTGATTTAATCATTTATTCATAATTATTTAATAAAAGAGAAAATCAATTTAAAGGTCAAAAGGCTTAATGGGCCAATTCCGGAGGGAAGATGGCCCATTAGGGAAAGGCAAGAGGGGAGAAGGGGCAAGGGGTGGCCGGCTAGGCCAAGCCCCCACGCGGGGGGGGGGGGGGCACTAGGGCAGGCTGGCGGCGCCCCCTCTCCCTCCCCTTTAGTCCCACCCCGAGACTTTGAGGGAGGTAGTACATCCCCTCCCCTATATATAGTGGGGGTATTTGGCCAGATAAATACACACAATATTCAATAAAAGGTTTCCTCACTTTTGGGGAGACCTCCAATTGATATTCTCTCTCTCTCTCTCTCTCTGGTCTCAAGTTCGGACTGCGCGAACGAGAGACATCTTCACCCCAGAGCGCCGTAGCGCTGTGGGATTCGGATCCAGGAGCTCTACTTCCGCAACTGATACTGGATTGGGGAAGCGAGAGTCATCGCCATGCACCGGACGTGTGTACCTCCCTGCGAGGTGTCACACTTGAGGCACTCAAGTCGTTGGAGCCACATGAGCGCAAGGACTTCATCACGACCTTGAGGTCGGCTTCGGCTCGTCTACATCAACTATGTTCTCCTGAGCGTTGACAACGCTTTTCGGTCTTCAAGGGTAAGTTCACGAAAAGCCCCTCCCATTACTGCATTACTAATAGATTGGTCCTGGCAACATCAGGGATTCAGGGGCGTAGGGTAAAAATTTATTGTTTTCATACGCGGAACCCCTGCAGTGGTATCAGAGCTAGATCTATGCGTAGTAATGCTAGAACGGGTAGAACACACGAGATGTAGCGTGTGGGCGTTGATCTTTTAGTTGTTACCCTCCCACGTGTACTTGTGTATACCGCAGTAATGCTTGATGAAGCAGCCCCCAACCAACTTTACGCGTTCATTCGAGAGACTAGTCCACGCTTAACATACGGCTTGTACCGTATAAAGTGGCTTAGGGGGTGTCTGTCTCTCTCGCATTAGTTGGTATGCCATTTGCAACGGAGGGCCCCGAAAGGGGTGTAGTATAGACAACTACTTGATCAGCGTTGTGGTGAAAGTTCATAGGTAAGAATGGTTCTTGTGCGAAAGCCCATTCAACCATGTAAAATATGCAAAGATAAAGTAGAGGCGTCTAACTTTGTTTTGTAGGGGGCGTTGCTTTGTGATATGGTTATGTCAAAGGTAACGTGATTACCTTGTGTTACATAGTAGTAGATAGTCACGGAGGTGACGGACTACCACGCCGGAAAGACACCGGTACCCTGGTGTCTATGGCGCCGGAATCCGATGACGACGAATGGAGATCACGACGTGAAGGACCATATCACATCGCATTTACATTAAATGTTATCGTTTGCATATCTTATTGTGTGCTAGTATTAGATACTCGACGGTAGCCTAATAAGATGATCCTTGTTAAAAATAACCAATGATTGTGTTCCCCCTTAGTGTGCACCACCAAGAAAGTTCTTCGGTATGAGGCAGGCCATGATGAGCGGGTGTCAGACATATCTACGTTCGCATACAGTGGGTGTAAGCCATGTTGCACATCAAATACACTAAGGTTGAGTTGGCGAGCCTAGCACGTTACAGAGACGTGGCCTCGGAACATGGATGGTCGAAAGATCGAGCACGAGTTGCATGAATGATGTGACCGACGTTTAACGTCCACCCTAGAACCCACATTGATGGCCGTGATGATCGGGGGAGATGTGGGGAAGAGGGGTCGTGTTATCACTAGAACACTTCAGGGGATAGGTGTTTCTGAGTGGAGTTATTATTAACTCATTTAATTATAAACTTAGTCTAAATTGCTTTTGCAATTATAAATGTAGAGATGGCTCACCGTGAAGCTTACTTTGTCATTGAGGAATGGGTAGTTGGTGAGAAACTTAGACTTGATGGATCCAACTTCCGTAGTTGGCTTGTGCGCCTGAATGATCTCCTTACTAGGAATCATGTGGTAGACTACATATGCAGCACAATGGATTTGAATGAGCCAGACCACTATGAGACCCCACAAGAGCTGGCAGACCGATACTATCGTCAAGAGATGTCCACCTACATTCATATAATAACACGTTACAGGATGGTGGGTGAACTCCATCCGCTCATGGGTGATCTTGATCCATGTTCGATGGTGTATCAGCTGAGAGTAGAGTTCATAAGCCTTGTGTGCATGTGTAAGCACGAGCTGCTTTGAGAGTTCCTTTCCATACAGATGGAGGAGCACACATGTCTGAAGGGTCACTCGGAGCGCATGCTTGATGCACACATGAGACTGGTTCACTTCGTGGACCACTGGATGGATGATCCGTTTGTGATAAGCATGCTGCTTCAATCATTGCCTCCCAGCTACAAATGACATGTCTGGAGTAGCATTATTGTAACACCCTCAAATCGACCCTATGCAAGTTTTAGCGCTTCCCGCCAAACCCGCATAGAAACGATTCAAGGACGCCCACCAGGCACTTTCGTGCGGGTGGAAAACGAGGTAATACCATTACACAACAGTCCTTGATGGGACGCACAGAACAGATGTATATATAACACGACTCCAAGAGTCAAGAATACAGATATACAATACAAAGATCCAAAGCACCTTGAAAACGTTACAGCGTCCACTACTAGGAAACAACCTATAGATAGACAAGATGTTCAGTGACGCATATGCCAAACTATGCACCACAGGAAAACATCAGTGGCGCACCAGAAAGCATGCGCCACAAAAGATTGGAAGTTCTGTGGCGCATTGTCCAGAACATGCGCCACAGAAGATTGGTGGGACCCGCCGGCGGGGGGGGGGGGGGGGGGGGGGGATGATCCAAGTTCTGTGGCGCATTCTGAAATATGCGCCACAGAAGAGGCAACTTCTGTGGCGCATATTTCCTCATGCGCCACAGAACATGGAGGAGGGCCCCACCACGGAATCTAATTCACCCAACTTCTGTGGCGCATGTTGACATATGCGCCACAGATGTGTTTCACTTCTATGGCGCATAAGTCCAACATGCGCCACAGAACTTGGAGGTGGGCCCCACACAGGGAATCTTATTCACCCACTTCTGTGGCGCATATGGACTTATGCGCCACAGAAGTTGCAACATCTGTGGCGCATTTCCTCCATATGCGCCACAGATGAGGGTGTCCAGATCCATCTTAAAAAGGTGACAAGAGCTAGCTTTCTTATCTATCTATCCACCACCACCCATTTCACATCTCTACCTCCTCCCAACTCGTCTTCCTCCTCTCTCACACCCCATCTTGCCCATAGTTTCTCCATTTTCTTTTATCTAAACCTACTTTAATCCATAGATTGGTAAGTGGAAGCTTCGCTCCAACTTCTAGATCTAAAAGTTCCTTACTTTTCTCTCTCACATCTCTATTTGTTTACTAATTTCCTCTCCACCAACTTGCATTGTAGATCTATTTGTCCACACTGTCTCATTGCGCGGTCTCGTCTCACTATTATTGTGTCTACTATAGGTGAGTACTTGGCCGTCATGAACATGTAGGTGAAGCTTGTCGCGCGGGCTGTGTGTGTGCGATCCATGGCGAGACGATGCTTGTGTGTGGTGCATGGATGTTTGCAATGGGAGGAAGTTTTTTGGTTTTTTGCTTGTTGTCGGCCGGTGTGGTTGCATGGATGTTTGCCGAAATGTTGATTTATTTCCATTTCGGCAAATTTTTGCACTACCCATATGTCCTAATTTTAGGAAAGGTCATGCCGAATTTTTTCCGGCTAGCATTCATGCATGTGTGTGTTCATATGGTGTGGTTCTCACCTATACTCTCTGTTTTGACCGCTCAGGCAACCATGGTCCTTATGATGAGCGAAGGTCGAATTGCTAGGTACAAGAAAGGCGCGAAGGAGGACATGATTCTGAACAACAAGACCATGATAAGATGTCCATGTCGAACATGCAAACTGCAGCGCTGGATCGACCCTGAATCTGGACAATTGGAGGGTCACCTGCTTAGGCGCGGTTTCATGCGCGACCTCAATGCTTAGGACATGGTGGTGGTCACGAAGACGTGGGCGGGCGAGAAGACGAAGAGTCTACCGGGCATGATCATCATGACGAAGGAGATGCCAGCGGGCATGATCATCATGACGAAGGAGATGCCAGCGGGCATGTGTTGGAGATATGCCCAAGAGGCAATAATAAAAGTGGTTATTATTATATCTTTATGTTTATGATAAATGTTTACATCCCATGCTATAATTGTATTATTAGGAAACACTAATACATGTGTGTTTTGTAAACATAAAAGAGTCCCTAGTAAGCCTCTTGTTGAACTAGCTTGTTGATTAATTGATGATCATGGTTTCCTGATCATGGACATTGGATGTGATTAATAACAAGCTTATATCATTAGGAGAATGATGTGATGGACACACACCCATAGTAAGCGTAGCATAAGATCAAGTCATTAAGTTCATATTGCTGTAAGCTTTCAAATACATAGTAACCTATTCCTTCGACCATGAGGTTGTGTTAATCACCATCACCGGATGGATACTTTGATGACATCAAACGCCGCTTCGTAACTGGGTGGTTATAAAAGTGTCATTGGGTATTCTGAAAGTATGTGTTGAAGCGCATGAACCAAGATTGGGATTTGTCCATCCATATGACGGATAGATATGCTCTGGGCCCTCTCGGTGGAATGTCATCTAGTTAGCTTGCAAGCATGTGACTGGGTCACAAGGGATGACATATCACGGAACGAGTAAAGAGTACTTATCAGTAACGAGGTAGAACTAGGTATGGAGATACCGACGATCAAACCTCGGATAAGTATAGTATCGCGAGACAAAGGGAATTAGTTTCGTATGTAAATGGTTCAATTGATCGCAAAGTCATCGTTGAGTATGTGGGAGCCATTATGGATCTCTAGGTCCCGCTGATGGTTATTGATAGGAGATGTGTCTCTATCATGTCTACATATTCACGAACCGTAGGGTGACACACTTAAGGTTCGAAGTTGTTTAAGTAGATATGGAATGTGCGTTGGAGACCGAATGTTGTTCGGAGTCTCGGATTGGATTCGGGACATCACGAGGAGATCCGGAATGGTCCGGAGAATAAGATTCATATATTGGGGATCATTTTCTGAGTTAGGAAATGTTCCGGAGTATTTGTATGAGGGTTCTAGAAGGTTTCGGAATGTTCCGGAAGGTTCTAGAAGATATCTTGGAGTTTGCTTGAAAATCAAGATAGGGATCAAGGAGTCCTGGTGGGTCAAGACTAGGAGTCGTGGGGGAGGAGGACTCCTCCCCCCACCTCCCAATCCGCCGGCCTAGAGAGGGAGGGGAGTCCTACAAGGACTCCCCCTCCCTAGGCGCCTCCCTTCTTTAAATAGAGGGGCAGGGGCGCCCCCTCCACCCCTGCTCCCATAACACCCAATCTCTGCCGCCTCTCTCCTCCACCATCTTCTGCACAGGCATAGGCGAAGCCCTGCAGAATTCTCTACTCCATCACCACCACCACGCCGTCGTGCTGCTGGGATTCCGTGGAGAAGATCTACTACCTCCGCTGCTCGCTGGAACGGGGAGAGGAAGGTCTGCTTCGACTCCGCACGTGTGACCGACTGCGGAAGCGCTGCCGAAACGCGACGCCGGAAGGATCGTCCACTTGACCGACTGCGGAAGCGCTGCCGGAACGCGACGCCGGAAGGATCGTCCACACGATCTTGAGATCGGCAAGTGATCGACTACATCAACCACGAGATCTAATCTCGTTAACGCTTTCGGATCTACGAGGGTTAGTTCCTATCTATCTCGTTGCTCATGTCTAATAGATTAGATCTTGGCTTTTATCTAGATTATATCTAGGTTTTGTTCGTTCTTGCGGTAGAATTTTTTTGTTTTCCATGCTACGAACCCATCAGGATGATCATCATGACGAAGGAGATCACGACGGGCATGATCATGAAGAAGGAGAAGACGCGAACACACAGACGCTGCTAACTTCGATCTTGCAGGACCCTCATGTTCAAGAACTGCTCCTCAAGGAGACGAGCAACGACAAAGCTGCAGCCAGAGAGAAAGCCAAGCTGGCCCAAATGGAGGTAGACGGGATGACTCCATTGTATCCTGGGTGTCGCCCCGAGGATACACGTTTGAGTGTAACGCTCAAGGCTCTAGAGATGAAGGCAAACACAAATGGACCAATGTGAGCTTCAACACGAACATGGAATACTGGCATGACCGACTTCCTAAGGGGAACACATTCCCAACAAGTATCGAGGAGGCCAAGCAAATCGTGTGCCCTCTCGACCTACCACACATTAAATACCACGCATGCATCAATGATTGTGCACTTTATCGGAACTAGTACGTGGATAGAACCACTTGTCCGGTGTGTGGCCAAGGACGGTACAAGAGAGGGAACAAGAAAGTTCCTCGAAAAGTGGTATGGTACTTTCCTATCACCCCTCGTCTGCAGCGATATTTCGTAGATCCTAAGGAAGCAAAGCTCATGCAATGGCACGCGAAAGAGAGAAACCCGAAGATGATCCAGAGAAGGGCAAGATCATGACACACCCTTCAGACGCTAGCTAGTGGAACGCATTAGACATCGAGTTCGAAGAGTTCGGGGGCGATGCAAGGAACGTCAGGCTGGGTATGAGCACCGATGGACTCAATCCTTTTGGAACCCAGAGTAGCACGCATAGCACCTGGCCCGTTTTTGTATGGCTATACAACCTCCCCCGTGGCTATGCACGAAGCAAAGGTATGTACACATGAGCATTCTTATTCAGGGGACGAAACAACCAGGTATCGATATGCATCTGTATCTCGGGCTAATGAGAGAGGAGTTAGCCGGCTTGTGGGAGACGCCGGCCCGTACGTGGGACGCCTACACTAAAGAATATTTCCATCTGAGAGCCGCGTTGCTCATGACCGTGCATGACTATCCTGGTTATGCATATGCATCGGCCCAGGTGAACCACGGACACAATGCATGCGTCAAGTGCATGGATGAGACACCTCATCTCCAGCTACCAAGGGATCCTAGGTCTTCAAAAACCGTGTTCCAAGGTACTCGAAAGTGGCTCCGTATGGATCACCCGTGGAGAAAACGTGGTGACCTATTCAATGGTAAGGATGAGCTCGAAAGAGCCCCGCGTCCGAGGAGCGGCGAAGAAATCGATGAGCTTTTGAATAATTGGGTAGATTACCCTGCGCCTGGAAAAAAACGACCGAGGACAAAGCCGCTGCTGGGTGTATGGAAAGCAAGGTCTATTTTCTGGGACCTGCCGTATTGGAAGGTCCTTCACACTCCCCATAGCCTCGATGTAATGCACATCACGAAGAACGTTACCGAGAGTCTGCTTGGCACTCTAGTGAACATGCCGGAGAGGACCAAGGATGGGCCGAAAGCAAGAAATGACCTTAAATTGCTTGGCATAAAGAAAGATCTTCAGTACCCTGATAGTGATGATGATGATCATCATCATCAGGAAGGGACTCAAGGTCGCCGCAAAAGAGTTAAGAAGAATGAGGTGGTGCTTCGTGCTGCCTGCTTCACTCTGAGTCTGGAGGAGCTCGAGCAGTTTTTCAGGTGCCTCTTAGGAGTGAAAGTTCCTCACGGTTACTTGGGGAAGATAAGAAGATATCTGGACGTGGCGAAGAAGAGGTTCAGCGGTATGAAGTCTCATGAATGTCACGTGCTGATGAAGCAGATACTCCCTGTTGCGATCCGTGGGATAATGGACGAGCATGTCCGTGAGACGTTGTTTGGCCTCTGTAACTTTTTCGACGTCATATCTAGGAAGTTGATCGGTGTGAAGCAGCTCGACGGGCTACAGGAAGAGATCGTGATGATACTATGCGAGCTTGAGATTTACTTCCCGTCCGCATTCTTCGACATCATGGTGCATCTCCTTGTACATGTCGTGGACGACATCATCCAGCTCGGGCCGACATTCCTACACAACATGATGCCGTTTGAAAGGCTAAACGGTGTCATCGAAGGATTCATTTGCAACAGGTCTCGTCCAGATGGAAGCATAGCCAAGGGCTTTCTAATCTACGAGTGCATCTCCTTATGCCAGAATTATCTAACCATCGAGAACGAGGATGTTGGAATACCCACAAAGAAGCACCTCGGCAGGCTCGGTGGATATGGTCACCACGAGGGCTGCCGCTCACTACATGTCTGCATTGATGGTCGACGCACTGATTTTGAAAGGGCACACCGAGTCACGCTACAACACATTGAAGTGGTCGACCCTTGAGTCGAAGAGCACAGAAGCTTAATAGAGCAGGAGTACGTCGACCAGGGCCAGCCGAGGAAGAAGGGAGACGTAACCAGAGAGCACAACTCCAGCTTCACGGGTTGGTTCAAGAAAAGGCAACTGGACAATTCCCCACAGACGCCTTCTACGGAAGATCAAAAACTCATATTCTCCTTGTCGCAGGGCCCAGGGCACAACCTAAGGACCTATCAGTCATACGACGTAAACGGTTATAGATTCTACATCGAGGAAAAGGACAAGAATAGTGAATATCAAAACTCAGAAGTAACTATGTTATCCTCTGCTGATGACGAGACTAATGTGATGGAAAGATTCTACGGAAGGATCGAGGAGATATGGGAGCTCGACTACTGTGGAGAGATCGTACCAATGTTCCGTGTTAGATGGGCCAAGAACGTGGAAAAAGAAGGCCGCTATTTCACCACAATGGTTATACCAGATGCCAAATCAACAAAGAACGCCTCCGCAAAAAATGAGCCTTGGGTACTCGCTAGCCAAGTTGATCAATGCTTTTTATTACTGACCCGTCAAAGCCCAACCATGTTGTAGTTAGGAGGGGCAAGAGGAGCATCATCGGAATGGAAGGAGCCGCCAACGAGCAAAACTTCGACAAAAATGGCGACCCGAAGATCGAAGAGGAATTCGACAAGTACTTCGACATGCCTACTACTACTAAAGTAAGAAGGAAGACCACACTGCCTACTAAAGGTTGTCCATTCACAAGAAGAAATCTCAAAGTGCACGGGCTAAAATATTCAACCGCGACGAAAAAGGGCAAGAAGATTGTGAAGAGACACTAGCAATTGTGTGACTTTTTGGTGTATTAATTCGTGTGGGTATAATGTGATATTATTAGTGTGGGGGTATTAGTTAGAGACAAAAACATATAATGTGATATTCGACAAATTCACATTTATGTGTGACAAACACACACATATATATGATTCAGGAGGTTTTTTTGATAAGTATGCATGTGTATATGTTCTTGCTTTTTTGAATAAATATGCATATGTGTGTATAGGTTCTTGATTTTTTTGAATAAATAAAATATTTTTTAAAAAAGGAAAAAAAGTCTGAGACAGCCAGGATTCAAACTTGGCTGCCCCAGGTTGAAAGCTGGCGAGCAAGACCACTAGGACATGTAGCTGATCTTGTCAAACTACGATGCCACTTTCTTTTGGACTATGCCCAAACGTTTTGTGGCACATAACATAGTAATGCGCCACAGAACTTTCACACTTAGCCAAAATAAACGGTTCGGCCTCCCCTGCTACCTTCTTCCATTTCTTTCCCTCATCTCGCCCGCGCGCAAACCCTAGCTATTCGCCCTCGCCGCCGAATCCATCATGGAGGAGAGCCCGTGGAGGAGGAGAGCCGTCGTGGAGGAGAGCCCCATCACTGCCGTGCCGGAGCCCGTGGAGGAGGAGGCCCGCCCTGCCCCGCCTGCGACCTAGGAGGAGGAGGCCCGCCACCGCCGCTCCGGAGCCCTTGGAGGAGGAGGCCCACCCCGCCTCACCTACGACCTAGGAGGAGCATCGCCGCCACCCTCCTCGACGACCACCTCCCCATCCACAGGTACACTTCCCGCTCTCTTCTTTCCCCCCTCTCTACAAGAATGCTCTACTCAATTTTCGCCGACCAAGGCCAACTGCAACGCTGCGATGCCGACGATGATCACGTCAACGTTGAACATGCCACCATGCCGACAGGGCCTGGGTGGCAGCAACAGCAGCAGCTTCTCAGCCGTCTACTCATCATCCAAGGCCAAAGCACCATTTTACTGACTGAAAGTCTGAAACAACATATTCGCCTCTGTTTTGCAGTTGTATTTTGGTAGATGCAATCAATCAACTGCGCAATTAGTCTGTGGTGGTGGGTAATGAGCCGTGTACATGTTTTTTAGCTTTTCTTCTTGGAGAGTACTTGATTACTGTAAGTTGAGGACTTAGGATTTATTTACTATTAGAACCTGAAGATCCATGAGGTTAGATTCAGCCTTCTCTATGTTTTTTTTGAGAGAATAAAGATCCACAAAATGCTAGCACTGCCATGAGGTGTGAACTTTCTTTCAGTGGTGTTAATTTCAATGCCAAACATGTTGATCTAGTGCATCTCAATGCTAAACACATAATTCCACCAAAGCTTTCTTTCCTTTTTATAAGGATGCTTTAGAAAGATGTTTCAGGCATTTGTCTGATTGTCTTCCCTCTGAACAAATCATGAGCTGAAATACTAGGAAGTTGCAAGAATGATCTAGGGCTTGCATTCATGTAAACCAGGTTTTGCTTAACAGTAATATATTCAATACTGCACTATACATACTGAACTTAGAGTACTGAATAACACTGTACTTAGAGTACTGAATAACACTGTACTAGGGCCTGGGTTACTTGTAGTTCTAGAGTTCTAGTACACTAGGACTACAACTAAGTATGCAAGTGGGTAACCTTATATTGTGTGAATCTGGTCCATATATTGTGTTATTTTTTACTGTTCCATATATTGTGTGAATCTGGTATGTGTTATTTAGCATTTTAAGAAACGTCTTGGATACTTTGCAAACTGCTTTTTTTACTGCAACTGTTATACTGTTCTCTGCCTTTCTTTCTTTTTTGACCCAAATATGAATGAATGGATTACAACCCAACTTTGCTTTGGTGAAATCCATTAGGAGCATCATGATTGTGTATGTGTACTGCCGCTAGATAAAAAAATTCCCCTTTACTGAACTGTGCAAGGTAAAGTGTGTGTACTATAACTTGATAGCATGTGTGTGTGCAAGAAGAAGAGAGAATGTGTGTGTCTCTGTGTACTATAACTGCTACTCAGTTTTCATTCAGTAGAAGCACATGTCTGGTATATATACTGCTTATATATTATTTGCTATACCCTTTTAAGTTTTTAAGTTCTTCTTATAGATGTATATGTTATACTGTTGCGTGAATGATGGATGGGGCTGCATGGATGATTATGCTGGGGTCAATGCATGGGGCTGTCAATATGGGGATGGGTTGTTTTTTCTTGCGGGGATTTCATTTGAGTTGCCCATTTCTCCTGAAGTGTCGATTCACTTCCGTTTCGGTTGAGAAATGGGCACTCCTAGGTCAAAAAATTAGCAAAGGCCATGCTGAATTTTTTGGCCGAGATTTGTGCTAACTTTTTGCCTCTTTTAAATAGAGTAGTGCAAACATGTCGGGCAACATGGAGTCTGGCCCTTCTAAGCACATGATCAACGTCGAAGAACAAGCTAGACAGGCCAACCAGTCATTCTGGTAGGGGTTCCAACAGGAGGAGGAGGAGGAGTCGATGAGGATGACACCACCACCGGAGGAGGAGGCGACAGTCGCCAGAGCTGCTGGGGCCAATGAGGGCGGAGATCCTGATTACGAGGGGGACGAAGACGACTACGATGGAAATAGTGAAGGCGGCGGCGAAGAGGATGACACCACCGATGGCGGCGCCCGCACCGATGGCGGCGAGCGCATAGATGGCGGTAGCGGCAACCCGACCGCTTCTCAGAAGAAGAAGAAGAAGGAACAGAAGGAGCGGAAGGTGCTAGTGCTCGCCACCGTCTGCGATGAGTTCATTGAGGTTACAGAAAGTGGCCAACCCGTTGCGCCAGAGGCGATTGCTAAAGGGTATGGCCTACAACTCGGGTGCATCGTCCGGGAAAGCATGTCGATCAACACGAAGTACATCAGACATGCTGACCATGCAGCTTTGGTCGATAACCTCCTTAAGAAGCTTCACAAGCGATACAGATTCCCAGAGCAGTTTAGAAACCTCGAGAGAAAGAACCTGGTGAACAAACTAGCCCTCACGAAGATGAGCAACGCCTTGAGCAGCTGGAAAACCCGGGTGAAGAATAGCATTGACAAAGATGAAAGCTGGGAGGTTATTAGTAAGAAAAATCCAATGCTTGATGAAGAGGAGTTTAGGATATTCAAGGCGGATATAGCTACCGCTGACGCTATAAAATGGACTCAATGGGGAAGGAGTATGCGGGAACAGAACATAGGTAACCACCATCTTGGAAGCGGCGGTTACAGGGGGAAACGGGCCATTTGGGACAAGGAGGACACCGAGCTTGAACGCCTTGGTAAAGACAACCCTTGGCTTAAAATCATGGACTTACAGCTTAGGCAATTTGTTTGGGCCCGCTACTACCTAGATAAGGAAACATGGGAGTTCATCACCGACGATCCGGAGGTGAAGGAATTCGAGAAGAATCTGGTAAGGAATTTATCGCCGATCTCAAGTCTATTGCATTCTAATTAAGATAATGAAGCCAAGAATCTAAATCGGTTACCTTTCCTTGTCTCTGCAGGAGGAGGAACTGAACGCTACTACCACAGAGTCGTCCCAGGATTCGACGGAGCCGTGGGACACTGTTTTCAACAGGGCGACCAATGCTTAGAAGAAGAGGGACAAGGGGTTGCCACCGTCCTCAGTTGGCCGTGTGTCCGGCTTCGGTATGAGCATGAAGTTCAAGGAATTCTACAAAGAGGACGCCAAGAAAAGAAGGGAGAGGAAGAACCAGGATAAAGCCACTGTTGCAGAGCTGAAGATGAAGGTGCAGACACTAGAGGAGAAGGCGGTGGACCAGAAAATGGTGGACAAGTTAGTGGAAGAGAAGCTCCACTCGATGATCCCCCCTGAGTTTTTCAAGGGGCTTACTGCTTGGAATGCGGGAGGTCGACAGGGGCCGATACATCTGCCCAGCTTAAGCGGCAGCAACTCGGGCACCAATGTTACCGTCTCGCCGGACCTGGTGACCCCGCTGGCCGTCAACATCGGGACGCAGCCCCTTGTTTTGGTCACACCGATGCCCCCTCCCGCAAAAGATACCAATAAGGCGCAGCCAACGGCGGTGGTGCTTCATGAGGCACCCGAGCGGGAGATTGCAGATGATGTTAGGCCGGCCGCCGGCATCGGCCGTGTCTCTACATTAGCCGAGATCCACGCCATTGAAGGGTTCGTAGCATGGAAAACAAAAAATTTCTACCGCAAGAACGAACAAAACCCAGATCTAATCTAGATAAAAGCCAAGATCTAATATATTAGACATGAGCAACGAGATAGATAGGAACTAACCCTCGTAGATCCGAAAGCGTTAACGAGATTAGATCTCGTGGTTGATGTAGTCGATCACTTGCCGATCTCAAGATCGTGTGGACGATCCTTCCGGCGTCGCGTTCCGGCAGCGCTCCCGCAGTCGGTCAAGTTGACGATCCTTCCGGCGCCGCGTTTTGGCAGCGCTTCCGCAGTCGGTCACACGTGCGGAGTCGAAGCAGACCTTCCTCTCCCCGTTCCAGCGAGCAGCGGAGGTAGTAGATCTTCTCCACGGAATCCCAGCAGCACGACGGCGTGGTGGTGGTGGTGGAGTAGAGAATTCTGCAGGGCTTCGCCTATGCCTGTGCATAAGAAAGGTGGAGGAGAGAGGCGGCAGAGATTGGGAGTTATGGGAGCAAGGGTGGAGGGGGCGCCCCTGCCCCTCTATTTAAGGGGGGTGAGGCGCCATGGGAGGGGGACTCCTTGTAGGACTCCCCTTCCTCTAGGCCGGCGGATTGGGGAGTGGGGGGAGGAGTCCTCCTCCCCCACGACTCCTAGTCTTGACCCACCAGGACTCCTTGATCCCTTCCTTGGTTTTCAAGCAAACTCCAAGAAACCTTCCAGAACCTTCTGGAACATTCCGAAACCTTCTAGAACCCTCATACAAATACTCTGGAACATTTCCTAACTCAGAAAATGATCCCCAATATATGAATCTTATTCTCCGGACCATTTCGGATCTCCTCGTGATGTCCCGAATCCATTCCGAGACTCCGAACAACATTCGGTCTCCAACGCACATTCCATATCTACTTAAAACAACTTCGAACCTTAAGTGTGTCACCCTACGGTTCGTGAATATGTAGACATGATAGAGACACATCTCCTATCAATAACCATCAGCGGGACCTGGAGATCCATAATGGCTCCCACATACTCAACGATGACTTCGCGATCGATTGAACCACTTACATACGAAACCAATTCCCTTTGTCACGCGATACTATACTTATCCGAGGTTTGATCGTCAGCATCTCCATACCTAGTTCTACCTCGTTACTGATAAGTACTCTTTACTCGTTCCGTGATATGTCATCCCTTGTGACCCAGTCACATGCTTGCAAGCTAATTAGATGACATTCCACCGAGAGGGCCCAGAGCATATCTATCCGTCATATGGATGGACAAATCCCAATCTTGGTCCATGCGCTTCAACACATACTTTCAGAATACCCAATGACACCTTTATGACCACCCAGTTACGAAGCGGTGTTTGATGTCATCAAAGTACCCATTTGGTGATGGTGATTAACATAACCTCATGGTCGAAGGATTAGGTTACTATGTATTTTAAAGCTTATAGCAAACGAACTTAATGACTTGATCTTATGCTATACTTACTACGGGTGTGTGTCCATCACATCATTCTCCTAATGATATGATCTTGTTATTAACAACATCCAATGTCCATGATCAGGAAACCATGATCATCCATTAATCAACAAGCTAGTTTAACAAGAGGCTTACTAGGGACTCTTTTATGTTTACAAAACACACAAGTATTAATGTTTCCGGTTAATACAATTATAGCATGGGATGTAAACATTTATCATAAACATAAAGATATAATAATAACCACTTTATTATTGCCTCTTGGGCATATCTCAGACAGTCTCCCACTTGCACTAGAGTCAATAATCTAGTTAAAAACTTGTGCATTCAACACCTATGGCTTTCTGGTGTTGTATAGACACTATTGCTAGTGGTAAACAGAATCTTCGGATCTGACACTTCCAGGTCCGTGTGCATTTGCATGTCCTTGCGTCTCTACGCATTACTCATTCTCCAATGAGATGGCATTGTATAAATTTGGTCCTTTGGTGAGACCTTTAGTTCCTTCGGCTCAAAATATGTTGATATTATTGTCACACAATATATCTTCATAGTATTAGCCCGCTAGGAACCACACCTAGTTTGATAACAAACTACTTGACACAAATGCCCTCATTTACTGCTACAATAGTAGTCATATACTTAGCCTTTTTGTTATAGTATCTGTCACAATGTTTTAACTTTGGCACTCAACCAAATCCGTTATGGAACTTTCTTTCCATTACATTGTGCCACCCATAGTTTAAATTTTGATAAATTTAATTTGTATCTTGTGACAAAATTATTATCAATGTAACCTTTAACTATTTGTCACTTATACATGGTATATTCTTAGTTCTTCCAAAGTTCATAAGAATATCTTTAGTATTGTCCAATGATCATCTTATGAATCATTCTGGTATATGCTCATAACATTTAGAGCATAGGACATATCTGGATGTGTACATCTCAAAGAATGATTGATCAAAATATTCTTGTGATTTCACCAAGTGTCAAAACACTTGAATCTCGTGTCAACACACTCGAATCTTGATTCAGTCCTTCCGTGCGTCAAGAACCTTTCTTGTTGTTTCCATATTGAACTCATTCAACGTCTTATCTATGTACATTTGGCAAAACCATATCAGCGCCTCAATCTATCCATATAGACATTGATGCCTAATTCTTGGGTTATGCCTAAGTCTTTCATCAAAATGAAATTCTTAACCTGTGTCAATACAAGATACATCATTTCCAATCAACAATATGTCCTCTACATAATGTATTAGAAATATGTCTCAGCGCTCCCACTTAATTTCTTGCAAATTCAAGCATCTTCATCATCTCCGATGAATTTAAACTCTTTTAACAGTTTCATCATGGTGAAGATTCCAACTCCGCTATGCTTACTTCAACCATTGAATTTTTGCATACTCTTTTAGCATCCTTTGAATTGACAAAACCCTTTGGATCGTGTCATTTACACCTCCTAGGTAACCATTCTATTAGAAGAACTTGTTTTGTTTGTTCAACTACCATATACCAAAATATATGTAGTGGTTGCTACATTAATCCGTCCAGACTAAATATCGCTATGAAAGATCAAATCTTATCATAGTCAATTCCTTGAACATTGTCGTAAACTCTTTCTGACATGTCGACTATTTCATAGATTTGAAACATCCATGTCTATTTCTTTATAGATCCAAACACGACCGATGGGCTTCACGCCTTTCCGGAGGGTCTTCAAAGTTCAGAAACTTGATTTCTCGTGTATGGATGCTATCACGGATTCCATGACTTCTAGTCATTTTATGGAGTTAGGGCCCATCATCGCTTCTTTGCATGTAGTCGGTACATCATTGTCAAAACAATAATGACTTGCTTATCAAATCTTACTATTTGATTCTTACCGACCCACATGGTTCTATAGGAACTCTAATCTCCGAGATCACACCTTTTGTAATCACGAGAGCCATGAGCATTGTGGCCGTCACCGGGACACTTTCCGGCGCTGCGCTACTTAGCACATATAGCTAAGGTTCAACAACCTTATCAAAGTTCTATTGTCCTCCCACTTAACTTTTCGCGAAAAATTCCTTCTCAAGAAACTTGACGTTCCAAGTAACAAACTCTTTTGTCCTCAGTGTTATGGAGAAATTCCCAACAAATTCTTTGGGATAACCTACAAAGACATGCTTATCCGACTTTGGTTGTAAACATTTTACTTATGCATTACATACCAAAATTTAAGAAAAGACAATTCGGGTTTTATCCCAAACCATGACTTATATGGTGTCATTTCAACGGATCACGATGGAGCTCTTTTCAGTGTAAAAGCGGTAGTCACTAAAGCTTTAATCTTTAATATATAATGGCAGTTTTATAAATGACACCTTTGATCTTACCATGTCGAACAAGGTTTCATTACATATCTTGAACACTCCATACTCCTATGGTGTTTTGGGAAATGCAAATCCATGGAACGATTCCTCAAATCTTAGGTGTTTTGCTAAACTTGTAACTCAAACATCTTTCTTTATGATCCAATCATAAACTCTTTTATTTTCTTGTTACAATGATTTTCCACTTCATCTTGAAAGTCTTTGAACATTTTTCAAATGTTTCATACTTCTTCCTTATTGAGTAAGTATATACATATACTCACTCAAATCTTCGGAGAAAGCATATGAAGTTGAAATCCATCGCCCACGACTACACATAATGGATTATATACATCAATATGTACAAATTCCAATCAGTTAGTCGTCCGTTCCTCTTTTGGCCTACGAACGGAGTTTTAATTATCTGCTGGAAAGTATCACAAGCGTCATTTGATCCAAATCAAAGACTCCAAAAATCCATCAACATGGAATTTCTTCATGTAGCCCTTTCAATATAATTTAAAAAGCGATGTCACTTCTTAAGTGATCTTTCAATCATTTGTCTTGCGACATTTTAGCAATAGTGTTTATGGATGTGATTTCTCCCACCAGACTTGTAAAATTTCATCTATCCTTTATGGAATACGGTAATTATTTGAACAACCATTGTTCTCGTAATACCGGAACAAAATAACAATTATTGAAACAAATCTTGAAGGCAAGCTTTGATGTTAACGAGCAACACAACAACCCTTTGTTTGTTTTCGATGAACATCATCACATTTTCTCTTGCTAGTTACTTAGGCCATTGCAGTTCATGAATTGTGTTGTCCTGTATGACACTTTATACCAACCAATTCGGTATCCAATACCGGAGAACCACATTGTTTAACAAGCAAGGAATACAACCATAACATGTATATCTTCTATATGCCTAAGTTGGACATCTCCAACCTTTTATTTTCTGCCAAATATTTTATAGATTCTCTTTCAGCAATTCCTTTTCTTTTAAAAAAAATCTATCAACATCAATAGTGGTGTCATCAACATGACACATGGTACAAAGCGTATATAGTCAACTACTAATACCTTTGGACTTGCACTTTGAGGTGGATCACCATCATCATATGTTTGGCATTCTTTCAAAATTCCATTCTTTAGTAATCTTTTAGTGTAGTAAACATTTTACTTACATCTTCTATTCATCCTTATCATGACAACTTTCATGATCAAGCTGCTATAGCTTATAAAGGTGAATTGCGAGTATAATGTTTGTTTTTCAAAACCTTTTGGAGGATTAGGACGACTAGCGTCTCCAACCTTCACAAATTCTCATCAAATATGAGGACGTATACTCTATCATGTTGTAACCAACACATTGTTTTAGATATCGCAATACCTTTCACATATGATGGTTTCTGAAACATTGCTTTCAGCTCTTAGATAAACTTGATATTAAAAACAATCTTTTGAGTATCAAGAATCATGGAGGCAAACATGATACATTAGATACTAACACTGGAATTATTACTCTTGATTTAATACTATTTATTAAACTTCACAGAGTAAATGGAGTTTGCTGAAAGTTTGCAACAGGACTTTTAAACTTTAGATTGACACTAAAAACAATACGATATCAGTTCGTAAAGCAAATATCCAGAATTTCTATAGTTCTACTATCTCAACTATAACTAAGCGTAAGGTGGTGAACGGATGCCAATGACTACAACAAACTATGCAAATTCACTTTGATTGTGTTTATGATAAATTGAGTTCGACTAATCCAAATTACAAACGAACTCCCACTCAAAACAACATCCCTCGAGTTGTTTTAGTGATTACACGAACCAAATCCACTACACCAAGTCCGATCATCACGTGAGATGATGTAGCTTTAAAGGCGAACAATCAACATGTTCATCATATCGTCCATATGACTCATGCTTTACCTTTCGGTATTCCGTGTTCCGAGACCATGTCTGTACATGCTCGGCTCGTCAAGGTTAACCTTAGTTTCCGCATGTGCAAATCTGGCTTGCACCCGTTGTATGCACACGTAGAGTCTATCACACCCAATCATCACGAGATGCTTCGAAACGACGAGTCTTAGCAACGGTGCCAACTAAGGACGAACACTTTATTACTTGATATTTAGTGAGAGGGATCATCTTATAATGCTACCGTCGTGATCTAAGCAATACAAGATGCATAAAGGATTAACATCATAGGCAATTCATAATATGTGATATGATATGGCCTTTCTTCTTGTGCCTTTGATCTCCATCTTCAAATCATGGACATGAACTCCATCATCACCAGCGTGGCGTCAAGGTCCGTGGCGCCGCTTCATGGTTGTCCATCACCAACAGCAACTATTACAACTACTTGGAATAAAGCTATTACATGATGAATAGACACGCAGGTCTTAAACAAAATTTAAAGGCAACCATTAGGCTCCTGCCGGTTGCCATATTACAATAAGGATCATTGCATACATCAAATATAATCACAATCACATAATGGCCATTTCACATCACAAAACCCCTGCAAAAACAAGTTAGACGCCTCTAATTTTCTTTGCATGTTTTACGTGGTTTAGGGCTTTCGCATAAGACCGATCTTACCTACGAACAAGGACCACAACGTTGATACAAGTGTTGTCAGATGCTCATTGTAAATTGAATCTTAACTATGGTGGGAGAGACAGACACCCGCAAAGCCACTTGTGCAAAGCAAGTGCACGTCAAGCGTGGAGCAAGTCTCATGTGCGATGACATGTAATGTTAGCCCGAGCCGCTTCATCCCACCAAGACGCAAGATGCAAAGTACACGCTAAGACACCGACAACAAAAGCATCAACGCCCACAAAAACATTGTGTTCTACTCGTGCAACAGATCAACGCATAGATACAGCTCTGATACCACTGAAGGGTTCGTAGCATGGAAAACAAAAAATTTCTACTGCAAGAACGAACAAAACCCAGATCTAATCTAGATAAAAGCCAAGATCTAATCTATTAGACATGAGCAACGAGATAGATAGGAACTAACCCTCGTAGATCCGAAAGCGTTAACGAGATTAGATCTCGTGGTTGATGTAGTCGATCACTTGCCGATCTCAAGATCGTGTGGACGATCCTTCCGGCGTCACGTTCCGGCAGCGCTCCCGCAGTCGGTCAAGTTGACGATCCTTCCAGCGCCGCGTTTTGGCAGCGCTTCCGCACTCGGTCACATGTGCGGAGTCGAAGCAGACCTTCCTCTCCCTGTTCCAGCGAGCAGTGGAGGTAGTAGATCTTCTCCACGGAATCCCAGCAGCACGACGGCGTGGTGGTGGTGGTGGAGTAGAGAATTCTACAGGGCTTCGCCTATGCCTGTGCAGAAGAAATGTGGAGGAGAGAGGCGGCAGAGATTGGGAGTTATGGGAGCAAGGGTGGAGGGGGCGCCCCTGCCCCTCTATTTAAGGTGGGTGAGGCGCCATGGGAGGGGGAGTCCTTGTAGGACTCCCCTTCCTCTAGGACGGCGGATTGGGGAGTGGGGGGAGGAGTCCTCCTCCCCCACGACTCCTAGTCTTGACCCACCAGGACTCCTTGATCCCTTCCTTGGTTTTCAAGCAAACTCCAAGAAACCTTCCAGAACCTTCCGGAACATTCCGAAACCTTCTAGAACCCTCATACAAATACTCTGGAACATTTCCTAACTCAGAAAATTATCCCCAATATATGAATCTTATTCTCCAGACCATTCCGGATCTCGTGATGTCCCGAATCCATTCCGAGACTCCGAACAACATTCGGTCTCCAACGCACATTCCATATCTACTTAAAACAACTTCGAACCTTAAGTGTGTCATCCTACGGTTCGTGAATATGTAGACATGATAGAGACACATCTCCTATCAATAACCATCATCGGGACCTGGAGATCCATAATGGCTCCCACATACTCAACGATGACTTCGCGATCGATTGAACCACTTACATACGAAACCAATTCCCTTTGTCACGCGATACTATACTTATCCGAGGTTTGATCGTCAGCATCTCCATACCTAGTTCTACCTCGTTACTGATAAGTACTCTTTACTCGTTCCGTGATATGTCATCCCTTGTGACCCAGTCACATGCTTGCAAGCTAATTAGATGACATTCCACTGAGAGGGCCCAAAGCATATCTATCCGTCATATGGATGGAAAAATCCCAATCTTGGTCCATGCGCTTCAACACATACTTTCAGAATACCCAATGACACCTTTATGACCACCCAGTTACGAAGCGGTGTTTGATGTCATCAAAGTACCCATCCAGTGATGGTGATTAACATAACCTCATGGTCGAAGGATTAGGTTACTATGTATTTTAAAGCTTATAGCAAACGAACTTAATGACTTGATCTTATGCTATACTTACTACGGGTGTGTGTCCATCACATCATTCTCCTAATGATATGATCTTGTTATTAACGACATCCAATGTCCATGATCAGGAAACCATGATCATCCATTAATCAACAAGCTAGTTTAACAAGAGGCTTACTAGGGACTCTTTTATGTTTACAAAACACACAAGTATTAATGTTTCCGGTTAATACAATTATAGCATGGGATGTAAACATTTATCATAAACATAAAGATATAATAATAACCACTTTATTATTGCCTCTTGGGCATATCTCCAACAGCCATCACCAAGGTAACTAATTAGTTAGTGCACGTCATCTCCTTTATGCCTTTGATGCATGACTATTGCCATCTCATGACGCCCAACAACATGTTTTTGCCTCAGGACACTACTTGCGTACTCCTGCTTAAAGATGTCAGCGGTGAGTTGAAGGATGTTGCCAAGGGCACTCTTATACAACCGGCGAGCCGGACGATGCACAACAATCCAATGGATGATGACGTGATGAGGGTCAGGTTGGCTCGGGTGTTGCCAGGGTGCGACGACATGGACCCCCCTTTCAACCTCAGGGAGCCGACGAACACAAGACCCTTGGGGAATGCTACAACTGGCCCTTGACATGGCCAAAGACCCAGATTCGTCTTGCGGGGGGGGGGGGGGGAGGGGGGGAGCACCGGCGCCAACTCTCGACCGATCATCGCCCGGCCACCACCTCGGAAGCTAGTAGCCGCCGTTGTCGCCACCACCAGCCGTCACCATCAACTCTTGGCAGCGTGTGCACCACCACATGGCAAAGACGTTGTGCCGCAACCGCCGTTGCCCCCGCTACCACCACCACATGATGGCACCCATGAAGATGATGATGAATTGGTCAACGTTGACGACTTCATCAACACCGGCGCTGCCAAAGGATTGTATATGCTTTCTGTGGATGAAGAACCCTTCGCAGCTCGCGGCGACCATCAAGCTGGTCGGCCCAATACATGCACACAACGCATGGTCTTCCACGGTCTTTCTCAAGAGACGCCTCCGGCCGCCGATCCACCACAAGAGAAACCGGGATTGGTTTTCAGCCCCAACACACTCCGAAAGGCGACTGATGAGCAGATGGCAGTGGCTGACACTGTTGTGAAGAAGAAGCACTACAGGAAGAGAGGTAATAATAATAATAAGAAGGGTGCGAGCCAGCCTCTTCCGAAGAGGATCCGGGGTCAGGACGCCGTCGTCGTACCATCCACACAATTTGGCTTCCCCCGAGTGCATGTAGCTGGTGATCCGATATTGACTCCAGATATGATCCACATTGCGGTTGGAGCCATGTTAAGTTTGCACGATGGTGTCAAGACACTAGAGGCCCTCCTTCTTAAAGAGGAAGATCCAAATTACCCGGTTTTCACGGCCAAGGTGCCATTGGACGTGGGCTTCGTCAATGAACCTCCCGCTGATATATTCTTCATAGTGTTCGAGGACATATTCAAGTTGTTTCTCACGAAACGGCTAGACTATAACTTGGTCCGCCTATACGCGCTCAATCTGGCGCTCAGGATCAAGAGAGAAAGTACCCCGGAAATCGCGATAGTTGATCCCTACTACATGCGGGACAGCCAGTTGGTCGAAGGATCAGAAACACGGACCAAGGCGATGGCGTACCTCGAGAAGTTCATGGTGGACAATAAGAGGAAGGGCACACTTCTTTTGCCTTTCTTTCCCGAGTAAGTACACACACTCGCTCATCGTCACCGTAACTTATGCATTTCTTATAGATTTATTTCCTTTGCTCTTTTTCCAACATTCCGTTCCAATTGTGTTGCGCAGAGACAAATACTGCACACTCATCATCCTTGCCCCGAGGTATTCGCTAGCCACGTATTTCGACTCGGGGAGTTTGACGAAGAAGAAATACTACACCAGAATAAGGGGTGTTCTCAATGAGGCTCTCGAGGGATACACCAAGAAGGGATGCACCTTCGTAGATAGGGGGGAATGTATCAAGGATGGCAAACACGTGTTCAAGCACATGCTCGACTTCCCCTGCGTCAAGCAGTCGACTGCTGGTGCCAAGGAGGCCTTATATGTCCTCCATCACCTTAAAGGCTATGTTCGGGATTGCCATAACCTAACGCTGCTATCTAGTCTCCGAGGATGGGCCGAAACTTTGGCGAAAATCGATGATCCTGATCTTAGAGAAGACTTCCATCGCATTCAGATGAAGTTGTCGCAAATCATCATTGAAGATGTCAACACAAGGGGCGGTGCCCTACAACAAGCCAGAGGGTTGAGTAAGAGGGAGATCGAAGAACGCCTCCGTAAGCAGGGTGACACAAGGACGTGGATGACGAAAGAGGGCTATCTACCGTTCCCGAAGCCGAGCCAGAAGAGGAAGTCTCCATCATGATCGATGTGTGCCTCTAGCATGATCCAGTGTGTCTATATTCTTGATGGACGCCTGCTATATTAGTGTGTGTGTGTGTCATAAACTTTACTATCTCGTGGTCGAAATGGTCATTGTTGTTAGACTTAAACTACCTTGTGGTCGTGTTGTCGTTGAACTTATTGCTTCTATGATGATCTAACTTTTAGGTTTATGGATCCTTTTTTTTATATTCTATGAACATATATATATATATATGGATGTGAACCCTTTATTCATTCTTTTCGTTGTAATTTTACTAATATGCCTTATCGTCTATAGAGATGGCGACAAGGTGGTATGTGGTGTACATGAGTAGGGTTCCAGGAGTCTACGAGGAGTGGGAGGATTGCCACAAACAAGTGAACAAGTTCAGCGGCAACATCTACAAAGGATACGCGACTAGAGAGGAGGCGATAGCCAAGTGGAGGAACCACTTGTGGAAAAAGAACTGGATGAAGATATTGGTCGGGCTAATGCTCTTGCTCACCATTATCACAGTTGTATTCTATTTGATCCTAGTGTAGGCGGCGGTGGCCACTTCATATTTGTAATGTGAGATGATATGAACTTTGTATTCGGCGCTTGTGTAAAAATTTGGCACTTGACACTATATATGTATCTCGATCGGGCTCTAAGTGTTTGTATTATATATATGTCGGTTTTCATGCATCTACTACTTGTGCAATGTATTTTATACTCATTTGGATAAATACTGTATAAATCCTGTATAAATACCTGATTATACACTAGGAAAGTATTTTACTTTGAATACATGTTACACAATCAGTGGCGCATATAATTACATAGTTAGTGGCGCATGGCATATCTGTGACGCATACACGTAAATGCGCCACAGAAGTTCTTCCTGTGGCGCATATGAAGGAATGCGCCACAGAAGTCTGGAACTTCTGTGGCGCATATCCATATGCGCCATAGGAAGTAGTTATCAGTGGTGAGGTAATAGTGGCGACAAAGATATGCGCCACAGAAGTCCCCTTTTCATGCGCCACAGATAGGTTGCTTCCTAGTAGTGGTCCGAGTACGGACAAGATGCAAATGGGGCTAAGAGCCCTGAAGAATAACCAATGGCGTCCATAACCCTGCCCAGGCCAAGCCGGAAGGGTAACCCTGCTAACGACGTCGATCTCAAACCTGCTAAAACAAAAAGGGGTGCCGACGAAGGGCAAAGGAAAAAAGAGGAGCGTCAGTACTAAGACCAGTACATGGCGAGGCTAGAATTCGGCGGCTCTCGCCTACATAGGTATGGTGGACTGAAGCAGCAGCGCAGCAGCTCTAAACAACCTATAGAGACTCAGTAAACTGGCGGCTATTAGAGAGGGATAAGAAAGACCTATTCGGATCCAACCTGAGACTAACGCCAAAGATACCCATCCTAGTATTTCCCCCTCGAGACCAAACGAGGAAGTCAGACCGAGGAACTCACACGGTTGGCAATTTTACTCATTCCATTATAGTGGAAGCACTTACTAGTCAAATATAGATAGCATGAGTCATCTTGAAGCATAAGTAGTGGGAAGTTTTAGTTAACATTCTGTTGTAGTTGGAACATTTACTAGTCAGATATAATTGTCATGAGGAATCCCAAAACCCAACAGTTGTTGGCACTTTTATCACATTCTATTGGAGTTGCAGTACTTACTAGGCAGGTACAACATGTCACAAAACAACCCCAGAATCACCAGTTGTTGGTATTTTGATATCCATTCCGTGATAGTTGAATCTGATTACTAGTCATATATTAAGTCAAGTTTATAGCACTACTTTAGTTATGCTTGTCTATGATCGAGATACTGTGCTCCAAGTCGTCCATAACCGCGAACACGGCTTTCAGAAAGACTTACCCTGCAGGGGTGCACAAATAGCAACACACACACGATCAACCTCGGAAAAACCAACTCAAAAACCAACGAGGCTTTCACGACAAAGCAATCACATGATTCATAAATTATTTCACGGGGCCACCCCATTAAGCTACCCGCAACGAAGTTGGCCGGCTCCGAGATGGACCCAAGGTTTGTGTGGACGGCTGTAAACGACTGGGAACCCGAAAGTGTGACTGGGCTTGTCGATACAGCGAAAACGTGTCACGATCCTAAATAGTACAGGTGCTCCACGCACAATCGTAAATAAAGCAGTGAAGCATGGCATAAGTACAGGATAGTAATAAAGCCCCAAACTAGTTTGTGGCCCCAAGAAATAAGAAATGAATCAAGCTCTGGCTAAGGGGGATTCATAGAGTCTCCCGTATGTGGATAGTGCGAATAGTCAAGGAACATGTATCAAGTACTCGGGGTCCTACGGGACACAAGTGAGCATGGAAGAACCAAATAACATCTATTGCCCACCGATGCCTCTACATTAGTTATATCTAGCAATTTAATAGTTGTAATTAAAGTCATGCTCAACTCCACCGTAAACACCTGCCAGCATTCCAACAACTGTGGTACTCGACAACACGAGATCGCACCTGAGCAAGCAACTATGACTCGTAAGGCCAGCTATCTACCAAACAACAGGTATTAGGAGGTGTCCATGGCAATATAGAGGCTGCCCGGGATATAACTAGTGCACGGAAACTAAAGCATCGCGACACGGATAACAATAGATCAACAGGAGGAAATAAAGACTATAAATGCAAAATAGGTAGAAAAGGGGGAGAATGCTCGCCTGGGAAACACTGCCGAAGGTTCATATTCGGAGAACTTGTCGATACTCGCATCAACTCATCGGCCTAATCCGTGAAGAAGCAAACACTAGGACAAACACCGGATGCAATATTTAATACTACGGCAGAAGATCCGGCATGATTATGATATGATGCATGCCATGGCAAACATGCGGTGCAATTAGGCAATATTAAGCGGAACCGGGGTCCCGACAATTAAGTAGGAGGTTTATGTTGTTTATCTACCCCGCAATTTAAAGGTTGGCTTAACAAGGCAAAACATGGTATCGGTTCGCTACGCAATTTAAATGGAGTCTGAAATAAGACAACAATATCCCGTATATAGACTCCATATTTAATTATGAGGTGAATCAGCATAATGCCCCCAAACAACAAACTAGTATGCAAGCATGATGATTTAATGATGCAACAGGTATATGTCATATTACAAAAATAGAGGCTTAGGGTCACATATCTGGGTTCGGAAGATCTTGGGTTCCGGGAGTTCGGGGTTTAGTCTCAGGGTTCGACGGGGATCGATCTCGCATCCGGGAAGAAGGACTTGGTGCTCCGAGATGAAGCGATTGTCATTCCGTGTGGCGATCTTGGCAGTCATCGGGTCCGAGAAGAATATCTTGTCGCATACGTGGTCTTCGGGTTCGATCTTCGAATCCATGTAGAAGAGCTCGTCGTCTGGGGTCCCGGTCATCGGATTTCGAGAAGGAGAACTTGTTGTTCCGTGGTCTTGGTCCCATGAAGAAGGTCTTGTGGTCTCCGTGAAGGCGAACTCGGTGTACCACAATGTAGCTCTTTGGGTTCCGACTTCAATGGTCGGTGCAGGACTTGGTATCGCGCAAGACGACCTTGAAGAAACAGCAACACCGATAGGACGAAGATCTTGCTTAGAATAAACTTGCAGCTACCTCTTCACTTCACAACACCATGCCAGAATTAGTCACATGCGTCATCGTGAGCCCCTGATAGAATCAACACCACCAAACAGTAGCATCAACACATACTCCCCACATCAACAGGAGCAGCTGGGAGAGAAGACTTCGGCAGGAGGCCGCGCTACGATCGAACTCGGAAGGTAGAGCTGAGCAGCGGAACTAGAGGATCTCGTGTCTGGCGGGATACTACAAGTAGAGAGAGTCGACGCGGGCGAGACGGACCGCAGTCGATAGGCCGAGAACGAGAAAAACGGGGCAAGGCCACGCTGATTGACAAGCAGAGGTCAGGGCGGCCAGAAGTGGGGTGAGCAGCAGGGAATGTAGGGAGACGGTGGCAGCTCCATGGCAGACCGAGGAAGCCACGACGGAGGAACACAGACGCGTGCTGGCGGTGGGACACAGACGTGACTTGATGCGGAGACAGCGCGGACGCGTGGCTGAAAACGGCGTGACCCGCATCGGTCGAGGACAGGGTCCGGGTGAGGAGGCGCCCGCGGGGAGACGCAGGCGACCAAGGTCAGCGGCAGGCGGCACGCGTTGCTCGCGGGAGGAACGGGGAGAGGCGGCGGCGGCGGAACCTCCGTAGATGAGGAGGCGCACGGCGGCTCTGCGGGTCGGGGACATGCATAGGAAGATGACGCGGCGGCGTGTGGTAGGGAGAGGCGGTGCCGACGAGGCAAAGGATGGGGAAGGCGGGCGAGGAGAGCAGAGGAGGGAGCGGCGTCCGCGCGGACGGCAGCCTGCGAGAGGAGGGAGGAGGTGGGTGAGGGCGAGAGATGGGGGATTCTGTGCGTGGTGGGGCCAGGGGACGGGCAGGTGGCGATAGGGATTGGGTGGAGGGAATTATGGGTGTGTGCGTCGGCGCATGTGGGTAGGTGGATGCTGCACGGGGTGAGGTGGGCCAGGCGGGGACCAGGTGGTGTGGGGGCGAGTGAAGGTGGCTCGCGGGTGGAGGCGTGCGTGCTGCGTGAGCTGGTGGTGGGCGGGTGCACCAGGGAGGGTAGCGGCGGTAGGGAAGTAGGTGGGGTGTTGATCTAGGTTTTTAGGGTTTTGTGGTGGGGTGGTAGGTGGCTGCCGGGTGGGCTTTTGGGCCTGGCCGGTGGCTGCCTCCCTCACTAAAACATTTTATTTTATTTTATTTGTTTTATTTTTAGAAAGGCTTTTGTAAATAGTTTTTAGACAAATAAAAGGCTTGGAACATACCGGAGTTTTAATTTGAAATAAAGGCGGGGTATTTAGAAAACCAAAATAGACTTTTCAAAAATAATTTTAGACAAAACCATGCATGATGATGACGATGCTCAAATGCAATGTGGCATGATGACATGAGCATGCGGTCATGATGATGCAATGCACAAAAAACACAGCGATTTTTTAGTAGTGGTTTTAGCGGGATGCCAAAATTCGACACCACTAACAAGGGATCTCGCCCTCGAGATCCGCCTCATGGTACCGGGAAGAAGGTCGGCGATCTGGATCTTCTTTCTTCATGTAGATTCTCGCGACACCACTAACAAAGATTCTTGATCCATCTTGAAATCGGCGACACCACTAACAAGGTGTCGTTGTCCGTGATCGTCGAGAGAACACTCCGGGAACAAAGGGCGAAGGTAGAGATATCAACAAATAAAGCCACCTCTAGCTTTCGTGGATAGAGTAAAATTGCTGGATCCACCGATTCGATGTACAAGAGCGAATGATAATAGTAGTCGGATGGTGATCAGTCCATCACGCACCCAAACCATTACTCTGCACACGGATAGGAGAATTATGCATCCAACTCTCAGAATCAGACTGAAGATCTCGACAAGCGAGGTTCGAAACAAAGGAGTGATGCAGACTCTACATCGGATCTGGCGTAGATGATGTCGTCACGTTGAAACCACCGGAAGGCACAAACAAGGAAGAAAGAATGGTACCACAGATAAAGGATCACTCAGATAGCATGAAGACCGGATGTAGCAACACCGTTACCAAAGGAGGAAGCGTAACCCTAGAGGTACGACGGAAACCCGACCACAAGAAATCCCGGACTCAAAGAAAAGATAAGAGAACAGATCCAGAACACGCAGAGGTAAGAGGAGAATAGCAGAGGGTAAGGAGTAAAAGCAGACCTAATCAGATCTATCCAACCTATTTTCCAAAATAGTTTTGACACTCTACTTCGGCCATTAGCTAGGTTATCCTACAGGCTGGACCAGTGGGGTATCGTAACTGCTGAGCTCTGATACCACTCTGTAACACCCTCAAATCGACCCTATGCAAGTTTGAGCGCTTCCCGCCAAACCCGCATAGAAACGATTCAAGGACGCCCACCAGGCACTTTCGTGCGGGTGGAAAACGAGGTAATACCATTACACAACAGTCCTCGATGGGACCCACAGAACAGATTTATATATAATACGACTCCAAGAGTCAAGAATACAGATATACAATACAAAGATCCAAAGCACCTTGAAAACGTTACAGCGTCCGAGTACGGACAAGATGCAAATGGGGCTAAGAGCCCTGAAGAATAACCAATGGCGTCCATAACCCTGCCCAGGCCAAGCCGGAAGGGTAACCCTGCTAACGACGTCGATCTCAAACCTGCTAAAACAAAAAGGGGTGCCGACGAAGGGCAAAGGAAAAAAGAGGAGCGCCAGTACTGAGGCCAGTACATGGCGAGGCTAGAATTCGGCGGCTCTCGCCTACATAGGTATGGTGGACTAAAGCGGCAGCGCAGCAGCACTAAACAACCATAGAGACTCAGTAAACTGGTGGCTATTAGAGAGGGATAAGAAAGACCTATTCGCATCCAACCTGAGACTAACGCCAAACATACCCATCCTGGTATTTCCCCCTCGAGACCAAACGAGGAAGTCAGACCGAGGAACTCACACGGTTGGCAATTTTACTCATTCCATTATAGTGGAAGCACTTACTAGTCAGATATAGATAGCATGAGTCATCCTGAAGCATAAGTAGTGGGCAGTTTTAGTTAACATTCCGTTGTAGCTGGAACATTTACTAGTTAGATATAACTGTCATGAGGAATCCCAAAACCCAATAGTTGTTGGCACTTTTATCACATTCCATTGGAGTTGCAGTACTTACTAGGCAGGTACAGCATGTCACAAAACAACCCCAGATCCACCAGTTGTTGGCATTTTAATATCCATTCCGTGATAGTTGAATCTGATTACTAGTCATATATTAAGTCAAGTTTATAGCACTACTTTAGTTATGCTTGTCTATGATCGAGATACTGTGCTCCAAGTCGTCCGTAACCACGGACACGGCTTTCAGAAAGATTTACCCTGCAGGGGTGCACAAATAGCAACACACACATGATCAACCTTGGAAAAACCAACTCAAAACCCAACAAGGCTTTCACGACAAAGCAATCATAGGATTCATAAATTATTTCAGGGGGCCACCCCATTAAGCTACCCGCAACAAAGTTGACCAGCTCCGAGACAGACCCAAGGTTTGTGTGGACGGCTGTAAACGATTGGGAACCCGAAAGCGTGACTGGGCCTGTCGATACAGCGAAAATGTGTCACGATCCTAAACAGTACAGGTGCTCCACGCACAATCATAAATAAAGCAGTAAAGCATGGCATAAGTACATGATAGTAATAAAGCCCCAAACTAGTTTGTGGCCCCAAGAAATAAGAAATGAATCAAGCTCTGGCTAATGGGGATTCATAGAGTCTCCCGTATGTGGATAGTGTGAATAGTCAAGGAACAGGTATCAAGTACTCAGGGTCCTACCGGACACAAGTGAGCGTAGAAGAACCAAATAACATCTATTGCCCACCGATGCCTCTACATTAGTTATATCTAGCAATTTAATAGTTGTAATTAAAGTCATGATCAACTCCACCGTAAACAGCTTCCAGCATTCCAACAACTGTGGTACTCGACAACACGAGATCGCACCTGAGCAAGCAACTACGACTCACAAGGCCAGCTATCTACCAAACAACAGGTATTAGGAGGTGTCCATGGCAATATAGAGGATGCACGGGATATAACTAGTGCACGGAAACTAAAGCATCGCGACACGGATAGCAATAGATCAACAGGAGGAAATAAAGACTATAAATGCAAAATAGGTAGCAAAGGGGGAGAATGCTCACCTGGGAAACACTGCCGAAGGTTCATATCCGGAGAACTTGTCGATACTCGCATCAAATCATCGTCCTAATCCGCGAAGAAGCAAACACTAGGACAAACACCGGATGCAATATTTAATACTACGGCAGAAGATCTGGCATGATTATGATATGATGCATGCCATGGCAAACATGCGGTGCAATTAGGCAATATGAAGCGGAATCGGGGTCCCGACAATTAAGTAGGAGGTTTATGTTGTTTAGCTACCCCGCAATTTAAAGGTTGGCTTAACAACGCAAAACATGGTATCGGTTCGCTACGCAATTTAAATGGAGTCCGGAATAAGACAACAATATCCCGTATATAGACTCCATATTTAATTATGAGGTGAATCGACATAATGCCCCCAAACCACAAACTAGTATGCAAGCATGATGATTTAATGATGCGACAGGTATATGTCATATTATAAAAATAGAGGCTTAGGGTCACACATCAGGGTTCGGAAGATCTTGGGTTCCGGGGGTTCGGGGTTCGGTCTCAGGGTTCGACGGGGATCGATCTCGCATCCGGGAAGAAGGACTTGGTGCTCCGAGATGAAGCACTTGTCGTTCCGTGTGGCGATCTTGGCGGTCATCGGGTCTAAGAAGAAGATCTTGTCGCATCCGTGATCTTCGGGTTCGATCTTCGGATCCATGTAGAAGAGCTCGTCGTCCGGGGTCCCGGTCATCGGATTTCGAGAAGGAGAACTTGTTGTTCCGTGGTCTTGGTCCCATGAAGAAGGTCTTGTGGTCTCCGTGAAGGCAAACTCGGTGTACCACGGTGTAGCTCTTTGGGTTCCGACTTCAATGGTCGGTGAAGGACTTGGTATCGCGCAAGACGACCTTGAAGAAATAGCAACACCGATAGGATGAAGATCTTGCTTAGAATAAACTTGCAGCTACCTCTTCACTTCACAACACCATGCCAGAATTAGTCACATGCGTCATCGTGAGCCCCTGACAGAATCAACACCACTAAACAGTAGCATCAACACATGCTCCCCACATCAATAGGAGCAGCTGGGAGAGAAGACTTCGGCAGGAGGCCGCGCTACAATCGAACTCGAAAGGTAGAGCTGAGCAGCAGAACTAGAGGATCTCGTGTCTGGCGGGATACTACAAGTAGATAGAGTCAACGCGGGCGAGACGGACCACAGTCGACAGGCCGAGAACGAGAAAAACGGGGCAAGGCCACGCTGACTGACAAGCAGAGGCCAGGGCGGCCAGAAGCGGGGTGAGCAGTAGGGAACGTAGGGAGACGGTGGCAGCTCCATGGCAGACCGAGGAAGCCACGATGGAGGAACACGGATGCGTGCTGGCGGTGGGACACGGACGCGACTTGATGCGGAGACAGCGCGGACGCATGGCTGAAAACGGCGTGACCCGCATCGGTCGATGACAGGGTCCAGGTGAGGTTGCGCCCACGGGGACGCACAGGCGACCAAGGTCGGCGGCGGGCGGCACGCGGTGCTCGCGGGAGGAACGGGGAGAGGCGACAGCGGAACCTCCGTAGATGAGGAGGCGCACGGCGGCTCTGCGCGTCGGGGACATGCACAGGAAGATGACGCGGCGGCGTACGGTAGGGAGAGGCGGTGCCGACAAGGCAAAGGACGGGGAAGGCGGGCGAGGATAGCAGAGGAGGGAGCGGCGTCCGCACGGACGGCGGCCTGCGAGAGGAGGGAGGAGGTGGGTGAGGGCGAGAGATGGGGGATTCTGTGCGTGGTGGGGCCAGGGGACGGGCAGGTTGCGATAGGGATTGGGTGGAGGGAATTGTGGGTGTGTGCATCGGCGCATGTGGGTAGGTGGCTGCTGCACGGGGTGAGGTGGGCCAGGCGGGGACTAGGTGGTGTGGGGGCGAGTGCAGGTGGCACGCGGGTGGAGGCGTGCGTGCTGCTTGAGCTGGTGGTGGGCGGGTGCACCAGGGAGGGTGGCGGCGGCAGGGGAGTAGGTAGGGTGTTGATCTAGGTTTTTAGGGTTTTCTGGTGGGGTGGTAGGTGGCTGCCGGGTGGGCTTTTGGGCCTGGCCGATGGCTGCCTCCCCCACTAAAACATTTTATTTTGTTTTATTTGTTTTATTTTTAGAAAGGCTTTTGTAAATAGTGTTTAGACAAATAAAAGGCTTCGAACAGACCTGAGTTTTAATTTGAAATAAAGGCGAGGTATTTAGAAAACCAAAATAGACTTTTCAAAAATAATTTTAGACAAAACCATGCATGATGATGACGATGCTCAAATGCAATGTGGCATGATGACATGAGCATGCGGTCATGATGATGCAATGCACACAAAACACAGCGATTTTCTAGTAGTGGTTTTAGCGGGATGCCACAATTATGAGTGGTGATACGGAAACATTGGATTTCCAAGAGTTCATATTACGTTTCAGGAACGTAAAGGTTGAACCAATCACCGGTGAGGTCATCGATGACAAAGGTATATATATTTGATATACAATTTTATAAATGTTATAATCTTGCAAACACATCTGCAGTGTTAAGTATATTTGATACTTTTTCTGTTTTACTGAAAATAGGTCCTTCTGCATAGAAGTGCTTGCTAGAGAGGAGGTGATGTTGCGTGTTGATGGCGAGCATGATGATAATGGCCAATGACACTCTCCCTCAACATTTATCACTTAGTTTATATTTTGGATAGTTATTGTAATCAAGAGATTATGAACTTCTTTCGTGTGTCTCACATTTTGTGAGACGGTTATTCATATCAGTTTGTAACAAACAGTTGTTCTACTTTTATGAATGATTTCTATTTATGTTCATATCTTGTTTGATTATGTGTGAATTATCCTTATTTTGAAACTAATTGATAATACATGAACATTTGTAAAATATTGAAATGCCATGAAAAATACCTAAATTAATGATATGTTCATTACTGAATGAAACCATTGTTTAAATTCAAAGTTATGTGATAATATGTGAAAGTCATTTGATTACTTATCACATACGAAGCATGCCTATGTTCGGCAAAATAACTTGAACACCGTGTATTGCTTGAATACGAAGTGTTTAATGAATTGCTAAAAGTAAATACATATTTGATGTATTGTGTTTTAACAAAAATGGTGATTAGTATTATATGATTGTTTAAATCTGTAAATAAGTTTACCGAAGGAAACATGAATATGAAACTGTTTGATATGATCAAAGTGTTTCATCAACAAAAGGTATTAAAATATAAATGAGAATCTAATTACTACGATTTGATCAATAGTAATGACATTCAACATTATAAGATTGACATAAAAGAAATTGTGAAATGCAGTGCGTTTGAAATGTCAAAATGCAAAGCATCACATTGTGATATTTGATATCAAAATGGGTGAATGGATGGCGCCAAATAAATCGTTGTACTGTAGATGTAGAGACCATTAGTTAGAAATAGTTAGCACTCAATAGTGAACCATGTGAATTCGTGAAAGCGGCTCCATATATAGTATGGATCGTCGTAAAAGTTTTGGGGTTATTCGATATAACCAAAACAATAGCGAATAAGTCCTTGTAGAGTATTCATTGGAACCTTTGAATACGAAATCAATAGCTGAAACCAAAAGAGAAGCAAAACTTGTATTGCTTGGATTTTGGTGCATTCTTGAGAAAGTTCACTTTTAGTGATATTTCTCGATTATGGAGCAAATGGAAGATAGTGAAAAACATGATGAGGATTCAAAACCCTGCATCAGAGTGTTGAGAAGCGCAACGGAAATTGTTCCTGAACGATTCTCTTCACAAAGGAAAAAATCAATGATAATGATCATTGTGTTTTCCCCACTGGTGTTTTCACTACATGAAGTAGGGTTCAATATTTAGCCCATATCTTGTATGGAGACATTTGTGAATCATTTGTCATGATTACCAGAATATGGCATACCTACAAACTACTAAGGAAATAATGTTAAACTAGAATTATGAGAAATCCTAGAAGCAAAATTCCCTTGAGATTAGAAAGCAATTCGTTGTTGAATCTTACAAAGTAAAGGAGTTACTTGAATTTTCCTAAATGACTGCAAAGCCATGTGGAAAAGGGGGTGAATGACAAAAGCACAATTTGTCAAGTATTGGACGAATTCAAATGAATTTGATTCAAGTGTGCTAAATGTCTAGTGGATTTAAAACTAGTAAATGTATTAGTATCTCATAGTAAATCTCAAGTTTGATGTTTGATCAAAGGATTTTGAAATCATTGAAAATAGTGAGTGGATATGCAATTTGCATGAAATTGAGTGGGAGTTATGAAAGTCTTCCTAAAAAAATATGTGAATGACATATTTTTGAGTGGGAGCAATATAAGTCTCAAATTCAAATATGTAGGAACATAGTTTGAGTAAGAGTAGTGACTCATACCCAAATATGTTAGGAGCATTCTTTGAGTGGGAGCTTATAGGAGTGATTCTTAAGTGTGTTAAGAATAAAAGCACAAGTACCGATAAATAATGATTTATAAGGGGTAGAAGTTGATAATAAGTGTATTATGATATTATGTAGTATTCCTTAAGGGATTCTGAAAAGGGTTTCAGAATAGAAGTTAATTAAGGAACTAGTCCTTAATAACTCAAATTAGGAATAGTATTAAGTTTAACATCAATGGTGGAAAGAAAGAAAAGGATGATCATCATCCACTATGTTGAGACATAGGTTCTATCTTAGAAAACCATGATGATAACTTAACATAATATATGATCCAATAAGGAACATTTGAAAAGTGATTAAGTTCGAATCATGGGACGTCGAGCTAAGTTTGTCTGTAGTGTCTAATAGAGAACTATAGACATGTTTTCAAAATCCATAAAGGATGACATATCTTAAAGCATAAAGGGTTATGTTATAAGAGAATATGTTGGAAACTCCTATAATACCGACTAAAGTCAAGTAGGAAGCGAGGTGAACAAAACATCGAAAGTTGCATAGGGTGCACTCCTGTTTCAATGAATACATTTATAATAATAGACAAGGGTACCACCTAAAGTGTTGTATAATGTTATGGCGGGGCTAGTTCTCTTTTAACGTAGAATGATGTGTCCTAGGGCACAGTTCCCATGAGAAAGCCCTCAAGGTTGATCTAGAGTCACTATAGGCTCCTCGAATCTAGCCTTGTTCTGCTGCCATAGCGACGATGCATACACACATATGTTATCATGCAATGATATAGTATTAATGTCAATCAAGGTGACATTAGTAAGTTGCAAATGATTTGGGACTGTAAAATACATTCCCAAGACTCAACCTCTTCGATGAGCAAGCATGTTCAGGGTACCGGGATATATGGTGCCAGGGCACAGTGCCCATGAGAAAGCCCTCGAGGTTGATCTAAAGTCACTATAGGCTCCTGGAATCAGGCCTCGTTGTGCTGCCATAACGACGATGCATACACACTGATGTTATCATGTGATGATAAAGTATTAATGACAATCAAGTTGACATTAGTAAGTTGCAAAGGATTTGGGACTGTAAAGTATAGACCCAAGACTCAACCTCTTCCATGAGCAAGCATGTTCAGGGTACCAGATATGGTGTCAATGATTAAGAACAAATGCAGCTAGTTTATTTGTACTCTAGTGCAAGTGGGAGACTGTTGGAAATATGCCCTAGAGACAAATAATAATATGGATTATTATTATCATATTTCATAAAGTTTATGATTAATTTTTATATCATGTTATAACTATACTGAGAGGAAACATCAATACACGTGTGATATACAAACAACCAGGGGTTCCTAGTGAAACTCTATTCACTGGTTCATTGGTCAACAGATGATCAAGGTTTCCTGATCATGTGGCATTTATGCAGTTGGAAATGGAGTCAACTCATTCCGAGAATGAGATGATGAACCAATACCCAACCTAAACATCATGAACCGATCATGTCACGAAGTTCAAGTTACGATGATTAGAAATGGATCCTCGTAGACTATTCCTTAGACTGTGGGGCTATATCAATCACTGTCTCCCGAGAATGCTTAGATAACATCAAACGTCACTTGGTAATACAGTGACAATAAAGGTGTGTTCAGGTATTCGGAGGAACCGTTGTAACACCCCAAAACTTCTAATCAAGATTATCAAGTTCTAATCACCCAATTTAGGGTTAACAAAAACTTTTATTAATAATATGAATATGAATGCACGTGAGTTTGCATTAGTGTAGATTTGAGTGCTTATGCCATGATTTATTGTTGCCAATGATGTGAAATGGTTTAAAGGTGAATACTACATCATCTAGACCAATTACAATCAAAATAAAAATAAAAATAAATCAAATATGAATAAATAAACCAAATGGTCATTCTGACCAAAGGAAACCACTAGGTCACTTTGTGTGTTCCTAGAAGAAGATTTCTAACAGAAACATTTCTACTTCTTTTCACCCCTTGCTAGACCAAGTAAAAGTGTATCAACGCCCACTTTACAAACTTACAAAAACATCTTTCAAACCAATTAAATGGACAGCTGAAAATTGAATCTAGTTCATATGTTAAGATCCCACTTTTTCAAAACCCTATCAAATCAATTCCCCTTGATCTCTCCAAGCAAACATAGACTCTCAAGCTTAACTTAAGATCACTCAAAAATTTGAATCAAAAATACCAAAGAAAGTTTCATGCAGCCATTTACACAAACACCTGAGTTGCACTAACTTAACCTCTACCTAACTTCACTATTGTGCACAGTAATCCTCGACCCATTTGGTCTCCACTTCACTCCCCTGTCTCCCGTGAGTCTAACCAAGCCCTAGACAAACCCCCCCTTCGCCGTATGCACAATGGAGTGCCGCTCAATTGTGGTCGTCGCCGGCCGACAATGGGCAGCACGCCAGGAGACTCGCCAACCTCACCCACAACACGCACCAGACACGCCGCACTCCACCGCCACCCCATGTCCAAGCCACAACCCCAGCCGAGCCCTGGACCACCCTAACTACGCCGCACCCCGCCTCTCTGTGCCATGTCCAGAGCATGCCAACTCACCGCGCCTGACCAGCTCGCCCAGACCGCGCCTTGCCCTCACCGCGCACGCGCATGCCCGCCATGATCATAGCACCCTAGCAGACAACCCCGTTCGCCGCCGCGCGACCCTCACCTGCCGCACGCTGCAGCAAACACTTCTGCGTCTGTGCGGAGCACCGCACGCTCCCGCCTGAATCACGCCGCCCCACGCCTCGCCATTACTCCCATAAGAACCACCAGGGAACGCAGCACCGCCCACTAGCCACCGCCATGCCGATAGCCGCTTGTAGCCTCGTCACCGACGAGATCGCGCCCGCACCGCTTGGTCCCCTCGCCGCACTATAAAACGAGGCCTCCCTTGCCTCCATTCTCCACACCATTCCACTCACCACCTCTCACTGACCCTCCCCCACTTCTTCCTGGAGCAAGGTGAGCTCTCTCTCGCTGGAATTTGGCTGGAGTCTGCCGCTGCTGGAGGAGAAGGGCGTTGTTGATTTCGACCACCCCAAGCCCTGTCGTGACCGCGCCTCGCCTCGCCATCGTCTACCACGTCGATTGCCCCTGTCGCCGACCCTAGCTGGAGCCTAGGTGAGCCCCGCGAGACCCCCACCGCCGCGCTAGGTCATTTTCCTTGCTGGAGTAGTTCGTCGTCGACGAAGACTCCCAGCCGTTGGATTAGAATAGGATCGCACGACCCAGATGCTTAGATACTGTTTCACGTAGTTAGTCCCACGGACTGGTGGACCCCATCTATCAGTAGCCCGCTGTGCCGCGTAGTGCAGTTGGGCCGGCCCGTTTAACTTCCCGCACTGGCCTAGAAATTCAAATAATTGTTTTTCCATTTAGGATTAAACTAGTTTCTGTCCACATATTCAAAAATCAATTCAGAGAGTTTCACTGAACCAAATTGCATGATTCAAATTTTGCTAGAAAGTTAATTAAATTATCTATCAAAGCCCGTTGGATTTAAATCATTTGGAGTTAGAGATAATCTATAGTAAAAATAACAAGAAAGAGACTTTTGCAACTTCAAACATTTTTCAAAAATCAACCATAATAGCTTTTGAGTTGATTCCAACTCTCAAAAAATCACATTTGACAATATATATCTGAATATGTAAAAATATATAGGTTTGCATGCAGTGACATTGGACTAGTACCAAAACAATGCTATTAGGGCATTTCTAGTCACTTTAAATCTATTAAATGATAATCTTAAACTTTATAAAATATGATCAACCCTTTAAATCACATTCCCATGTAATAGAATATGTGGTGATGACATGTGTCCACACGATCCCATATTTTAATTGGATAATATTAAATCTTAATAAATTTCAATGATTAGAAATTAATTTTCTCAAATAAACTAAATAAAACTAGTTCTTTATTCCATGTGATGATTGTGATGATGCTAGATCATCAAGTGTGAACCTTAGTGTGCTAAATAGAATTAGTTAAGTATTGTTTGGTGATTGTGTACCCCGTATGTATTTATAGACGATAGTAACGACCCAGGCTACGAGGAGGAGGAGTTCTACCCCGAAGAAGAGGAGGAAAACTTCAATCACTACACCAATCAATGCAAGCTATTATTGGCAAGCTAACACTTGCAAGTCTTATACCTATGCAAGCCATCACTAATTGCAAGCTAACCCAAGAAAGATGCATTAGGCATGCTTTGGTTATATACCTTTAATTTATACCCATCCCAAGTTTTACTTGCAAGCTTTACTATTTTACTTTACCAAAGTTCTTTACTTTTAGGTAATGCTTTGTGAGGATTTGGAAAGATAGTATATATAGCATAAAGAGTGTAAAACTAGGCCTATTAGATGTCATTCTATGGCATGATATTGAGATTAGCATCCCTCATTAGTGAACACTCTTAACTTAGTGGCTAGTGCTAAGCATAAAACTTGATCACTTTAGATGGGACTACTTGGTGAAAATGATTATGAAAACCTTGGAATGATGCTTCATTCTATTGAAATGTTTTGACATGTGTTGAGAAACACAAATGGATTTGATGATGAAAATGTTGAGGCATGAGCCTTAGCCCTTTATAAAAACTGATGGTTGGGTTCGGATGCGATACCATTCCAATTTTACCATACAACCACAATACCTGAATTGGGTAAGGCTTAGCCAGAAGTTTATATGCATTAGTATGGGTTACCTTGCAGAAGAGGTTTGAGCTGAGGCTACCTCTTGATGATATCCACCTATGCAGTGCCCAGGATGGCAGATGGCCATGGCTGGGAGGCCAAGCTCATAGGGGAGGTGCCTATACTAGAGTGTGTAAAGGAAATGTTATGATTGATTATCCGCATACTAAGTATGATAATTCAGGGTTATCCCTGATGGATGTATCGAATTTTGTGGTGAAAGTGTACCACCTCTGTAGAGTGTCAAACTATTCGAATAGCCACGTTCGCGGTCATGGACAGTTGGAGTGGCCATACTGTTCCGTCGTCAGATGTTTTCAAAATGACTTGTGAAGTGAACTATGATTTTGACTTGACCACAATAGGGTTGTGACTATGAAAACTAGGTTCCCAACTTAAAGTGATTTAGAATTTTTTTACTTAGTTTTCTTTACTTCTGAAATCAGTTTAGATAAATCTGGCTTTTTGCAAATAAACTTAGAGCTTAGGATTCCTACTAGAACTACCTTACTTGTTAGTGATAGTTTGCGAGTACTTAAAGAGTACTCATGGCTTTGTCCCTGGCTATTCCCGTGGCTAGACTATGATGACTATCAGGAAGATGGACAGCAGGCTGGCTAAGACAACTAGGATCATATCCCATCATCACCATTGCCTGTGACACTGAAGATGGAGCCCACTACTATGCTTATTATTTTGCTGCTTGTTTGTATTAAGACTGGATCATGAGATCCCTCATTTGTGTAAGACCTTATTATGGTTTGTAATGGATGATGTACTGTGATATCCAATCTGTTATGTCATGCAAAAATGGTAATCCTAGGATTCCGATGTATGGCATAACATGCATCTGGGATTAAAAATCTGGGTGTTGACAACCATAGAGGCAATATATGCTAAGAGCAGGATTTCTCCGTCCACGTGACGGAAAGATACTCAAGGGCCCACTCGGAGAAGTTATATCCAATAGCTGCACATCGTGTGATTTGATAACATGGATATTACTTGTCGAACGAGTCAAGTAGCATTGTTCGGTAACGAGATCGAACACGACATGGTGATGTCATTGATCAGATCTCAGGCAATGTGAGTGTCGAGAGATAAAGGGAATAAGACACGACTATCCCGGTTCAAACGACGAAAGATCTTCGTGGAATGCATAGGGGTCACATGGCCATCCAGGTCCCTCTGTCAATCATTGGTCCGGTAGTGTCCCGACCATGTCTCGAGTGTTCCCAAACTGTGGGGTATCATGCTTAAGGGTTTGATGATGCTTACAGACTGTTTATAGGATCGGTAAAATCATAGAATAAGACAAAAGAGAAAATCGGAAGGGTTTCGTAAGTCCGGAGTGGAGGTGGAAGGTGTTCCATAGCCACAAAGATTGAATAATATTTGAATGAATGTTAAATATTGATTTAATCATGTATTCATAATTATTTAATAAAAGAGTAAATAAATTTAAAGGTCAAAAGGCTTAATGGGCCAATTCCGGAGGGAAGAGGGTCCATTAGGGAAAGGCAAGAGGGGAGAAGGGGCAAGGGGTGGCTGACTGGGCCAAGCCCCCCCCCCCCCCCCCCCCCCCCCCCGCATAGGGCCCACTAGGGCTGGCCGGCGGCAGGCCCCTCTCCCTCTCCTTTAGTCCCAACCCGGGACTTTGAGGGAGGTAGTACCTCCCCTCCCCCTATATATAGTGGGGGTATTTGGCCAGATAAATACACACAATATTCAATAAAAGGTTTCCTCACTTTTGGGGAGACCTCCAATTGATATTCTCTCTCTCTCTCTCCCATGACGGTGGTCCCAAGTTCGGACTGCAAGAACGAGAGACATCTTCACCGCGGAGCACCGTCGCGCTGCAGGATTCGGATCCAGGAGCTCTACTTCCACAACTGTCGCTGGATCGGGGAAGCGGGAGTCATCGTCAGGCACCAGACGTGTGTAACTTCCCGTGAGGTGGTCACACTTGAGGCACTCAAGTCGTTGGAGCCACAAGAGCGCAAGGACTTCATCACGACCTTGAAGTCGGCTTCGACTCGTCTACATCAACCATCTTCTCCTGAGCGTTGACAATGTTTTTGGTCTTCAAGGGTAAGTTCACGAAAATCTCGTTTCGTTACTGCATTACTAATAGATAGGTTCTGGCAACATCAGGGGTTCAGGGGCGTAGGGTAAAAATTTATTGTTTTCATACGCGGAACCCCTACAGAAAGAACCTCAAAAAGGGTGAATTTAGTCACCAAGGTAAACAATGAAGAGCTTACATCTAAGGTAGACGATTTACTCAACATATTAAAGGGTAAGGAACATACCCAAGTTAATGTTATCAGTACCGATGTTAATGATATTAATTTTATAGATGGCACTCCTTATAATCCTGCTTCGAAGAACCAAAATTAAGATTGGGGTATAAAATACTAGATGATAAGCTTCTTGCTAAGCTGGATGATATATTTGAGCCCACTATTAAAATTAAGATTGGGGTTAATGAGATATCTGCACTTTGTGATCTTGGTGAAAGCGTCTCAAAAATTTCCAAAAGTCTATTTGACAAGTTAAATTTGGGGCATTTTGCTACCACTAAATTGAGACTCCATCTAGCGGATTCAACTTATAAACAAGTTGTTGGGATAAAAGAAAAGATAGTTATTGAAATTTAAGGAAGTCCCACTCTTATTGATCTTTTTATAGTGGACATGCTTGAAGATCCCATAACACCTATAATTCTAGGTAGGTCATTCCTAAGAAGTATTAAAGCTTTAATCAATTTACATGAAGGGAATGTGAGAAAAGGATTACCATCTAGAGATCCTTTTATAGTCCAGTTCCCTAGGAAGAAGAAGGAAGAGCCTAATAATGATGATGGTATAATTACACTGAAAGCCAACTACTTTGGAGTAGGTGTCCCAGTCACAAAACCTAAATGATCACAATCTAGGTCAAGCTAATTGACCTTAACTAGAAGCGCTTCATGGGTGGCAGCCCATGTAAAATAAAAGTTTTTACTCTTGTGAGTTTTCTTAGTTTTGTTTTTGTTTCCTTTTTGTTTTTAATAACGAGTGTTCAAGAAGACCTTTGGAGAGAGGAGAAGAAAATAAGGTAATCCTCGATTTTTATTTTACTAACACATACCCTAAAACGTATTGCTGATTTTTATGAAGTCTATTTGCTGTTATTTTATCCTCTGCTAAGATCTGCAAAGGCGCACAAAGCTACAAACCAAATTCTATGAGTTTTTCAGCTTACTAGCCGCATAACAACCACTGGTACGACCAGAAGGCCCTGTACCGTGCGCCAGTACCACATAGAGAATTTGGAAAATAGAAACTTTGATTTTTGCCGAAGGACACAGTGGTCGTAGTGACCACTCGTACGACCGGACGCGGCCGTACCATACCCCCGAGCAAACATCATATTTCAAGAAATATGTTACACGCATAACGACTAGTAGTACGGGCACACGCGAACATACCGCGCGCCCATACCGAGTGCATTACCAGAAGGAGGAAGTGGACCCCAAGGTTTGTCACTCGGTATGGGCGGGCGCCCATACCATGTACGCGGCCACCATATCACCCATGAGGAGGTAACCCTTAAATTCCAAAACACACAAAATTATTTTTCTTGTACCTCCAAACTCCAAAACCACCTCCATTGGATCTTCATATTTATTCAATCTTTCTTTGATTCCTCGCACCCGATCAATCTAAAGTATGTTTCTCCTCCGATCCCCAACTTATCTATATGAAAACTCTACTCAATCTTTCACCATTATCAATCTAGACTTAGGTCTTTTTGTAGAGCTAATCTTGATATTGAGCATGCTTAGTATTGTTTTTAGAGGAGTTTCTTTTGTAACAAGTGTAGATGATCGTTTATGCTATGTATCTATTGGACTAAAAAATAATTAGCAATTTTATTTATTTTGTTTTAGATGAACACGACGAGCCATACACATGTGATGGCTGCGGAACAAGCCGCACCACCCATTGATACATTGACCCCCCGAGTCACTTGGTCTCGAGTTCACCGAGGAGTTTTAGCTGAACCATTTTAACCATCTCAAGCTCCGAGAAATCAAGTCCACCAAGTGGGCATGTCCCTATATCCTGAAGAAACTTGGTTTTAGTGCTGATTTCAATTTACTTTGCAACAATGTTGGTTTGTATGACTTTGTATTTTAGGATATTGCCACGTGCCACCGCTCAACGCTTGAGTTTGTCAGCACCCTAAAACACATGGTGTGCTCTCACTATTGTTCCGAGGAGCAAATGCCTAGAGTTGATTGTATCAACTTCTGTCTTATGACCTATGATTACTCTTGACACTTTACCAATGGGCTCAATACTTTGGGTTTGCCAACAACATCATCAACATACACTCCACCATCTTTATTTTAAATCTTGCACCTTGGGAGTACTTTAATAGAATGAGAATTCATGGAAACACACCCAAGGGGAACCAAATTGATCACCCTTCTATTCGCTATTTGTTTTATATTATTGCTAACACTTCGCAGGCACGTGGTGAGTTTACTAAGTAAATTAGGAGGAGATGATGATCCTCGCTAAAGCTACTATTATTAACTATAACTTAACGCCAAATTTGGGCGCCCTTCTTTTGTTTTACCTTAAGCATCAAGCTCTACAGTATTGAGGTCCCATATTCAGAGCAGAAGTCATAATCGTTCTTGCATGTGCACTTCACATTAACCCAGGTAACATCCAACCATTGGCAGGAAGTCATTTTCTTGGTTTTTCTACTCTGAGAGCTTGTGGTATGATTCTTGAACTAATGGTGGATACTTCCTTGATATACCTGGAGTGGATCACTTCATCCCATCTCCTTTGCCTAATGGTCTATTCTCTATTGAGGATGGACATTTGTGTTATGACGCATAGGTTGAGGCAAGTCTAGCCCAACAAGAAGTACCCATGGTAGAGGAAGGAGAAGATGAAGAAGTAGAACAAGAAGGACCCATACAAGATGTGCAGCCACCAAAATACTACACCACCTACGAAGTATCTATGCTCTCGAAGGAAATATCCAAAACATGAATAACCTCTCCATCAACCTTCGAGATGCTACTTCCAACCTCGCCACCCAGTTCCATTATTGGAGCAACCAATGGAACGTGGGAGATTATCCACCACCACCACAATGAGCAACAAAAGGGCTTGCAAAAGCCTGAGCTTGGCGAGGTGTTCCCCGGACAATTTTATTTGTGTAATAATGAGGTTGTACTCTAGCTCCTTGAGAGTTTTGAAACACTCGTGTTGGTTTGTTCCAACACTTTGCTTTTTTCCTTTGTTTTTGTTTTTAGTTTGCTTTTATTTTTGTTTGTTTTTATTTTCTTAGTTCCTTGCTTGGTCGCAAGTTCTTTTCTGTTCTTTCATCCCTATCCTGAAAAATACAAAAAGATTTTTCCGTTTTTCCTTTTTTCGTGAATGTGGATTCGCATTTTGCCTCTTTGCTTTAATTTGATTATGGGAATGATTTTACTTGAGTTTTGAAGGAGCATATCCCTATAAGGAAGAGGATTATGAAGTCACTTATGATAGGTATGTCCTATGTCTCCCACTTTTGAAGTTTAAATTGATTATTTAAGTTGGTTGATTTTCTAATATGCCATGCTAGCGGGAGTAATTCAAAATAGTTAGAGTAAAGCTTTTTATTGTTATGGATGATTAGTTGTGGAAGCTTTTTCTCTAGTTCTTTTAGCTAACTCGTCTTGCCTCGGAAATAATATAGCCAAACAAGTACAATAAGAAAAAGTCTGAAATTTATGACTTGTTTGGTGAATGATTGTCTTGAGAGTTTACCCTTGAAGATACTTAACACCATAGATGTTTTGATAGACCTTACGACACTCTTGAAAGGAGTTCTTTGATTGAAATGAAGTCTAGCGGTAATTGTGATGCATGCCTAAGCTAACCTTGTGGATCAAACTATGGTAGTTCAAAAGTACTATGTTTCTCATACGCACCTTCTGATGCCAACAACTCTGCTAGCCTACGAACAATCTATGGTATAATCCTGAATTTCGACTATGAGTTGACGACATGAGTGCCATATGTGTCAATATAATGGGCAAAAGTATTGGTACTCTCAAAGATTGTGCAAGCACTTATAAAAGAAACAATCAATGATCCTTGAAGAAGGAATAAAATATATATATATATATATATATGAAGATCCACATAACAAGTCCTTGGCATGGTCGCATTACTTCTTTATGAATTTTCTTGAAAGACAATGATTGGATTAGAAGTGTTTTGATAGCCTTGATTTACTGATGTGGGCGTCAATAAGACACTTCACTATTATGCTACTTAGGACATGAACTGTCTTACTCAATTATGCTATTAAAACATCCTACTGTTCCTTGGCAAGCTGAGATTTAACTAGAAGAATTGGATTGATTGTTACACTTCTAGTTATTTATGCTTATATTAAACTCTACTTTGATTGTCTTGATTTATAGAAGCTTGTATAGTATTATTGCCATCTCTCTAACTTTGATAAGCATTTTAAATGAATGAAGTGCTGGACGCATATGATTGCCAACCATAAGTGAATTCTTATTCTCGCTGTTTCAAGTTTAAACGCTGAATTCCTTATAGTTATTTTGTTTCTTCTTGATCAAGGGCAAGCAAGGTTTGAGCTTTGGGGAGATTGATGGCTCCAAAATTAGCCATCTTCCATCGCGTTTCAACATTGTTTTTAGTCAAGAAATTGACAGCAAACTCTCTAGCCTTGCCACTAATGATTAATAATTGCAAAGATATGCAAACCATTACTTTGATTTATGTTGTGCAGGAAATCAAGATTTTTAATGCAATATCTAGAGTCATAATGAAGGTTTTGAGGAAATCCACACGACCAAGTAATTCTGGAGCCATTACCAGGTGTCTGCAGCCATAACTACCACTGGTATGGGTAGGGACCGCCCAAACCATCCGCCCGTACCATGTGGCGGCTGCTTCGTCTTGTCAAACCCTACAACTTTTGTGAAGACACCTATATATTTTTAGGCCTCAGCCGCCGCGTAGAAGGCCACCAAACAGATTGCATCACAACACCACCAAAGGAGATCTACACCATAGTTCATCCCTTCCATCCTCCATCCCCTCCATTAAGCATATCCATTAATTTGAACTTGAGATCTCCTTGTGATTAGGTGACCATTGTAAGAATATTTGATTTCAATATAAATATTTTGCACAATGTTTTCTATCCTCGATCTTATTGTTATGAGTGAGTAGTCCTCACGGGTTGCGTGTTGGGGAGAAATCTTGCAGCGATTATGTGCATCTAATCTATGGGAGAATTGTGTATTGTTTGAAAGAGAGATTTGTATCTTTTGTTTCTTTGTCTCTTGTCTCGATCATTGGACTTGTAGGTACCCAAGACCCTCGAGATTGATAAATGCTTGAGGTGAGATACTTGGCTAGCGGTGATCTCATAGGAAACCCGGCGACAAAAAGAGATGTATGGTCATTGCTTAGCGACCCATTCGGGATCACAGCAACATCACCACTTAAGGCTTTGATCTATGTTCTACGCTTAATAATCGTTTGTAGCCCGGTGCTTCATGGTGCACTTGGTTGGATCAAAAGACTATTGCTATGCACGTTGCCTCTCAGGGGCTCTAGTATATTAGGATGTGTTGCCCACAAGAGATTATCTCTATTAAACCATTACACATGACTATGCTTTTTATTATCTTTTTTCCCATATGATGTGTAGTTGCATGTGGATCTTCAACCCTGCCCTATCTCCATCCATTGAATCAACCCACGATAAAAGTAAACTAGAATGGTTAGGTAAATGAAGGTAAAACGAAGAAACAAAGTCTTGTAGACGAGCCCTTTTTCTTTTCTTTTAGCGTTGTGATGACTGCAAGTGCACAGATCGTTTGTAGCTAGTTTCGAAATAAATATATCGATCCCACAGGGAGCAGGAGTCTGAAGTCTAATAACTCTTTGAACTAAATACTGAAATAGTAATGCTAAATAACGTTCTAAGTAACAAGATAAAATGCGAGTTTTTTATAAAAGATATTTTTGGGTTTTCAAATAAGAGAACAAGTAAACTAAAGTTGTAAGTAAACAAGATCATGCAAGTATGATTACGAAAGTCTGCAAGATGATGGAAAGAGTTCTTAGGGAGTAGTGGATCCACCGGCTAGTAATTGGAAAGAGTGATCAAATTATTATAATGAATAAGACCATTTATGATATGTGTGGGAGGAGCTCCATATATGGACGAATAGCCAGCAACCGCTGCACACATCATCCTCATAACCATAGTAGACAATAACCGACAACCATCACGTTACCGAGCTATTAAGGGATTTCTCCTGTGGCATGGACATGGCTTGATGAGTTCTCCTTGATTCCCCAAGTTAGTACGTAAAGAATGATAACTACTTTATAGTCACAATAAGTGATATCATCCTTCCGTCTACCAACAAGTAATCCCCTTCATCGATTCCCCGCAAGAGGCAAATATTAAGGAGGTGCACAACTCCCAACATCAAGATGAAGACAATTAACACAGACACATAATGAACAATATCACATAATAATCTTTATCTCAATTCAATCTCATACTAGGGTTTCTCCATCTCCCCAAGAACAAAGGAAACTACTCACACATCAAGGCAATCAACATCATGGATAGAATATGGATGAAGTATGATGATATAATTGAAGACAGTTGCAAATCCAAGATTCAATCTAGAATTACAACAAGTAACCAAAGGGGATCGGTGATGGAGACGTTGTTGATGAAGATGACGATGCAGATCGATGTGGAGGCCTTCAATATCGTAGTCCCTTATCCATTTGGGTGGTGGTGGTGTAGATCTATTTGGAGGCGGCTATGTCGGAGGCACGGTGGCAGGGCTCCGCCGTGGTGGAGGATATGGCTTGGTGGCTCTCTTGGGTCCTCCCTCCTTTATATAGGATATGGCTTGGTGCCCTAGGGTTCCCCCAGTACCGTCATATGACTTAGGGAAGGTTCTGGAGATTTTCTGGGTCAAATCACGTCGTTTGCAACCTTTCTGGAAACTATACGGGCAGAGCTATACGACCAGAAAAATAGCTCCGGGCGTATAGTTGCTCATTAAACTCTCAGATCCTTTTAGTATGTTGGTCGCCATTTCTTCATACAAACTCTGTTTTGGGTGTTCTTGGGCTCGTTGAGTTCGTATCGTCGAGGGCTACAAGCTTGTTGTCTTGGATCTTTATTTTGAGAAGTTGGAAAAAATCATTTTTTCGACCTCTCAAATGGCTAAGTCTGGTCCCTACAACTCCTCCATACTATGCTCTCTTTGTTCCTTTTGCCTTTGTTTTATCCATAATCATAATCAACACCTATACACATGTCATAGACAAGGAAAGTGATAAAGTTCTACCTAAACTACTAAATGTGCAAAGCTCATATGAAAGTAAATGAGAAATAGAAACCATGCATATAAGGCATAGCTATAGCTGGAAGAAACATGATATGAGGGATAAATGACACAATTTATATGGCTAAAAGAGGTGGTATTTCACAGCCATCACGTTGTTTCCCAAGGATCGATTAAACCTAGGTCTATTTGGGAAAAATACTATTATACTACATCCGTGAATTTGAATCGAAGGTATAAATCTCCGGCTACATCACCTTGGCGCCAAAGCCATTGGGTATCCTTGTGCACCTCGTAGATTTTGTGAGTGCTATCTTGGCATCCAGCTGGATATTGATCTCTTCTACCAGATCTTCTTCTGCCGGGCATAGAGGAAGTGGCCCAAGGGTCCGCTGGTCACCTGCGACGGCGCCTCCATCTACTCGCGGGTGCATACCGGCTACCCAAAGTTCCGTGTGCACGAAACCGTGTAACTTTGGCAGCGGTCCTACTTTTACGTGAGGAATCTAACCCCCGAAGACCGGATTAACCTCCCAGCCTTCCAGAATGTTGAGTCCAGTCAGAAGAACTAGAAGCTGAAGGTTTTCGGCTCCAAGGAGGAGAGCGACCATATGCTTGCCCAAATGCATAACCTTGTCATAGTTGGCTTGACTGGTCTGGACATGACCCTTAGCTGGATGTCCCGGTTGATGATGTCGCTCCAGCACCGTGCACACAAGATGTGCTTCTACTCCGGCCGGCTGGATCCCACTCGGCTATCCAGGCGCGACCCTCCGCTCACCAACCTCCGCGAGTGGCTCTAGGTGATCACCAAGGAGAAGGTCGAGGACAGATAGTCTTTCGGGCTGGTTCCCTTCTATCGCACGAACAGTGCCCCTTGGGTAAGTATTTACTTTCCCGTCTAACTTGATCCATCTGACCTGCTTCATTTGCTTATCCCACTAATGCTTGTAATTTTCCACAGTCTTTCCTTGCATAATTAGGGAGTAGGGAGAGAGCATGGTCACCAACTGTACCACCGACTTGCACGAACCGCACGCGCGGAGAGCCAGCGAGGAATCTGATAGTGAAGGCGACATGCTCCCGAGACTGGATGACGATCCGCATGGGGGTGACATGGACAAGGGCGAGCTCCCTCTAGCTCCGAGGCCAGCAAGTACTAAGCGGCAAACACCAGCTCCAGTTTGTCATCCGCGGAGGCTAAGCCATTCGCAAAGACGGGCCGAGCTAGCGTCCCACGGCCAACTAGGGGTGGTCGAATGAGGGGGGTTCTCTCGCCATCCAAGGGTAAGTTCTTTTCGCCTTAATCTTTTGATTTTGCTTCTTTGTTTCTTCCTCCGTCTCGCGGGTTTTGGCTCACTATTTTCTTGCTTCTCTCCTTTGCGCTGCCATCACCTTCAATGCACCTAGCCCAGCCCACGCGGCGACATCCTCTCTGCCTCACGCTTCGCCAGTTCACATGGAGCCAAAACCCGCGCAGCATGACCAAGGGATGGCTGATGGAGCCGGATAGGAGATTGGTGCTCTTCTAGAAACCACTGTGGCTATGGAGGGAGCCGGATAGGGCATTGGCACCCCTCCAGAAATCGTGGTTTCTTGTTTCTGCGGCAGAGACTCATCCATAGGGCAGCCAAGAAGCAGGTGGTCATGGTGGCCAATGACATTCTGAGGCAGAGCCAGGGGAGAGGTGGATCTTTGCGAGGCACGATGTTGCTGCTTCTATGGTCAGCGAGCCGCTGGGCAGCTGTCTTCGTCGTTGACCTAGGCTTGAAGGTGCTGAAACTGCTTCAGGGTAGCCTAGCTGGACCTGTCCAGCAGCTCGAGCGGCAACTAGCGGTGGAGAACGGCACGTCCATGAGTAATAAGTACTAAACTTGTCCTTTATCTTCTCTTTTTCTTTCTCACTTCAGCCCTTGACTTACGGATGGACTTGCGGCTTTGATGGTCCCTGCGCAGCGGTAGATCGACCGGCTAACAAGGCCAACAACCGGATTAGCAAGTCAGCATCCATGCTCCACCTCCAGAACCAGGTGTTTGCCTCGAAGGTTCAGTAGTTGGAGAACGCTCCGAAGGATCATGAAGGAGTCCTCGCTAGCCAGGCTACAGCCTTCGACCTCCTCGACAAGGAGTGCAAGGATCAGCACGCATTGGTCAAACGGTAGAAGGAGCGTGAATAGTTTTTGTTGAACGTGCTTCTCAAAGTCGGTAAGACCGCCAAATGTATGTTCTTTTTTACTTCACCTCGTCTGGATTTTGCATCCAGATTTGACACTAACTTTGTTGATAGCTTATTATCCCAAGGTAGATGTCCTAGCATTCAACCAGCTCCAGGAGGACTGGCCAGGTGAAAAGCCTTGTGCGCAAGAGCTAGTCGACCAACTGCGCAACGAGGCTTCCAAACTCCGCAAGGCCAGCGTCTCGCCCTTCGATTTCCTCTGGCTGAATGAAGCCACCCCGGCTATCATGACCTTACTAGTAGGGAGGAATGCTGAAGCACCGGCCGCGTCACTTGGTGGCACGTGCCGAAGCCGAAATAGCCCTAGCACTGATGCTCTTGTGGTACAAAGATGCCAAGCTAGAGAATATTGTTGGCGACTTCCGAGTCAGCGCCCAGCACGCTGCCATGCGCCAGGACCACCGAGGACTTCACGCTGACACGATCAAGATCACCAGCTACACAGATGTCGACGAGGTCCTCACCGAGTCCAAGACGGACGCTGATGAAGAGCCAGGAGCCAAAGCCACCATGCAGCCTAGCACGGATTCCACCGGAATGTCGAGCGCACCAGCCAGAGGAGAGAATACCACGTCAGACGGTGCAGGCGAAGGAGAGGAGGACCAGGACCATCCTCATAACAAGGGCCCAGTCGTCAACTGATCCCTGGAATGTCGGGTGAATTTTTGTAAACTTTCATCTTTTCTGTGCTTGACTTTGTGAATCGGTGAGCTTGTGAACCTTGTGTGAGCTTTGACTCCCCCTGTCTTTATGTTATGCAACATGATTTTGCCTCTAAATTATTATTCACTTGTGTTTTTCCTGCCTCACCCAGTGGGTGAAATTTCCATCTTGTGACTTCTAGTCGTCCGGCTGGACACCCTTAGTCGGACATGGATCTCTCTTCTAGTGGGGGCGCGCGAGCTCATCCACTGGTTGTAGCCCCCGAGTTTCAGAGTAATTGACGAGATGATCTTCTTTAGCCAAATGGGATTATCTTCCCGAATTTTATATTTATCTCTTTCTTTACTTAAATCTTTAGAATCTATATTCGGCTGAACTCCTTCAACCAGACGGGATTACTTGCTTCCCGACAGATCTTCTTTCCTCATCATTTTAAGATTTTTATCCGGCTGAACTATTTCAACCGACGGGATAAATTGCTTCCATTGGGGGTGCGCGAGCGCACCCAGCCGGTGTAGTCCCTAAGTTTCAGAGTAGTTGATGAAAACAACTACTTCAAAACTTTTCTCCCTTTAACTTCAATTTTTTTGGTTTCGAGCCCCATCTCGCTATATCCGGCTAAACTCCTTCAGCTGAGAGGAACGTTTCAGAGTAGTTGATGAAGACAACTACTTGAAAACTTTTCTGCCTTTAACTTCATTTTTTGGTTTCGAGCCCCATCTCGCTATATCCGGCTAAACTCCTTCAGCTGAGAGGAACTTCATGCTTCTAGTGGGGGCACACGAGCGCACCACTGGGTGTAGCCTCTGAGTTTCGGAGTAGTTGACAAAGACAACTACTTTGAAACTTGAATATGCATCTTGTCCTTCGAACAGCTTAACATCGTTAGCCGGTTACCCCGTAGGTCATGCAAAAACGAAATAATGGTTGCGTGATTAACAAATTAACGTATGAGGCTCATTTTATCGATTAATTGATAGGTCCATATGTTGAAAAACTAGCTTGTGCATTCTGTTGTTTACATTGTTCCTACACACTTAATCACCTTCTTGTGCATTCTGCTGTTTACACTATGCCCTTGTCGACTGGTGTGTCGGGTTGCGGTATGCAGCCGAAATCGAAGAGGTAGCTGACAGGCATTGCGCACTATACTAGATATTTAGCAGCCGAAAATGTACGAGCTAGGCACTTTTAGCCGGATTATCCAAACTGTCGTGACCTTCATCATTTTTCATGTGTTAGTTCCTCTGGCTTTTGCCCTTGCTAGCCATATAGTCGGGTTGTGGTCTGTAGCTGAGACGAAGAGTGGGCCTTGGGCACCGCACACAGTACTAAACCAGTTTACAGGACAATAGGCTGGGCCAGCCAGCAAGTCCCCAGGATAGGGGTTGCCGGATCCGAAAAACAGAGCAGAAGAAATCTCGGATATCTAGCAAGGAGGCCCCAAGGATCGCTCAGGGTTCCACATTTTTCATTCATTCATAGGGTTTTCAGGAACATACACCGACAACCGACTAGGTGTAAAATGGCCGAAGCAGGGCGGCATTCCAGGGATGCTCGGTCTCCTCGTCCGACTTATCCATCTTGTTCTTACACGGATGTTGCACGTCAATGAGGTAGTAGGAATTGTTGTGTAGTGCCTTGCTGATGATGAAGGGGCCTTCCCAAGGCAGCTCCAACTTGTGCATGCCCTTCTTGTCTTGCACTAGCCGGAGCACCATATCTCCCTCACAGAACGCGACAGGTCAAATCGGGCTAGAATGGTACCGGCGTAAGTTGTGCTGGTAGAGTACCGATCTTGACAGGGCTTGCTCGCAGGCCTCCTCGAGGAGGTCCATGCTATCTTCTCGCGCCTCTTGATTCTATTTCTCCATGTATAGGAGTTGGTGGGGCAAGTCAAACTCGATGCCCACCGAGAGGATTGCTTCCGAGTTGTATACGAGGAAGAATAGGGTGTAGCCGGTCGAGCGGTTAGGAGTGGTGCGTAGCACATCATTGCCGGGAGTTCCCAGATCCACCGACCTGACAAGTGTTGGGGATATACTTTTTGGGTATCCTCACAGTTCCTCACTAACCAGGGTGGCCCACTTCGGGTTAGAGCTTTGCTTCACGGGCGGCCCAGTTAGAGAGAGAAGACGGAGTCCAATCCGGCTACGGAAAGGCCCAGAAGACTTACCGACTTAGGCCCATAATGTTACTTGTAGTTCAAGATGTACTTTGTAACCAACTCTTAGTCATAGCTGGATTGATCTCTCCTGTAAACCCTAGGCCGGATATCTATATAATCCGTCCTAGGGAGAGCCTTTAGGGCACACACGAGATAACCTCAATAGTCTACAATCTCACATCGCACAGGCGAAACCCTTGTAACCCATATTCCGGCTCTACCGTATTACTGGATTGCTAGCAGGAGTAGGGTCCATCCAAAGCCGACGGATTCGAACCTGGGTAATCTTGTGTGCTGACCGTCCCGGAACACCGTACGTCTCACACCCCTCTCTCCCGCACGCCTCGAGGACCCACTCATGGCGTACTTATCCTCAATCCGACAACAGTTGGCGCCCACCGTGGGGCAAGTGAGCTTCGGATCTGCGTTCCGAGCGGAATCTGCAAGAATCGGAATCGGCGAGACCATCACCGTCAGTCGCATCCTCTACGCCAGCGACGTCCCTCTCATCGTTCTCGACGAGACTTGGATACCGGCTAGGGAGGCCGTGACTGCCTATACAATCATGTCTTTTGGCGAGATCGATGTTTACATCGGTTTCGCTGAACCTGCCCAACCCACCCCAACAGTGATGATAGAGGCAGAAGAATTTTCTGGGTCCCCTTTGTCCGTGGAGGCGGCAGCGTTCCGGATCTCAGAAAACCCTAACCCCACCCAACCCGCACCAATTGTGGAGATAGTGGAGAAATCCGAGCCTGAAGAAGACCGCACGGTCCAAGTCGAATCTGGAGTGGATCTCCCTGGAGAAGCCGGATCCCAGATCGACCCATCCGTGGAAGTCGAAATCTAGGAGGAGCACGTCAACGACACTGATTCCGACTCTGACGATGTTAGGACAGACAGGCCTTTCCTCAGGTACACACTAAGATGTATGATACTACAAGGTGCTAGCGCAGATGCAATCCTCGAAACCGTTAAAAGTTTTGATATGGTTGATCGCGAAAGCCTCGGGTACCTCAGGAAGCACGCATCGCACTTCGTCGGATATGTTGGATCCGGATCCGGCTCTGCCGATGCTGGAGAAAACGCTGACTCGGTGCTGGAGGCAATTGGAACAAACGCCGATGTTCCTGCATCTTCAGATGAATCCATGACGTCGGCAGATTTTCGAAAGTTCTCCGTGGAATATGAAGAGGAGTACAACTCCAAAGCTGCAGAGGATGGAGAAGCCATGGATGAAGGATCCGGGGAACACTCTCCCAAAATGCAGGATGACATGGACGTCGGAGACAATCCCGAAATCCAAATGTCCGAAAGTACCGATCAGAGCTTGACTCCGGGAAACGGACCCAAAGCCGTCTTTGCTACCGGCGCTGCCAAGAAGGCAAAGAAGAAGAACAAGAAAAACAAGACCCCGGCAAAAGACCCTCTGGCAGAGGAGGTGATTGCCGAGGAATACGAGGAAGACTCGGATGGAGCACTAATCCCAGACGTGCTGAAAAAAGAAGCATCGGTGGATGGACACGTGATCACTGAAGGTGCGCGTAAACTCATCGACGCCGCATTAACCACACCTATCCCTACAACTGTAGAACTTACTGCAGATGAGCTGGACGAAAGGGCCCAGGCCCTAGAAGCACGCCGTCAATAACTCCTTGATGAAGCCAAAAACATCGAGGTGGAGAAGAAGCGCATGTCAAACAAGGAGTACATGTCCCGTCTACATCAGAAGACACGGAAGCGTCACATAGATGACAACCATTTCCCACGTGTCCGTGCCGTCCATTTTGGAGATGAGATGGGGAAGCCACGGAAGGATAGCAACGGAGATTGGGTTTACCCAACACCGGTGCAAAATACCGTGGCAGGTCGCGAAATTCTATCGGCTAATCCAGGACCAGAGGAGATACGTTTGGGTATCAAGCTACTCAATAAGGGACTGGAGCAGCAAAAAGTCGCCATGTCTGGAAGCCAAAAGCTGGTCTCGGATTCCGACCAATGTCGCATAGATCCGGCATGGGCTGACGTAAGATCCCACTACGAACGGGCGCAGCATTGTCACCCCGAACGCAGGGAAGACAATTATTCAAGAACCGGATCGTCGGGGCAGCACCGCAGAACTACACATAACTGGAGCAACGTCGCTCCACCAGCCGAGAAAGAGCGATCGCTGCACTGATTCCGAGGAATCCTCCCCGAAAAGGAGAAGATAAAGAGAAACGTCGGGAGGAGGATCGTCAGAAAATGCCACCTCCTAGACATGAAAACCGTCCGGCTGAGCCTCACCATGGTGGGAACGACGGACGAAGGAACGACGGAAACCACGCTGGCACAAACCGGCAGGGGGCTCGTCATAGTCAAGAACCTCCCCGGAACTGGAATAATGACGCTCCGGACGGAGGCCGGCGATCAGCCGGAAACAACCCAGCTGCACCACCCTCTCCACAGCACAGTTATCACAACGGCCCCCAAGGAGGTCAAGGAGGACGACATGGCGGAGGAGGTGGTGGCAAAAGCCGAAGTCCGGCTCCAAGGCACCGCAGCCACAGCCGATATTCGGGACGATCCCTATCCCCGAACGACGCAAGGCACAGGATCAACTCCAACATAGAGGCTCGGCGCTACGAAAACGATGACGTGTACGTGGGCCCAAAGTGCTTCGGACCACGCATCAGAGCTACAAAATTCCCGGAAGGATTTGCTATCTCAAGACACATCCAAGCCTACGACGGCATTGCCCGGCCAGACACCTGGTTACAGGATTTCTTCCAAGCTTGCAGCATCGCCAAAGGCGGAAATAGCCTGGTCGCAACCCGATATCTCCCACTTATGTTGCGGAAGACGGCACGATCATGGCTCAATGAACTTCCGGCGAACACCATCCACAACTGGTATGACTTACAAAGTGCGTTCTTTCGGAATTTCGAAGGCACATATCGGAGGCCCTGTATGGTTGGAGACCTACAGCGTTGCACCCAGAAAGCCGGAGAAACTTGCTGAGATTATCTCGGACGATGGATTGACACCAAGAACTCCTGCGAGGGAGTAAATGATCAAACTGCGATTGAAGCTTTCATTGCAGGTCTCCCAATTGGTTTACTGCACCATCGCTTGAAGTGTGACAAGGTTACTGATCTGGGAGAGATGATAGAAACAGCAAGCAAGTATGCAGATGCTGACGACGACACAGAGGGATTACTCAATGTCCTAGATGTGCCTCAGTCGGCAAAACAACCAAAGCAACAAGCTCAGAAACGCAAAAATACCTCGGAAGAAAAACCCAACGTGGAGACAGCAGTAGTCGCTACTGTTTCTGGGTCTGGAGGACGAGGAGGACGTGGCGGAGGCCGCGGGCATGGCCGTGGGACATCAAGGGTCCAAGGTAGAGGAGAACAACAACCAGGCAAAACCTACACTTGGGCCGACATCGCCAATAACCCATGTGTGCATCACTTGGACACTAATGGGGGCTCGTCCCACACCAACGCTGAATGTCGTTTTAATGACGACATCGAGAGAGATGATACCGCGGGCTACATAGCTAAGCGGAAGAAGGGAAAGAAAAATCCCGAAAAGGACAAAGAGACCAAGGAAGATTCCGACATGGAGGAAGCCGATGCTTCAAATCCCAAGTCGGAAGGGAAGAAAACTTTTCCCACCAAGAAGGACACTTACGTCACCTTCCTCGGATCTCAACCAGCAAAGGTCAAGAAAGCAGTTCTCCACGAGCTCAACGCAACAGTTCCGGTTGTCCCTCAGTATCTAGACTGGTCGGAAGTGGCAATAACGTTTGACCACGCTGATCATCCGCCTAAGCTACATAGGCAAGGAAAATACGCCTTAATCGTCAATCCACTTATTGACGGTTATGGTTTCTCCAAGACCCTCATGGACGGTGGTAGCAGCATCAATATTCTCTATGTCGAAATGCTACGCCGGATGAAGATCTCGGAAACACAGCTGAACCATAGCTCTGTGATCTTTCACGGAGTTGTCCCAGGAAGACAAGCTAATTCCCTGGGAGAGATCACTTTGGATGTTACTTTTGGAACACCAAACAATTATCGGACGGAGGCACTTTCCTTCGAAGTGGTCCCGTTCAAGAGCGCATACCACGCTATATTCGGACGTCCGGCTTACTGGGCTTTTATGGCTCGTCCGTGTTACATTTACAATATGATGAAAATTCCGGGTCCCAACGGCGTGATCACCATCAGGGGAGACCTGAAGAAGGCGCGAGAGTGCGAGGATGGAAATGTCGTCTTTGCCGAAGCCGTGCTGCACGCCCAGGAGTACCAGGAGATCAAGAAGAGCATATATCCGTCCGAGATGCCCGCAACGAAGAAGGAGGTGACAAAGCCAAATCCAGAGTTCAAGGCATCAGAAGAGACGAAGACGACGCCATTGAAGGATGATGATCCCTCCAAGGTGACCCAGATAGGCTTAGGCCTAAGTAGCGCATAGGAAAGCGCGATCGTCAAGTTCCTCCAAGCAAATCAAGATATCTTCGCATGGCAGCCATCTGACATGATCAGAGTACCTAGGGAACTTGCCGAGCACTCTCTAAATGTAAACCCGAACGCTAAACCCGTCAAACAGTCCTTACGACGGTTTGGTGATGAAAAGCGTAAGGCAATAGCTAAGGAACTAGCACGGCTCGAGTTAGCCGGATTCATAGAAGAGGTCATCCATACTGATTGGTCGGCCAACCCTGTAATGGTCCCTAAAAAGGACACCACTGATTTAAGGATGTGTGTTGATTATACTGCCTTGAACAAGGCTTGTCCAAAAGATCCGTTCGCTCTGCCTAGAATTGATCAAGTTATCGATTCTATGGCAGGCTCGTAACTCCTCTGTTTTCTCGACGCATATTCCGGTTATCACCAAATCCGGATGAAGGAATCTGACAAAATCAAAACTTCATTCATCACCCCCTTCGGAACCTTCTGTTATGTTACGATGCCCTTTGGGCTGAAGAACGCAGGAGCTACGTACCAGCGCACGATGCAGCGTTGCCTCCATGATCAACTCGAACGCAATGTACATGCATACGTGGATGATATCGCGGTCATGTCCAAAAAGAAGGAAACATTGATTTCCGACTTGGAGGAGACGTTCGCCAATTTATGAAAATACAACATCATGCTTAACCCGAAGAAGTGTTTCTTTGGAATACCAGCCAGAAAATTGTTAGGTTTTATCTTATCTCAAAGAGGTATAGAGGTGAACCGCGACAAGATCAAGGCTATTCTTAATATTTCCAGGCCAACTCGCATGAAGGACGTACAAAGATTAACTGGTTGCATTGCTGCGGTCAGTCGATTTGTAAGCCGGCTTGGTGAAAGAGCCGCATCATTATACAAACTCCTGAAGAAGACCAAGGATTTTGTCTGGACTGACGAAGCTAAAGCTGCACTACAAGACCTGAAGAAAGTACTCTCATCTGCTCCTATCCTTGCAGCACCGGAACCTGAGGAACCGATGTTGCTTTACATTGCTGCGACAAATAAGGTTGTCAGTATATTTATGGTGGTAGAGAGACCAGAAGAAAATCAGGAGCACCTGGTGCAGCGTCCGACATACTTTGTCAGCGAGGTCCTGACAGAATCAAAACAGCAGTATCCGCACTATCAAAAGTTGGCTTACGGTGTTTTTCTAGCATCTCGTAAGTTACGACACTATTTTCAGGAGCATCCAATTACCATGGTGAGCAAAGCTCCCATGAGAGATATAATCAACAATAGCGATGCCACAGGACGCATCGCCAAATGGGGTATAGAGCTTGCAGCTTTCGATATTGAGTACAAACCCCGGACAACAATCAAATCCCAGATCCTTGCTGACTTTGTCGCTGATTGGACAGAGACCAAGGAGAACGTGGTCCTCCCTGAGTCGGAATATTGGACCCTCTTTTTCGAAGGGTCTAAGGCTCGAGGGGGCTCGGGGGCTGGCGTGGTGCTCAAATCACCCCAAGGAGATAAAATTTTATACGTGTTGCAGATCCACTTCACAGTGACAAACAATATTGCCGAGTATGAAGCACTGCTGCATGGAATCCGAATTGCTAAGGATATTGGCATCCGACGTTTGATATGTTACGGAGATTCGGATCTTGTTGCTCAGCAAGTCTCGGATATTTGTAATGCAAATAAGCACATGGCAGCACATAAAGCTGTCGTGGATGATCTATCTAAATCGTTCGAAGGGTTTGAAGTTCAACACATCCCTCGAGCAGAAAACGAGTAAGCAGATGCACTATCTCGAATAGGCTCTGCGCGGAAAGAGGTTCCTGATGGCGCATTTTTAGAGCACCTCAAAGTTCCCTCGATAAAGGGAGTAGATGAGGAATATCCGAACAAATCCGACTCGCCTTTAATAGCAGTTCTGGCTATGATTCCCAGATGGACTCAAGCCTACCTCGATTACTTGGTAGATGGAAAATTACCCGAAGACGAGGTGCTGAGCCGGCAGATTATCCGATGAGCAAAAGCCTATACTATTGTTAGAGGTGAGCTCCATAAACGGAGTGTTTCTGGGGTTTTTCAGCGCTCTGTATCTCCGGAAGAAGGAGTGGAATTCTTAAGAGAAATCCACGAAGGCGAGTGTGGTCACCACGCTGCAGCCAAATCTTTAGTGGCAAAAGCTTTTCGACATGGATTTTTCTGGCTTACAGCTCAGGCAGATGCCGAACGATTAGTCAAGACATGCAAAGGCTGCCAAAAGTACGCCAAGCAAGCTCATGTTTCGGCCGATCAGCTGCGAACAATACCTATAACATGGCCTTTTGCGGTCTGGGGGCTTGATATGGTAGGACCTTTTCAACGAGCTCCAAGCGGATTTACTCACCTCTTAGTGATGGTGGATAAATTCACAAAGTGGATCGAGGCTAAACCTGTCACTAGTTGTGATGGAGCAACAGCCAAAAAATTTGTCGAGGATGTTATAATCCGGTATGGTTATCCACATAGCATTATCACGGACAACGGGAGTAATTTTTCCATGGGAGAGTTGGCTGAATTCTGCGACGAGCAAAATATCCGGCTTGACATTGCGTCAGTCGCACATCCACAGGCTAACAGACAAGTCGAAACAGCAAATGGTTTAATTCTACAAGGCTTGAAACCAAGACTTGAAGAACCACTGAGACGTGCTACGGGGGCTTGGGCAGAGGAACTACCCTCTGTAATTTGGAGTTTACGAACAACTCCGAACAGGTCAACAGGATATACACCTTTCTTCTTGGTCTATGGCGCAGAAGCAGTTCTTCCTAGTGATTTAATTCATACTTCTCCTAGAGTGGCCACGTATATCGAGGAGGATGCCGAGATTTCTCGACAAAATGATCTCGACTTAGTCGAAGAAGTTCGCGCCGTTGCTAAAATGAGATCTACAGCCTATCAGCAGAAGTTACGCAAGTATCATAGCCAGAGAGTCCAAACTAGATCTTTCAATAAAGGTGATTTGGTTCTTCGGCTTGTGCGACAAAGAAAGCACAGACTTTCCCCAGTATGGGAAGGGCCCTTTTTAGTTAGTCGAGTATTGCACAATGGGTCGTACTACTTAACTGACATGAGGCCAGTCAAAGAAAGACCTGCTACTAAGAAGAGAAAGAGAGCTGGAGGCAGTACAAATCCGGATGAGTTAGACAGACCGTGGAATATTGCTCGGCTACGTCCCTTTTATTCTTAGTTTATTCTTCTTTGTAATCATACATATGTACATGTTTTGTGAGAAATAAAAGTTTTGGTTACCTCAAAGTTTTCCTGAGAAGTTTTTTACCATCTTATTTCCTAATGATCATGTCATAGTCGAAAATCCCAGAATGCTTGAAAGTACTTTATGCTCATGTTCGTTCTGGTTTAGATTTCCGATTCTAAAACTGCTACCTTCGGGTATAACTCTAAAACAATTCTAGTCTTTACTTAGGTTATTTGTCTGATTGCTGGATGCGGGTATCTTCCGAGTAGTGAATTGTTAGTACTGGAAGCCGGCTTTGTTTCCGAGTTTAAACTGGTTTAGTAATTCAGCTCCGTTGCTCGACAAAGTTTCCGGCTGAAGGTTTAGCCGGCTCACGAAAGGGACGAGGTGGAAAGCCAGATAAACGATAAGTAGAGGCGGAAAATTCTAAGTGCTTATGAAAATATTTCAGGCACGCAAATAATCTAAGACAAAAGTGCTGAATAGATAAAAAACTTAGCACTAGCAAAAGTCATAGTACTTAATATTTACAAGCGCATCATGTTCTTTCACAGAATAATACATAAGTTTGTGGTCTATGATGTAGGAGGAGATGAAGAAGCTGCCGGCTAATTGGTTACTCCGCCTTGATATCGTTCCGAGATGTCCGGATCCGAGGTGGTCCGTTCATCGTCAGAAGCTTCTTCAGTTTCTTCTGGAGGAGGTGGCGGGGTATCTACGCGGGTGAAGAAGGGGACCTCGTAGCTGGTCAGGTCAGCTACGTGGCACCCATATCTGGCGCAGGAGTGCATGATGGCTTGAAGGTCTTGCTCATGGTCGTCTTCGTCTACTTTGCAGTACCCTCTAGTCACTTGCCATCTCTCCATATTTCCATGATGGCTCATGACCATGGTGAGAGCGTTCTGCGCAGCAGTCCGCGCGTAGGACATGTTCCAGTCCCGAACGAGTTGCGGCATCTCCTTGGCCTTCTCCCGCACCTGGAAGTCCAACATGCTTGGCATGTCCGGAATCCTGAGAGACTCGCCAATGTCCTCAAGGGACTGGCGGTAGTCATGAAGAAGATCACCGACTTGGGTAAGCCGGTGAGTGCGGGGCTTGGACGAGGAGGAGTCCGTCAAGTTTAGAGGACCTATACACAAAACAAGTCAATGAAAATCCGACATTAAGGAAAGTCGAAGAAATGATAAATCAGATAGATGGAACATACCAAGAATGATGTCGTCAATCTTGGCTTTCTCCTCCCGGAGACTCTAGAGTTCAGCCCGGAGTGCCTGGGAGATATCCTTCTCTCTGCCAACCTCATTCCTGAGGTCTGAGATAACTTTATCTTGAGCGGCAATCTTGCGATCGCGCTCTTCAGTGGCCATGGAGGAGGATTCCAGGACTTGAGCTCTGCTCGTTTCATGATCCGCCTTAAGCTTTTCCAACTCTTGGCGAAGTCCTTTGTTCTCCACCACCAAGGTCTTGAGGTTCTCGGCCTCTTCAATCATAGCGATGGATTGTTTCACCAATGTTGTAAGTCAAAAAGAACAACAGTTCAGAAAAATTCAACATTGAAAAAGCAAAAGACAAGGTTTGAATCTCGAAATGTTTACCTTCGGCTTCATCCTTGGCTACCTTGATTTCAGCATTTTTAAGCCGGAGAGCTTTGATCTCTCTCCGCTTATCACAGGCATTGGTTAATAATTCCTGGTTATAGGAACATACTTTCTGTAAGTCAGAATACCCAAAGTCAGAAAGCTACTTAAGACTCGGGCTAATATTTTTTGCTAAATATCAGCACGAGCCTTGGGGGCTACACTAGTTCGTTCTTTGGCATCCTAATGAAAGCATAAACCCGGATTTCTATATCCTACTTCATGCTTGGGGGCTAGAGGATATGATACAACATAATGTAACAAGAGTTGGAATTCCGACTTACATATTGCTCGCGGGTGAGTTTGTTTAACCCCACGTTCACCTCAGCTGCCACCTTCTCGGCGAGGGTAAGAGGAATTACTGGGGCTGTTGGAAGCTCGCCAGTCCTAATCCTCTCGTCGCGAAGGCGGACTTGAGCGAGAAGGTCAAAGAACTTGACGTCATCTGCTTCTTGCGCTTCCTCTTCAGGGGATAGATGGCTTTTGTCCAGGACTTGCTTGGCCAGCCGCTGGATCTCCTCTGCAGATTTCCGGGATAGGCCAAACTTGGCAAGTCCGGGGTTGCTGAGGAGGTTGTCGGCGAAGACTTCAGCCAAGGGATCATTACCCGAAGAGGGTTCACCCTTATCTTGAGCTGACGCACCCACGGTGACGTCAGTGTGCGATCCAAGGATCACAGGCGCCGTTGGAGTGTGCAGCCTCGTCCCAGGAAGGTTGGGCTGTGGCGGCTCTGTCGACAAAAGCCGGCAAAGCAGTAGCTTTGCCGGGAGCCGGAATATCCCTATGGTAGAAAAAAGTGGATGGCCATTGTTTGACTGAGTCACTGGCAGAAATTTTGGGATATGCCCGGTCTCGTTTAACAGAAAAACTAATGGTACCGGTGATATAAGGAACACCGACAGTAATGGAATTTCTCCGGACATGGAAATAGTACCGGAATAGAAGCAAACTCGGCCTAATGCCGAGAAAGCCCTCGCAAAGCGCAGCATATGCGCTCATTTCTAGAAGAGAATTGGGAGGAAGATTATGGAGTTGAACTCCATAGTGGTCAATCACCACGGAGAAGAACTCCGAGGGACGAAAGGACAAACCTCGGTCCAGATGGGTGCCGAAGTGGATGCGCTCGCCCTCGCGCGGATTGGGGACGGTTTCGCCGAAGCCGGTCCGCCAGTCGCCGGCGGCGAGAAGCCCCTCCTTCTCCATGTTTTTGAGGCCGTCCTTGTCAAGGGTGCAGGGGATCCAGATTCCTTAGAAGCTCTCCTTTTCCGCAGCTGCTTCCGCCGCCGCCGCCACCAAAGAGGAAGAAGAGGATGAAGCCATTTTTTTCCGATAGAAAAGGTGACCTTAAAGTGGTGGCGCTGGGAGCTCTATGGGAGGAGGACGAAGAGGCTCTGGGCGTGCAGGAGGATTGGGAAGGAAGGAACGGCAAAGGACTGGTGGGGATGAGAAGAAGAAATCTAAACCCCTTATATCCACCTACCTGCGCCAAGATTCGTGCAAACGCTACAGTGTAACCGCCACACGTCGTGGAAAGAACTAGGAAGGGCCCGCACGATGATTGCCTCGCCTCGATCTCCACGCACGCATTGAAACGGCGCCTCGGTTCCGCGAACCGTGGACCCACCAACGGTCGTGCCGACGCAACGTCTGTCAGATGACGTGACTTGACGATGCTTGTGTCAGGTGGCGTTAGAGACCAAGTTCCGGCTTAGTTTAAAAGCGAGCTGGAAAATCCGAGTAACCAATTGCAAGGTCCGACTTATTTTTAAGACCCGGATCGTATTTTTTGTTGTGAAGTTTCAGGAACCCTTCAAGATTCTGCAAGCCGAAGATCAGGCTAGACGATGATAAAATCCGACTTTGGATCTTGGAGGCCTCCGGGGGCTACTGTTGGGGATATACTTTCTGGGTATCCTCACAGTTCCTCACTGACCAGGGTGGCCCACTTTGGGTTAGAGCTTTTCTTCACGGGCGGCCCAGTTAGAGAGAGAAGACGGAGTCCAATCCGGCTACGGGAAGGCCCAGAAGACTTACCAACTTAGGCCCATAATGTTACTTGTAGTTCAAGATGTACTCTGTAACCAACTCTTAGTCGTAGCCGGATTGATCTCTCCTGTAAACCCTAGGCCGGATATCTATATTAGCCGTCCTGGGGAGAGCCTTTAGGGCACACACAAGATAGCCTCAATAGTCCACAATCTCACATCGCATAGGCGAAACCCTTGTAACCCATATTCCGGCTCTGCCGTATTACTGGATTGCTAGCAGGAGTAGGGTCCGTCCAAAGCCGATGGATTCGAACCTAGGTAAACTTGTGTGCTCACCGTCCCGGAAGACCGTGCGTCTCACACCCCTCTCTCCCGCACGCCTCGAGGACCCCCTCATGGCATACTTGTCCTCAATCCGACGACAACAAGCACTACAAAGCCTCAATCAACCGGGTCTTGATGCCGGCTAGCACTAGGCCATTTGACCTCTCAACTTGCCCATTCGATTGTGGGTGCACAACAGAGCAAGATCCAGTCGGATCCCCTTGTTGTAGGAGAAGCGAGCAAACGTGCCCTTGGCGAAGTTTGTGCCATTTTTCATGATGATGCTATGAGGGTACTCGAACCGGATGATGATGTCCTGGAACAAGGAGATGACCATGGCACCGTACATCTTACGGATATGCTTTGCCTGGATCCACTTTGTGAACTTGTCCATCGCCACCAACAGATGGGTCATGCCCGGCGAGCCCTATTTAAGGGATTGACCATGTCGAGATCCCAGACGGCGAAGGGACACGTGATGGGAATCATCTTGAGAACTGCAGCCAGCATGTACTTGTACTAGCTAAAGCGCTGGCACCCATTGAAAGCGCGGACCATCTGACCTGCATCTTTGAGTGTGGTAGGCCAGTAGAAGCTATGGAGAAATGCCTTGGCAACTATGGCTTTGGATCAGGTGTGGTGGCTGCAGTCTACTTGGTGAATGTCCTTCAACATCCGGTACCCTTCTCCGACATCGACGCATCACTAGTATATACTAGAGACACTATGCTTGTATAGCTCTTGGTTGATGATGGTGTAGGTGTGCGCCCTTCTCCTAACTTTCCTGGTCACCACCTCGTCCTCCGGAAGCTCTCCATTGACGAGATAGCTCGGGAAGGGTTGCGCCCCAGGAGGAACTTCCCGGATGATGAAGACGACCTCATGCGCTGGCTTGGGGATGTCTGACGACCGACCAAGTGGGAGACCTGAACCGGTAGCCCCTGAGATGCTTGGATCGGACGATGGAGCCGAACTTGATGATCTGATAGCCCCTAGGTCTTTCGAGCTGAGCGGTGTTGGCGCTTTTGAACCGGTGGGCGGTTGCGGGCTCGTGGAGCCGAAAACCCCCGGGTCTTTGAATCCGGAAGCCTCGGGGTCTGCCGCCCAAACTATGGAGTCGGATACCGGAGACGGGGTGATGGAGGGCTTCTACATGTGCTCCAGAGAGACTCCGGTTGGAATTGCTTGAATGGTGGATCTGACTATTGTGAATGAGTCGGTCGCTTCATTGATGGCTTAAGGGACATGACAGAATTCACACTCCTCGAAGCAAGCACCGAGCTGCTAGATGTAGAACCTGTACATAGCCATGTTGGCATCACGTGCATCCCAATCTCTAGAAACTTGTTGCACCACCAAATCTGAATCCTCAAAGCAAAGGATCTGGCAAATACCGATTTCTTTGGCGAGCCGGAGGCCATGCGCTAATGCTTCGTATTCGGTCACATTATTCGAGGCAATGAAGTGGATCTCGAGCACACAGTCCAACCGGTCTCCCTTGGGCAAAGTGAGCACAATGTCAGCTCCCAAGCCCCCGAGCATCTTTGAGCTGTCGAAGTACATCTTCTAGTGGACGAAGTTGGGAACCCACGGAATATACTAGGTCTCGGCCCAGTCGACTAGGAAATCCGCTAGAGCTTGCGACTTGATGGCGATCCTTGACTCGTACTGGATAGAGTAGGCGACTAGCTAAATAGCACATTTGGCCACCCGACCAGTTGCGTCCTTGTTGCCGATGATCTCTAAGAGGAGGGCGGTGCACACCACTTTAATTAGATTCTCTTGGAAATAGTGCTTCATCTTCTTACACGCTAGGTACATGATGGATCCAAAAATAGCCATCTTCCACCACGTTTAAACATTGTTTTCAGTCAAGCAATTGACAAGAAACTCTCTAGCCTTGCCACTAATGACTAATAATTGCAAACATATGGAAACCATTACTTTGATTTGTTTTGTGTAAGAAATCACGCTTTTTAATGCGAAATTTGGAGTCATAATGAAGGTTTTGAGGAAGTCCACATGACCAAGTAATTTTGGATCCATTCTCAGGCGTCTATAGCCGTAACAACCACTAGTACGGGCAGGGCCCGCATGTACTACCCACATGTACAATGTGGTGGCGGCTTCGTCTTGTCAAACCCTACAACTTTTGTGAAGACGCCTATATATTTTGAGGCCTTTGCCGCCGCCTAGAAGGCTTCCATTCTTAGATTGCATCACAACACCACCAAAAGAGATCCACACCATAGTTCATCCCTTCCATCTTCCATCCCCTCCATTAGCCATAGCCATTACTTTGTACTTGAAATCTCCTTGTGATTCAGTGACCATTGTAAGATTATTTGATTTCAATCTATGTATTTTGCACAATGTTTTCTATCCTTAATCTTATTGTTATGAGTGAGTAGTCCTCACGATCTGCGGGTTGGGGGAGAAACCTCACAGCTATTATGTCCATCTAATCTATGGGAGCATTGTGTATTGTTTGAAAGAGCGATTTGTATCTTTTGTTTCTTTGTGTCTTCTGTCTCGATCTTTGGACTTGTATGTAGCCAAGACCCCTAAGATTGATAAATGCTTGAGGTGAGATACTTGGCTAGAGGCAATCTCATAGGAAACATAGTGAGAGAAAGGTTTGTACGGTCTTCGCTTAGCGACCTATTCAGGATCACAGCAACATCACCACTTAAGGATCTGATATGTGTTTTATGCTTAATAATCGTTTGTAGCCCGGTGCTTCGTGGTGCACTTGGTTGGATCAAAATACTATTGATATGCATGTTGCCTCTCAGGGGCTCAAGTATATTAGGATGTGTTTCCCACAAGATATTATCTATATTAAAACATTACACGTGACTATGCTTATTATTATCTTTTATCCCATATGATGTGCAACGGCAGATGGATCTTCAACCCTTGCCTATCTCCATCCATTGAATCAACCCATGATAAAAGTAAACTAGATTGGTCCGGTAAACGAAGCTAAAACAAAGAAACAAAGTCTTGTAGATGTGTCCTTTTTATTTCCTTTTAGCGTTGTTTCCCAAGGTTCGATTAAACCTAGGTCTACTAGGGAAAAAGTCAATTATACTACATCTGTGAATCCAGATTGAAGGTATCAACCCTTTTTATGGCGCCGTTGTCAGGGAAGCAATTCGCTATCCTGGTGAGGTCACTAGAGACCTTCTTTTAGTTTTATTATTTGTTTGTAGTTCATTTCTTGTTATTAGTTTACTTTCTTGTTATCTATTTGAACACCCCAAAAATTAGTTACTTCTTATTCGTTTCCCTTGCTTAAAAATACCAAAAAGAAAAGATCCTTGGCTCAAAAGAGACTTGGGGAGTATGCTACTCCAACTGATGATTTTATTCATGCACCTATTACTTAGCCCGCTATTGACGCGGAAGCATATGAAATTAAGCCTAACCTTTTAAGTTTGGTTCAGCAAAACCAGTTTTGGGGCTCATCTTTTGAGGATTCAGGTTTGCACTTAAATACCTTATTGAAATTTGCGACATGACGCGTATTAAGGATGTAGATCCAAATTCTGTTAAATTACATTTGTTTCCTTTCTCTCTTAGAGGAAAGGCTAAGGACTGGTTGCTAGCTCTACCTAAGGGAACTATTAAATCTTGGGAGGAATGTACTAATCTTTTATGACTAAAATTGCCCCCAGCTAAAACTATGCAACTAAGGTCCAACATTACAAGTTTTAGACAAGAAGATCGCGAGCCACTAGCGCTTTCATGGGAAAGGATGAAAGAAGCCATTATGAACTGTCCTAGTAATGGGATGTAAGAATGGCTTATATTACATTTATTTTATAATGGCCTTAACCCAGTGCCTAAGTCTATGCTAGATACTCCAGCAGGAGGAACAATCATGGGAAAGCAACTGAGTGTTGCAAAGAAATTACTTTATGATATGCAAAACAACCATGCCCAATGGCATTTGGAAAGAATCTCAAAAAGGGTGAACTCAGTCACCAATGTAAACAATGAAGAGCTTACATCTAAGGTAGACGAGTTACTCAACATAGTAAAGGGTAAGGAAGATACCCAAGTTAATGCTATCGCCATCGATGTTAATGATGTTAATTTTATAGTTCACACTCCTTATAATCCTACTTCGGAGAACCAAAAATTTGCTTCTAATGTTCAAAAACATTATTCTAATCCTTACGGAGCTCTTTACAATAATTATGATAATCATAATGGAGCAAATCATCGCAATCTCTCATTTGAACAAATTGTTAGAACCTTTATGCAAGCTCAAACTGAGCAAAATAATATGCTTATTAAAATCACGGAGAACCATGAAAGTAGTATAGGTAAATTATCTAACCAAGCTGTTGCAATTGGAAATGATGTGCATGCTCTATATGAAAGGACAAAGACCGTGGAGGCTCAACTGGGCAAGGTAGCTGAGAGCCAAGCTCTCATACTAGCAAATTCTGCTGGGAAGCCCGAGCCAAATCTGGTAGAAGACCTCAAGATGATGATGATTGAAATAAATGAAGAGAAGCTTAAAGAGCTAGAGTATAGCAACACACCTACACTTGAATACACTGTGGAAGATATACTTAAGATGATAACCATAAAGAATCCTGGTTTAGAATCTAAAGTTCGAGATTCAGAGATGGAGTATAAAAGACTAGACGATAAGCTTTCTACTAAGCTAGATGATATATTTGAGCCCACTATTAAAATTAAGATTGGGGTTAATGAGATACCTGCACTATGTGATCTTGGTGCAAGCGTCTCAACAATTTCCAAAAGTCTATTTGACAAGTTAAATTTGGGAAATTTTGCAACCACTGAATTGAGACTCCATCTAGTGGATTCAACTCATAAACAAGCTGTTGGTATAAAGGAAACATAGTTGTTGAAATTAAAGGAAGTCCCGCTCTTATTTATCTTGTTATAGTGTACATGCCTAACGATCCCATAGTACCTATAATTCTAGGTAGACCATTCCTAAGAACTATTAAAGCTTTAATCAATTTACATGAAGGGAATGTGAGAATTTGATTACCATCTAGAGATCTTTTTATAGTCCACTTCCCTAGGAAGAAGAAGGCCAAGCCTAATAATGATGATGATGGTATAATTACACTGAAAGCCAATTACTTTAGAGTGAGTGTCCTAGTCACAAAACCTCAATGATCATCATATGGGTCAAGCTAATTGATCTTAACTAGAAACGCTTCATAGGAGGCAGCCCATGTGAAATAAAAGTTTTTACTCTTGTGTTACTTCTGTTTTTGTTTCGTTTTTGTTTTTAATAATGAGTATTCAAGAAGATCTTTGGAGAGAGGAGAAGAAAATAAGGTAATCCTCGGTCTTTTTTTTACTAACACATGGCCTAAAAGGTATCGCTGATTTTCATCAAGTCTATTTGTAGTTATTTTGGCCTCTGCTAAGATGTGTAAAGGCGCACAAAGCTACTAATCAAATTCTATGAGTTTTTTTAGCTTACTGGCCGCATAACGACCACTGGTACAAACGGAAGGCCCCGTACTGTGCGCTCGTACCACATCGAGGCTTTGGAAAATATAAATTTTGGTTTTTACCGAAGGACACCAGTGACCGTAACGACCACTGGTACGACCGGACGTGGCCGTACCGCCAGCACGTACCGTACCCCCGAGCAAACATCATATTTCAAGAAAATATATTACACGTATAACGACCAGTAGTATGGGCGCACATGCCCGTACCGCGCGCCTGTACCGAGTGCATCGCCGGAAGGGAACAGTCGACCCCAAGGTTTGTCACTCGGTAGGGCGGGCTCCGCCCGTACCGCTTTCCCGTACCACGTACACGGCCGCAATATCATCTAGGAGGAGGTAATCCTAAAATTCCAAAACACACAGAATTCTCTTTCTTCTACCTCCAAACTCCAAATCACCTCCATTGGATCTTCAAATTTATTCAATCTTTATTTGATTCTTTGCATCCAATTGATCTAAGGTATGTTTATCCTATGATCCCCAACTTATTTGTATCAAAACTCTGCTCAATCTTTCACCATTATCAATCTAGACTTAGGTCTTATTGATGAGCTAATCTTGATATTGAGCATGCTTAGTATTATTTTTAGAGGAGTTCCTTTTGTAACAAGTGTAGAGGTTCGTTTATGCTATGTTTCTATTGGACTAAAAAATTTGATTAGCAATTTTATTTATTTTGTTTTAAATGAAAACAAGGATCCGCACATGTGTGATGGCGCGGAACAAGCCGCACCACCCAGTGATATGTAGACCCCCGAGTCACTTGGTATCGCGTTCACCGAGGAGTTTTAGCCGAACCGTTTCGACCGTCTAAAGCTCCGAGAAATCAATTCCACCAAGTGGGTGTGTCTCTATATCCTAAACCAACTTGGAATTTATGCTGATTTTAATTTACTTTACAACAACGTTGGTTTGTATGACTTTGTCTTTTAGGATGTCGCCACGTACCGCCGCTTGATGCTTGAGTTTCTCAGCACCCTGAGGCACACAGTGTGTTCTTACTATTGTTCTGAGGAGCAAATGCCTGGAGTTGGTCGCATCAACTTCCTCCTTATGAACATTGGGTACTCCTTGACACACGACCAATGGGCTCACTACTTTGGGTTTGCCAACAACACCAACGACATACGCTCCACCACCTTTGTTTTAAATCCTGCACCTTGGGAGTACTTTAATAGAATGAGAATTCGTGGAAACGCACCTAAGGGAAACCAAATTGATCATCCTGCTATTTTTTATTTGTTTTATGTTATTGATAACACTTTGCAGGCACGTGGTGAGTTTACTAGAGTTAGTGAGGAGGACATGATGATCCTTGCTAAAGCTGTTATCATTAACTATAACTTAACGCCAAATTTAGGCACCCTTATTTTGTTTTACCTTAAGCATCAAGTTTTGCAGTCTCGAGGTCCCATATGCGGAGGAGAAGTCATAACCGTTCTTGCATGTGAACTTCACATTAACCTAGGTAACATCCAACCGTTGGCAGGAAGTCACTGTCTTGGTTTTTCTACTCTCAGAGCTTGTGGTATGATTTCTAGAACTAATGGTGGATAATTCCTTAATATACCTAGAGTGGATCACTTCATACCATCTCCTTTGCCTAATGGTCTATTATCTATCGAGGATGGATGTTTGCGTTATGACGCGCAGGTTGAGACGAGTCTACCCCAACAAGAAGTACCCATGGGAGAGGAAGGAGAATATAAAAAATTAGAACAAGAAGGACCCAGACAAGATGTGCAGCCACCAAACTACTACACCACCTATGAAGATATCTATGCTCTCGAAGGAAATATCCAAAACATGGACAACCTATCCATCAACCTTTGAGATGCTACTGCTAACCTCGCCACCCAGTTCCATGATTGGAGAAGCCAATGGAACGTGGGAGATTATCCACCACAACCATAATGAGCAACAAAAGGGCTTGCAAAAGCCTGAGCTTGGGGATATGTTCCTCCAGAAATTTCAGTTGTTGTCGTTGTATTGCCGATGAGTACGCCAAGGAGGGGTCCTCACACAACGTGTTTAGAGAGGTGGGGGGAGGCGGTGAGTTGATGGGTACGAGGTTGCACAACTTACCCAGGTTCAAGTCCCACGACGGTGGCGAAATTCTACTCCTGCTATAAATCACTATAATGGCAATACACCGAGTTACAGGGATCGGTTCGCTATGCGAGGTGTTATGGATCATGCCCTAAAGGCTCCCACAGGCCCGGCTTATAAAGGCACCAGAACCTAGGGTTATAGGGAAAGGACCTTGCCGGACAGGTTATAGAGTCCTACACTAATACTAAATAGTCTTTGTGATGTGTACTCTAAGGCTCCATGTAGGTCAGTGACTGCAACATAACCTTCCTTGGTCCGGTATGGGCCTCCCTTCTGGATCCGTCTAACTAGGTCGTCCAGCAGGCCATGGGCCATGCTACCAACTATGGGCCACCTAGGTTTGCCAGATTAGAGACATGCAATGGTGACACCCATCTAGCATATCCCCAACAGTAGCCCCCGAAGGACTTTGAGATCTTGCACCATTTTGCCTTTATCTTGAATGCTCCATCTAGTTGATGTCGGCAATTCATCAAGAAATATATTGAAGGTCTCCCAAAGAACCCTGCAATCCTCTCCACCTTCATCGTGTAATCCGGAGATTCTTCAAGTCCTTTCTTCCAGATTCGAATAGTTTCCTTCTTCTATGGAATCTTCAGACGTGACTCCTCCACTACCATGGTTAGTAGGATGAGATAGGCTACAACCTACGCTTCCTCGAAACTCACATATGGCAGTGAATTAGCTATTACCTATTTTTGCACACACAAAATCTGAAACGTTTAAGCGGCAAATTGGGGGACGTAGTGAAATTACCGCACACGTTCGCACACACGTTTTCAACGCTGCAACCCTTAGATCTTCCATGCACGAATCTTGATGCCTAGGTCTATAAATATTTACTGCGGCCAGATTATTTCTTTTTACCCGCATTCTTCCCTGCATCTTCTTCCTCCAGCCGCGCGACCATTCGATCTCCTCAGTGAAAACACTATGTAGACTTCTTCCTCCCCCTCATCCCTCATCCATCCATGCAATGGTCAGCAAGAATAACACTCCATCGATAGTGGCAGCTCTCGAGGCTATAGTCGAGCCGTCACATGGAGTATCTGTCCCGCTAGAGGGAGTGGTGATTCCTATCTCCACCGTGGTGGAATCCACTGGCGGTGACCAAAGAAGGGCGGCGCTTGATACCATGGAGGAGGATGCTGACTCTCACAAGGGAGTGTGGAGGGGTTCTGACCTCCCCGCCAAATAACTCCAAGAACTCATTGCCGAAGGGTACCTTTCGACGACAGATGGATTAATCTGGTGGCCAGCACCACCTGGTGAAGTGATCCCTTCTCCCCAAGCCGGAGAAAAGGTCTACCTCAAATATCAACTGGTACATGGTGTTAGCCTTCCAGTCTTCGCCTTCTTCCTCGAAATCCTCCAGCACTTTCGGGTTATCCCCCATAATATTTCTCCCAACAGCATCCTTGTACTTAGCAACTATGTAGCTTTGTGCTAAGGACACCTAGGAATCAAACCTAGGTTAGATCTGTTTATCTACTGCTTTACCGTCAAGAGAGAGTCCAGAGAGTCCAAGGACAAACTATGGAACTTTGGAACCATTAGCTTCAAGATCCGTCCTAACCGGCAGTTCCCCGACATCGTTGGCCACGAGTCCTGCAAGAATTGGCAGCGGACTTACTTCTACGGCCCAGATATTCCTATGATCGGCCAAGAAGACTTGTACCCCGACTTTGTCGATGGAGCTGCCACCGAGGCCACCACCTAGAGATCCCAAGGCCCCTCCCATCTGACGACGAAGCCTCTCGCGTCGTAAGGCAGATTGAGTGGCTGGTAGACGGAGGGCTAATCGGCCTGGACCTAGCCACGTGATGGTTCACAAGGAGGATCCAACCTCTGCAGTGCCGAGTTGATGCATAAGTACTCTAAGGAGAGGGAAGATCCGATGCAGATATCCAAAGACAACTTCTTCGTGGACTCCATCAAGCTCCGGCTTAAAGATCAACGCGGCTTCAAAATCACCTTTGACATGTTCGAGTGCAGCAAATGCCCAGAGGTAACTATGTTTCCTTTGTTGCTTATATATATACTCTAAGGCTTCCGTCTTGAATGTATCAAGCACCTGGCATACTGTTTGGCTCGCCCAGCTGGCGTCCTTGGCGGAGGATGAGATGGCCTCCAAGGTTTATGATCCAAGGCTGAAGGATATCTAGGTTGTGTCTGACGATGATGCCACCAAGGATCATCCAACTCCGGCAACATAGAAGCGAAAGAGATCCACCTCTAACATTCTTGTCGAGGGCAAGAAGAAAAAGAAAACGGAGAGTGGTGTCTCCAAGAAATCCACTGGTGCCTGAGAGGCGAAAAAGAAGAACTCCACCGGCATCCCTTAACTAAGGCACTTGTTGTAGTGTAAGTACATTCATTCTCTAGCTTTGTTTTACTTTGCACCTATTCAATTCCTGTACTTATACTTTGTACGTTTCAGGAAGAAAACCGGTGTCGGTTTGAGGCGGACCTCCAAAGATGTTGGACGTTCCAAAAATATTCGGTGACATGTTCTCCAAGTCGTCCCCCTCCATTGCTCCCCCAACTCTTGCCGCCAAGCTGCCATAGGCTCCACCGAAACTTTGTCCCCAGTCATCCCTGAGACCTCCGTCATGGAGATAGACATCAATACAACACCAGATGTCTTAGGCCCTGTCGGTATGGACCTTGCTCCTAGAATCCAGGCAACGCAGGAGAGTACCTCCTCCAAAGTGGCTGAAGCTCCGGCTAAGGATGCCACCGAGAAAGGGAAGCAGCTGGCGGAGGGAGTAGAAGCAGCAACGACAAGGTCAAGCCGGGAGCCACAGCGTCTGCAACTGCTATTATTGTGCAGGAGACAGCTAGGGTTTCGTCCATGCCTCCTCCGAAACTGAGCCTGGATGATCTTCTTGAATAGGCAAATGCCATTTATAACAATTCCCGGACCTTTCACGGTGCATATGCCAACTTGGCCAGCAATCTAAGGGTTATTGCTATTGTAAGTCTTTGATATTTATTTTTTACTTCATAATATATCCCACTGTAGCCCCCGAGCTCTTAGGTGGAAAACCAATAGTTATTGGCCTGAGTGCTCCAAAGAACTAAGTGTAGAACTTGATAGTGTAGCCCCCGAGTTTCTAGTTAGAATGAATAATTCTGGCTAGATACTCTAAGATAGAACACACCTGAATTAAAATCTAATATTGTAGCCCCCAAGATTTTAGTTGAAACTGAGAAGTTCAGACTAGATGCTCTAGATAAACTAAGCACTTCATATCTTTGCAGAATGAGAATGCCTGGAGGAAAGCTGCCAATAAGAAATATGCCAAGCAGCAAGAAGCACTGGACATTGAAAAGGGTAAAACGGCCTTTCTAAAGGAGCAGATCACAAATAGCAAGCGTCTATTTTCCTCCAACAGATCCCAATTTTTTCACATAGAACCATTTCATCCGAATTCTCATAAGGTTGTATTTTTTCCATCTTACAAAGACCATTACCAAGGCAAAGAGCATCATCAAGCAATCCAAAGCATATCTAGCAGCTCGACGATGAGAACAAAATTCTGAAGAAAGACCTGGCTGATGCCGTCAAAGGCAATGAAGAGGCAATGAAGTTTATGCAAGAATATGCCGACATCGAGATTCAGCGCCTGAAGAAGGATATTGAACAACTCAAGGAGCAAAACCAAGCTGCCAAATAGAAGAATACTCGGGGCCTTGAGATGTACAAGAAGCTTCAGAAGGAACATGACATCTTAGCGGAGACTTGCCAGCAAGCTGAGACGAGCACCTTTGGTAAATTTCCTCCCTCTTTGTCAATCATGTAAGTCAGATAAATATATTGTTGTGCTCATGACGCTTTCCTCTAACGAAAATACAGCTCACATTGGTTTAACCAACATGGGTGAAGGTGCTCCGGATTCAAAGGAGTGCATGATTCTTTCCGACAACTTCATCAATACTGCCATCAATTAGGCCAAGGAGATTGCTAAACCGCTGGACATCACCATCAAGGCGGCAGATTCTGCAGCCAAGTACTCGAAAATCCTGTGCCGAGCCCCCGAGAAAGTAAGGAGCTGGAAAGCATCTTGCGGTCGGGCCGGTGCAAGGATGGCCTTGTCCTTGGTCAGGGCACACTATGACAAAGCCGACATCAACTTGGTGACTTCTGTAATGCCGAAGGTTGATGAGGAGGGGCGTGACATTGACAGCAACGCCATATGGAACTCCCTCGCCGGCTACAACACCCAGGTTACCAAGATGGTCAAGGCAGACGTTTACATGCCTGCTGAATTTCTTTATGATGAACTAGCAACTTTGGAATCTAGCCTTCAATCCTCCGAGTTGGATGACCTTGCTAAATCTGATTCTCATGCAGCTGATGATGTAGTGTCGAAGTCTCCTGCAGCAGAGCCAAAAAAGACTTTGTATTAAATGTGTCACTGTCATATTTTGTATATATGTGGAAAAATAAGGCGGAAAACTTGGCTACAAGCCTCCTGCTACTTATCTAGATCCAGCATGTCTATATTTTTTAAAGAAAGTGCTGGCTTATCCATTATCCTAGTTCGTATGCTTGACCTTTTGTGAGATAGAAGAGTCGTAGCACATAATCATGCTCTCCGGTGATGATTCTTAATAGCACTATCAAGAACCTAAGAACAAAAATCGTCAGCTTTAAGTGCCGAAAAGTCACTACTCTGGAATCCACATAAAAATATCAGAAAACGTGTAGACCAGAAAACTTAAGCTAACGCCCGTAGGCAGAATTTTCACAAGTGCAAATGCAAACTTGCACAAAAAGGGTTTATATGATCTAGAAATGAACCCTAAAGGAGGTAAAAGGCTTAGAAAATATGAGTGAACCAAATGCTTTATTTCATCGATCCTATAAGGTACTTATTACATAATATAAAATATGCTAAGTGAAAAAAGAATGTAGATGTGCTATGTTCCATGGCCGATCAGTCTCTGGAAAATCATCATCGGAGTCACGTTTCTTGTGCTTGCGTTTTTTTGGGCCTATCTTTCAACTCACGAATATCGACGAGCTAATGATGCTTGTAAAATGCATCCATGAACTTTATCGTTTATTGCATCAAAATCATTATTATTTTGCTAAATTATTATATTTATGAGGACTAACCTACTAATAGCTGCGAAAGTGCACAAGTTCTTGATTTACACTTTGTTGTGTAGGAAATACACAAATATGGAGAAAATCGCTCATTATGGTGAAATCTGGAGTTTCCTAAAATCTGTCCTTGCGGAACAATTTTCGCAGATTGCCACGATAGCCCATGAACATGGTTTCAAATGTAAAAAGTCAAAACATTAAAGTTGTGTAGAATGTTTTTCTCATGCATTTAGATATAAAATTTGCCCCAGTCGGACTCCATATGCATTTTCTAAGGGAGGACAAAAGTAGTTTATGGACTCAAAATATGTGACGTGACGTGATTGACTCAAACTCCTTCCATCTTTGATGATTTCAGCCCAACCACGACTTTATGAACTCACTAAGGACAGAGGGGAGAACTAAGAAGGTTATAGAGGTGCCCAAGAGCCCTTGGATTAAAGACACATCCATCCCATGGCTTGGATTGCATCTCTCCCATAGCCACGAAATTTCTCCTCCTTCGCGGCTGCCAAGGAGGGGGATGAGTTCCTCAAGATCAGCATCATCTCCAAGTAAGAAGAGGAAGGGAGAGGCCTCCATTCCCTAGGGTCAGCGCGCCCTAGGGAGCCGTCGGGGTGCCGCCGCCCTACACCACCACCGGCGCCGCCTCTCCCCCTTGGGGAGGAACGTTTCCATCTCCATCTATAGCAACTCTCCATCACCCCCTAGTGTAATCTCTTGGCAAACATCATGTGTGAAGCAATATTTGATCTTCCCTTTATCTATTGTGACTCCATGTCTTTGTTTGAGTAGTGAATTGTTATGGCAAAAGTAAAATAGTTTGTTTACTGGTTGCATTCAGTGTTGCTATCTTTTATGATTGTCTTCTTGTACAATATATGAGTGAACGCATATGTTGGGGAATGCATGTGAGGTGATCACCGTGATGTAATGGAGTTGGGAGGACCGTGAAGGACAGAAAACCATGGTCCAATCCAAAAAGTTACATTAGGGGGAAGATATATCGGGGATCCTAGAGTTTATAGCTATGGTGGGACAATTATGTCTTAATAATTCCTATATTTGCTTAGTAACATGGCCTTAGAATCCATCATAAGAGTTGTGTATGCACATTTATTTAGTTGCACCTAATTAAGGCTCCGTCCTGGAAGAAACAACAAACAACCAAACAAACGAATGAAATAACAATTGCCTAAACATTTACTCCCTTAGAGAAACTTGCTACTAGAGAAAACTTGTCACCACTCCACTCCATTTAATTAGATCAATTTAACTTGCACTAGTTTACTTGTAGTTTCCACTAACACATACTTTATTTATTTTCTACCTAGTACCAAAAAAACACTTAGATCCTAGCTTTGTATAGAAGTCCCTATAAGAGGGTTATAGGGCTTTAGAGAATAGATAGTTTACCTTCAGCTCCTCGTGGGTTCGACACTCAAATACTTATCGAATTGTACTACGGTGATCCCCTGCACTTGGGGTTTTTCAAGACACTTTCTGGCACCGTTGCCAGGGAGCATAGCGCTAGGATTCTATTCTTGCTTGCATTGCTAGTTTATTTTTAGTACCTTTTTCTTTTATATAAAACTAAAACCCAAAAAAATTAGATGGATCCCTTTTCCAAGATTAACCATGAGATATATGATTTTTATGTCAAATATATTCTTTTGGGCACTAACCTTTTGGATGTAAGAGATAATTTTGAAAGTGCCAAGGAAGGAGATGACAAAAGCCTAAGCTTGGGGATGTCCATGCCACCCCAAGAAGAAGAGGAAAAGGAAGAACAAGTGGAGGAAGAATGGAGTAGCTACCCATCTCCTACACCCAACAATGGTAATGAACACATTCTTATTAATGATGATGATCTTTCATTGTCTAGTAATCCTCTATGTGGAACAATTATGACTAATATATGGGAGGATTAAAGTGATATCATTGAGTTAGATGATCCAATATGCTCATTATATGACTTGTCTTTATATGGTAAATATATTCAAAACTATGAGATTAAGTTTGCTTTTGATGCTTGCAACTATTATGAGAGAGGAAGAGATAAGAGCCCTCTTTATATTTCTATATTATTTAAAATGCAAGCTACTGATCATTATATGCATTGGATACCATAACCTTTCTTCTATTTATTCACATATAAAATGCCAATGCATAGGAAGAGAGTTAGACTTAAAAGTTAATGTACATGTGCTTTGTGGTGTGCTCCACATGCTTTCAAATACTATTAAGTTTGAGGACATCTTGATATCCATGTAAGATGTAGAATAACTTTACCTACTAATTTCTAACAATTAGTTTAAGATTTTCACTTTTTTATAAATTTTGGGAAAGTAAATGAGAAAGATGAGCATGTGGTGTTCATGCCAATGGAACCATTGAAAAATCTCTATCGTTAAAACTTCTCCCATTATAAAAAAATAAAAAGAGTGTTATTACTACTTAAACATCACCTTTATATCTTACTTTCTCATATTTGTGCCAAGAATAACCTATTTTGAGAGGTAAGATCAAACAATTGTAACTTGCTGTCCAGAAAACATATTCCTGAGCTTCACTGCAAAAAAAATGTTAAAAATCATAGAAGAGAAATTTTGACCTGAAATTGCACTTCAACAATATTCATCTCTTTACCCACATTTCATTAGTTCAAAGTTTTTTTATTTGAGCAACGTAAATGCCTCTGAAAATTCTCTCTTTACAGACTATTTAGTTTTTGATGGATTTTATCTCTATTATGTATTAGTCTCATTATCTTTGTTTTGTGCGGTTAATTTTTGTCAAAGAGCAATATAAAACAATAAGTAAGAGTAGATAATGTTTATTTCATGATATGTCTTTGCTGTACCTAGTGGTATTTAATTTATGGAGGCATTAACCACTCTAATCAAGTTTTATGATGAGTTTTGTGTGGAAAGAGTTTTTAAGTGAAAGAGTTGAGGGTGATGAATGAAGATTAAGAGGGAGAATGCTCAAGCTTGGGGATGTTACCTATGGGAGCACTCCACATGTACCAAAGGAATACAAGCATTCAAGATTGGGGATTTCCAAGCTACCTCATAAACTCAAACCATCTTGATATCAAGTAAGTAAGCCTAGCTGTATGGCTATAAAGAAAGCACTTTCCAGGAGGCAACCCGATTTTTTTTGATTTTATTTGTATCCTCTTGCTGTAACAAGATACCTTAGTTTTTGTTTTTGTTCTAGGATTTTCAATAAAGTACCAAGTTGTTTACCCACTTTGGATTGAAAAAGTTGAACATATATATGGAGTTGCATATTCCTACACGAATCTGTTTACCATATGATTTTTCATTTCTGCTCTGTAACTCCGACTGATCTCAAATTTTAACTGTTGTTATGACTTTTTATCCTCTGTATGCTCGTAAATTTTCAAAAAACAATGACATGTTTAAGTAGGGTAACCAACTGTATTTTTCTGCTGCTGTTTTTATGGATAGATTCTGTCCCATTTTGTTTGATGCATTTTTTGAGCTTTTAAGTTGAATATTTTTGATTAATTTGAGTTTATAAGAAATCATACAACATTATATACCTACTGGACACTTCATATGTAATTTGTTTTAGGAATTTCTTGCATCAAACATTATGCCTTTTGTACCCACTAATATAACCCTGTAGAAAAGAGATGGGAGAAAATTTTGTGTTAAAGCTTTTTTCATAGGGATTAGAGGAGATGCACCAAGAGCTATCCAAGGATGGTTAAAACCATAAGCTTGGGAATTCCCAAGGCACCCCACTGGACCAACCACACTCTCGGTTTGCACACGTCTACTCTCAGTTTTTCGAGCAACACATTACTATCGCATAAACTTGGAGCGTTTGTGTCTTACTTCCTTTATTTTTAGTTTTCATTTTTTTTATGTTGCCAAGACCATTATCAATATGTACTTGTTGTAGAAATAAATTATGTTGGATGCTATAAAAAATTGGGATTGGGATGTTGAAGTTGATTTAAAAAAATTACATATAGTTACATGGTTCATATGATTTAAATGAATATCAACTTGCAACTAAATTGTGTAGAGTTATCTTTTACTCATGTTTTGATGCTTTCTATTAGTTTACATTGTTTGATATGGATTGATTAGAACTATGGACTCTTATGCATGCACGAAGATGGTCAAATTTATCCCTCTTGCTAGCCCAAAAATAAATCCAACAAGTTAAAACTTATTTATCCAACTACCTTTGCAGCAAGTTTTTCCAGAGTGTCCACCACACCTACCTTCTAGCATAATTGATATTCCAACTATATTTATCATGCTTAATTATTTTATATAGCTTCAAAATTAAAATGCTTATGATTGTGTTTTCTATGAGAAAGTTAGTTATTAAAGCTCTCATGAAATTGATGGCACATTTTATTTTCTTGCACATAATAAACTTGAACCATTGTGACTATCTTATGAGGTTATGATAAGTTGCAAACGTATCTATAATTTTTGATGTTCCTTGCTTGTTTTATATCTACTTTCTTATGTTTAGTCCACACTTTGAGGTATATTTATACAATTTCTTGGACTAACCTATTAACAAGATGCCATAGTGCCAGTTGCCTGTTTTCTTCTATTTTTGGTTCCAGAAAAGGCAGAAATCAATATTCTCGGAATTGGGCGGAACAAAAGCCAAAGTCGATAATTTACCGAGAGACACATGGAGTCCGAAGGAGAGACGAAGGGGGGCCACAAGGCAGCCACACACCCCCTTAGCGCGGGCAGCCCTAGGCCACGCCAGGGCATGGTGTGGGCCCCCTGGCTGGCCACCGACCTTGAACATCGCATATAAGAAGCCCTCGACGCAAAAACACTAAATCCGAGAGCCTCCAGCAACAAAAAGTTCCACAGCATCGCCGCCACCAAAGGGGAGATTCGGGGGACAGAAAGTCTCTGTTCCGGCAACCTACCGGGACGGGGAAGTGCCGACAGAGCCATATCCATCGATCTCCACCACCATCTCCATCGCCGTTGCTGATTCCCATGATAAGGAGGGAGTAGTTCTCTCTCGAGGCTAAGGGTTCTACCGGTAGCTATGTGTTCACCTCTCTCTCTATGCATGATCATATTGTGATCATGAGCTTTGTAATCAAGTTGATCTACCTTGCTACTCAAGTGCTTTAATAGATCTCTACTCTTCCCATGTGTGTGAAAGTGACAGCGTGCACACCATGGTGGCACTTAGGCTAGAGATTACAAATACTTGTTATGAGTTATATTTGGAGTTGGATGTCTCTATGAAATTGTGGTGTTTGTTGGAACCATCTAGAGCTCAAGGTGACAGTGTGGGATTATCTAGATGGGGAAAGCAAACTTTGAGGTTCGCACTTATAGCCCTACCATGGATTAGAGTGTCCAACCGAAGAGTAGTTCAGAGTACTATCATGAAGAGAAGATATTTATATGAGAGTGTTCACTAGCGAAAGTATGATCCCTGGGCCTTGTTTCTAAGCATTGAAACACCATTTGCAACTAGATATGTTACATGTTTGCTTGCTTCCATCTTTATTTCAGTTTGCCTTTAGTCTTTTCCGCGCCATCAAAGCTATTTTCTAGCATCGTTACTACTTATAATTATCCATACCACTTGTATTTCACTATCTCTTTGCCGAACTAGTGCACCTATACACCTAACAAGTGTATTGGGTGTGTTGGGGACACAAGAGACTTCTTGTATCTTGATTGTAGGGTTGCTTGAGAGGGATACCTTTGACCACTTCCTCCCTGAGTTTGATAAATCTTGGGTGATCCACTTAAGGGAAACTTGCTGTTGTTCTACAAACCTCTGCACTTGGAGGCCCAACAACTATCTACAAGAATAGAAGTGCGTAGACATCAAGCTATGTGCTCGTCAAATTATGAGTTGGGAGTTAGCACAACCATGCTTTCATGGGGCACATTTTCAACATTGCACTTATTTATATTTAGTTGATATCATGTTCTTTTGGTATGGATGCCTAGCGGTGTGAAATGAGTTGGAAACTTGTAAGCTCATGGAGTTTGTATATGTGTTAGAGAAACGCCTAGGTCACTAACCTAAGACATGCATCATTCATGGTGGAGATTTACAGAAACCCATAGTGAGCATTCTATGAAGCATCCTCAATAAAAAGTTATGCCATAGTAAATAAAAAGAATTGCTGAGATGCTCATTGTTTGTTTGTCTTGTTGTTTTGATATGGGAAAACCTCCTATATCATGGGACAAGAGGTACGTCGTTGTTCTCGATGATACATGTATGCTTACAATGACAAGAACTTATTTGGGACCTAAGTTGAGTAGCATGAGGATTAGGTACTCGTATTCAAGGGGCATGAGGCATTCAACTTATATTTTGTCAAGCATATACCTCATACTTTCCATCACATTAACCTTAACCATCCAAGATGCTAATGATAGGGGCAATGAGAGCTCAAAACTAATGAATACCATAGTTCAAACATAATCATAAGAGGAAGCGTTTGGAAGCTATATGAAACTTATTCATGATTAATCTCTGCTTATTATCTATCTTTCCAAAGTGTCCACTTTTATATTCAGAATTTAGAAGAAACTCTATGACCACTATAGGATGTTTTTACTTTACTTTTACTTTTGCATTTTGCATTCATTTGGTCCATAGCTCTTTCTTCTATGTTACACTTTGTTAATTACAATTGATCATCCTTTCATTGTATATGAGATATCACTTCATAATCTATCTTGCATATTGATATTCCTTTGAAGAATGAACCGGTTGACTTTATGTAGCAATAGTAATCAATCTTGATATCTAAAATAGTATTAAACTCCAAAGTTCATGTTAATTTTATCACCTTTATGCTCGAGGATGAGCATAGGTTAAGCTTGGGATGCTTGATGCATGTAAAATGCATACATGAACTTTGTTGTTTATTGCATCAAAATCGTTATTATTTTTTGCAACATTATTATATTTATTGGGACTAACCTACTAATATTGCAAAAGTACACAAGTTCTTGTTTTACACTTTGTTCTGTAGGAAATACACAAATATGGAAGGAAAGCGTTCGTTATGGTGAAATCTGGAGTTTCCTGAAATTTGTCCATGCAGAACAGTTTTCAAATATTGCCACGGTAGCCCCTAATACGGTGTCAAATGGAAAAAGTCAAAACATGAAAGTTGCGGGGAATTTTTTGCGCATGCATTTTTTAGACATAAAATTCGTCCCAATCAGACTCCGGATGCATTTTGTAGGGCCACATTACTGAGGAGAACAGAAGCAGTTTTGGGACCCCGAAAATATGTGACGTGATTGACTCAAACTCCTTCCAAATTTGATGATTTCGGTCCAACCACGACTTTATGAACTCATTAAGGAAAAAGGGGAGTCCAGGAAAGGTTCTAGAGGTTCCCAAGAGCCCTTGGATCAAAGGCACATCCATCCCATGGCTTGGATTGCATCTCTAACTCTATGTATTGAGGGGAATCCCTACTTTTTGGGGCATCCTCCCATAGCCACGAAATTTCTCCTCCTTGGCAGCCGCCAAGGAGGGGGAGGAGTTCCTTAAGATCAGCAACATCTCCAAGGAAGAAGAGGAAGGAAGGGGCCTCCATTCCCTAGGGTCGACGCGTCCTAGGGAGCGACCGGGGTGCCGCCGCCCTACACCACCGTCGGTGCCGCTGGTGTCTACACACTTCTATTCTTGTAGACAGTTGTTGGGCCTCCAAGTGCAGAGGTTTGTAGAACAGCAGCAAGTTTTCCCTTAAGTGGATCACCCAAGGTTTATCGAACTCAGGGAGGAAGTGGTCAAAGGTATCCCCTCTCAAGCAACCCTGCAATCAAGATACAAGAAGTCTCTTGTGTCCCCAGCACACCCAATACACTTGTCAGGTGTATATGTGCACTAGTTCGGCGAAGAGATAGTGAAATACAAGTGGTATGGGTAAAAGACAACGGTGCTAGAAAATAGCTTGATGCTGTGAAAGAGACTAAATGCAAACTGAAATAAAGATGGAAGCAAGCAAATATGTAACAGATCTAGTTGCAAACAAAGTTTCAATGCTTAGAAACAAGGCCTAGGGATCATACTTTCACTAGTGAACACTCTCATATAAGTATCTTCTCTTTATGATACTACTACGAACTACTCTCCGGTTGGAAACTCTAATCCATGGTAGGGCTATAACAGCACACCTCAAAGTAAGCATTTCCCATCTAGGTAACCCCACACTGTCACCTTGAGAACTAGATGGTTCAAACAAACACCACAATTTCATAGAGACATCCAACTCCAAATATAACTCATAACAAGTATTTGTAATCGCTAGCCAAAGTGCCACCATGGTGTGCACACTGTCAACTTCACACACATGGGGAGAGCAGAGATCTATTAAAGCACTTGACTAGAAAGGTAGATCTACTTGATTACAAAGCTCATGATCACGCATAGAGAGAGCGATGAACACATAGCTACCGGTAGAACCCTTAGCCTCGAGAGAGAACTACTCCCTCCTCATCATGGGAATCAGCAACGGTGATGGAGATGGTGGTGGAGATCGATGGAGATGGCTATGGGGGCACTTCCCCGTCCCGGCAGGGTGCCGAAACAGAGACTTTCTGTCCCCCGAATCTCCCCTTCGGTGGCGGCGGCACTGCGGAGCTTTTCGTGGCTGGAGGCTTGACGATTTAGGGTTTTCGCATCGGGAGGAATATATAGGCGAAGGGGCGAGGTCAGTGGCCAGCCAAGGGGCCCACACCATGCCCTGGCGCGGCCTGGGGGACCCGCGCCTAGGGGTGGTTTGGCCACCCTATGGCCCCCCCCTTTGTCTCTCCTTTTGGCTCCGTGAATCTTCCGGGAAAATAATGACTTTGGCTTTTTTCCGGTCCAATTTCGAGAATATTCAATTTCTGACTTTATGGAACCAAAACAGCAGAAAACAGGCAACTGGCACTATGGCTCTTGTTAATTGGTTAGTCCAAGAAATCATATGAAAAGCACTCCAAAGTGTGAACAAAACATAAGAAAGTAGATAAAACCAAGGATGGAACATCAAAAATTATGGATACGTTTGCAACGTATCAGCCGCCTCTCCTCCTTGGGGAGGCACGTCTCCATATCCATCTACAACAACTCTCCATCATCCCCCTACTATAATCTCTTAGCAAACATGATGTGTGAAGCAATATTTTATCTTCCATTGATCTATTGTGACTCCATGTCTTTATTTGAGTAGTAAATTATTATGACAAAAGTAAAATAGTTTGTTTATTGGTTGTATCTAGTGTTCTTATCTTTTATGATTGTCTTCTTGTACAATATATGAGTGCACGCATATGTTGGGGAATGCACGTAAGGTGATCACCGTGATGTAGTGGAGTGGGGAGGACCGTGGAGGACAGAAAACCGTGGTCAAATCCATAAAGTTACATTAGGGGGAACATATATCAGGGACCCTAGAGTTTATAGCTATGGTGGGACAATTATGTCTTAATAATTCCTATGTTTTCTTAGTAACATGGCCTTAGGACCCATCATAAGATTTGTGTACGCACATTTATTTGGCTGCACCTAATTAAGGCTTCGTCTTGGAAGAAACAATAATCAACCAAACAAACGAATGAAATAACAATTGCCTAAACATTTACTCGCTTAGAGAAACTTGCTACTTGAGAAAACTTGCCACCACTCCACTCCACTTCATTAGATCAATTTTACTTGCACTAGATTACTTGTAGTTTCCACTAACACATACTTTATTTATTTAGAGAATAGATCCTAGCTTTCCATAGAAGGCCATATAAGAGGGTTATAGGGCTTTAGAGAATCGATTGTTTACCTTCAGCTCCTCGTGGGTTCGACACTCAAATACTTATCAAATTGTACTATGGTGATCCCCTGTGCTTGGGGGTTATCAGGTAATAGGAACCATTGAGCAATGATTTGCTTATGACGAACAGTCCTTCCCAAGGCGGGGATAGCTTGTGTGACTTTTTGCTGCTTGAGTCGAAGCACTAGATCCCCTTCTTTAAACGAGCGATGCCTAACATGACGACTATGGTAGCTGCGTAGCTTCTGCTAGTGGATGGTGAATATCTAGCATGCCAGCACGTGTTCCTCTTCGAGCAGGTCCACAGATAGGCGTCTGGATTCTTCAGCGTTATCTTCGTCATAGGCGGTGATTCTTGGTGCATCATGGAGGATGTCGGATGGTAGGACTGCTTCTACTCCATAAACAATGAAGAAATGGGTCAGCCGGTAGATCTGTTAGGTGTTGTTCGTAAACTCCATAAAACAGATGGTAATTACTTTGCCCAGGCTTCAGCTGCTCTATGTAGCGGTGCCTCTAAGTGTGGCTTGATTCCTTGCAGAATTAGTCCATTGGCTCGCTTGACTTTCCCATTTGACTATGGATGTGACACAAATGCTAGATCAAGGCGGATGCCTTTCTCATGATAGTATTCCTCAACATCTCTGAGTGACAAGTTGTTGCCGTTGTCGGTGATGCTGCTATGTGGGAGACCAAATCTCACCACTAGATCCCGGACAAATTTTAGGGTTGTTGCCCCATCGAACTTTCTAATGGGTTTCGCTTCAATCCATTTAGTGAACTTATCAACTGCTACTAACATATGCGCAAATCCACAAGGTGCTATTTGCAAAGGCCCAACCATGTCAAGCCCCTAGACTGCAAACGGCCAAGTAATTGGTATTGTTGTAATTCTTCAGCTGGAACATGTGGTTTCCATGCATAAAATTGACACCCAATATAGGTCTGCATCATCTTGTCGGCGTCCGCCTTGGCGGTCAGCCAGTAGAATCCTTGCCGGAATGCTTTTTTCACTAGCGATCGGGGAGTGGCGTGATGCCCGCAATCTCCGAGATGTATTTCTCCAAGGATATCCATACATTGCTGCTCGGATATACACCGCAGGAAAACTCCCATGGCACTTCTTTTGTATAGTTGGCCATCAATTATGACGTAGCTCTTTGATCAGCATACTATCTGCCGGCTTTGGACTTTGTCGGCGGGCTGTGTTCCGTCTTGAAGGTAGTCCATGAACAGTTTTGTCCAAGTCAGAGAGGTCACCGTTACTGCATTGACAAATGTATCCACTCTATCTGGGTTGTCGGGGTCCGTTCCTTTCACGGATGGAGTCCACAAATGTTATAGGAAAAACGCCTGACGGAATTGGTCGGTGAGCTGATCCAAGCTTAGACAGTAGATCTGCCGCCTCATTGTCCTCCCTTTTTACGTACTTGAGTTCGTAGCCATCGAAGCACTTGGCTATCTCGTCTATTTCATCTCGATATGCCGCCATCATAGGATTCCACGTGTTCCAGGTGCCAGCCACCGGCTAGGCAACCAACTTGGAATCTCCACAGCAAACTATGCGCTTGATTCCAATATCCTTGGCCACACTAAGTCCGTGAATGAGGGCCTCATATTCTGCCATGTTGTTGGTAGCATTGAACTGGATATTTAGGATATATTGTAGATTTTGTCCGGTTGGTGATTGTAGTAATACACCAGCCCCCGAGCCATTGAGTAGCTTGGATCCATCAAAGTGCATGACCCAAAAATCTGGCTCTAGCACAGGAGTGTCTTTTGGCAGTTCTATCCAATCAGTGATAAAATCTGCCAATGCATGAGATTTGATAGCATTGTGCCTCTTGTAGGTGATTTCAAAGGCGGCAAGCTTAATGCCCCACTTTGCAACCCTTCATGTAGCGTCACTGTTGTTGATAATGTCAGACAGTGGAGCCTTGCTCACCACTATGATAGGGTGCTCCTAGAAATGCCTTAGATTACGTGAAGCAAGGAAAACTCCATAAGCTAGCTTCCGTTAAGACCTCGTTTACATAGTAAACTAGTGGCTGAACTCCATGCTCGTGTGTTGACTCCTTGCGATCCACCACGACAACGATGCTAATAACCTGGTTGGTTGCCGCCATGTACACTAACATAGGCTCCATTGACACCGGTGCTGCAACTATTGGTGCAGAGGAGAGGATTCTCTTCAACTCCTAAAGTGTTGCATCTGCTTCATCCATCCATACGAATTTGTCCGCCTTTTTGAGCAATTTGTAGAGTGGCATGGCCTTCTCTCCAAGTCGGCTGATGAACTGGCTTACTGCTGCAATGTAGCTTGTGAGCCTTTGTATGTCCTTCAAGCACGTAGGGCGTTTGATGTCGAGGATGTCCTTGATTTTCTCCGGGTTGACCTCAATTCCACGGTGCTAAATGATGAAGCCCAATAATTTGCCGGCTAGCACCCCGAAGACGCACTTCTTGGGGTTAAGCATCATGTTGTACTTCCACATAAGTGTGTATGTTGCGACCTATTTGGTCATGTAGGAAATGCTGCATCATTCATTGGTAGGTAGCACCGGTGTTTTTCAACCCAAAGGGCACATGACATAGCAGTAAGTGCCGTAAGACGTGATGAATGAAGTGGCCAATTGGTCTGACTTTCGAATGTTGATTTGGTGGTATCCTGAGTATGCGTCTAGAACACATAGAAGTTCTTAGCCCGCCGTCGACTCAATGACTTGGTTAATGTGAGGAAAATAAAATGGGTCCTTCAAACACACTTTGTTCAAGCCGTGTAATCAATGCACATTTAATTCTTTGTTTCCCCTTTTGGGGACAAGTACAGGATTTTCCACCCATTCGGTGTGAATAACTTATCGGATAAAACTAGCCTTAAGTAGCCTAGCTAGCTCTTTGCCTATTACCTGTCATTCATCACCAAAGCATCATAGAGGTTGTTTCACCATTTTTATCTTAGGATTGATGTTTAAGCAATGTGTATTCCGTCTCATTGACCAAGTCTTTACCTCGTCGATATTCGTGAGTTGAAAGATAGGCCCAAAAACGCAAGCGCAAGCAACGTGACTCCGATGATGATTTCCCGGAGACTGATCAGCCATGGAACATAGCACAACTCCGTCCTTTTTTCACTTAGCATATTTTATTATGTAATAAGTACCTTATATGATCGATGAAATAAAGCATTTGGTTCACTCATATTTTCTGAGCCTTTTATCTCCTTTAGTGTTCATTTTTGGATCATATAAACCCTTTTTGCGCAAGTTTGCATTTGCACTTGTGAAAATTCCGCCTACGGGCGTTAGCTTAAGTTCTCTGGTCTACACGTTTTCTGATGTTTTTATGTGGATTCCGGAGTAGTGACTTTTCGGCACTCAAAGCCGGCGATTTTTGTTCTTAGGTTCTTGACGGTGCTATTAAGCATCATCACCTAAGAGAATGATTCTGTGTTGCGAGTCTTCCATCTCACGAAAGGTCAAGCATACGAACCAGAATAATGGATAAGCAAGCACTTGCTTAAAAAATATATACATGCTGGATCTAGATAAGTAGCAGGAGGCTTGTAGCCAAGTTTTCCGCATACATATAAAAATATTATAGAGACACATTTAATACAAAGTGTTTTATGGATCTGTTGTAGGAGACTTCGACACTACATCATTAGCTGCATGAGAATCAGATTTATCAAGCTCATCCAACTCGGAGGATCGAAGGCTAGATTCCAAAGTTGCTAGTTCATCATCAAGAAATTCAGCAGGCATGTAAATGTCCGCCTTGACCATCTTGGCAACCCGGGTGTCATAATCGGCAAGGGAGTTCCAGATGGTGTTGTTGTCAATGTCACGCCCCTCCTCATCAATCTTTGGCATTCCGGAAGTCGCCAAGTCGATGTCGGCTTTGTCATAGTGTGCCCTGACCAAGGACAAGGCCATCCTTGCACCCGCCCAAACACAAGATGATTTCCAGCTCCTTACTTTCTCGAGGGCTCGGTGCAGGATTTCCGGGTACTTGGCGGCAGAATCTGCTGCCTTGATAGTGATGTCCAGCAGTTTGGCAATCTCCTTGGCCTGATTGATGGCAGTATTGATGAAGTTGCTGGCAAGAATCATGCACTCCTTTGAATCCTAAGCACCTTCACCCATGTTGGTTAAACCAATGGGAGTTGTGTTTTCATTAGAGGCAAGGGTCATGAGCATAACAATACATTTATCCGACTTACAGAATTGACAAAGAGGGAGGAAAGGTACCAAAGATGCTCGACTCAGCTTGCTGGCAAGTCTCCTCCAAGATGTCATGTTCCTTCTAAAGCTTCTTGTACATCTCAAGGCCCCGAGTATTCTGCTCTTTGGCATCTTGGTTTTGCTCCTTGAGTTGTTCAATATCCTTCTTCAGGCGTTGAATCTCGGTGTCGGCAGATTCTTGCATAACCTTCATTGCCTCTTCATGGCCTTTGACGGCATCGTCCATGTCCTTCTTCAAAATTTTGTTCTCATCGTCGAGCTGCTAGATATACTTGGATTGCTCGATGATGCTCTTTGCCTTGGGCGATGGTATCTATAAGATAGAACAAAGACACCATGAGAATTCGGATGAAATGGTTCCAAGTGAAAAAATTAGGAGGTGTTGGAGGAAAACAAACGCTTGATGTTTGTGATATGTTCCTTTAGGAAGGTTGTTTTACCCTTTTCAATGTCTAGCACTTCTTGCAGCTTGGCATATTTCTCATTGGCAGCTTTCCTCCAAGCATTCTCATTCTTCAAAGAGATGAAGTGCTTAGTTTCTCTAGAGCATCTAGTCAGAACTTCTCAGTTTCAAATAAAAGCTCGGGGGCTACACTATCATATTTTAATCCATGTGTGTTCTCTCTTAGAGTAGCTAGCCGGAATTATTCATTCTAACTAGAAACTCGGGGGCTACACTATCAAGTTCTACGCTTAGTTCTTTGGAGCACTCAGACCAATAACTACTGGTTTTCTGCCTAAGAGCTCGGGGGCTACAGTGGGATATATTATGAAGTAAAAATAAAGATCAAAGACTTACAATAGCAATAACCCTCATCTTGCTGGCCAAGTTGGCATATGCATCATGGAAGGTCCGGGCATTGTTATAAATGGCATTTTCCTATTTAATAAGATCATCCAGGATCAGTGTTGGAGGAGTCAGAGGAAGAGTATTTGTAGAAGCCGGAGGCATGGACAAAGCCCTAGTTGTCTCCTGGGCAATAATAGCAGTTGCAGAAGTAGTGTCTCCCTGCATAACCTTGCCATTGCTACTTCTGCTCTCTCCGCCAACTACTTCCCTTTCTCGGTGTCATCCTTAGTCGGAGCTTCAGCCACTTTTGAGGAGGTACTCTCCTGTGTTGCCTAGCCGCTGGGAGCAAGATCCGTACTGACAGGGACTGATACCTCTGGTGTTGGATTGATGCCTATCTCCATGACGGAGGTCTCAGGGATGACGGAGGACGAAGTTCTGGCGGAGCCTATGGCAGGCTTGGAGGTAGGAGTTGGGGGAGCAACGGAGGGGGACGACTTGGAGAACATGTCACGAATATTTTTGGAACTCCAACATCTTTGGAGGTCCGCCTCAAACCAACACCGGATTTCTTCCTGAAACATACAAAGTATAAGTACAGGAATTGAATAGGTTCAAAGTAAAACAAAGTTAGAGAATGAATATACTTACACTATGGAAGGTTCCTTAGTTAAAGGGATGCCACTTCACTTCTTCTTCTCCACCTCTAAGGCGCTAGTGGATTTCTTGGAGACTCCACTCTCCATTTTCTTTTTCTTCTTGCCCTCGGCAGCAGCGTTAGAGGTGGAGCTCTTCCGCTTCTGCGCTGCTGGAACTTCATGATCCTTGGGGGCATCATCATCAGTCACAACCTGGATATCCTTCAGCCTTGGATCATAAACTTTGGATGCCATCTCATCCTCCACCAAGGATGCCAGTTGGGGGAGACAAATAGTATGTTAGGTGGTTGATACCTTCAAGACGAAATCCTTAGAGTACATATTTAAGCAACAAAGGAAACATAGTTACCTCTGGGCATTTGCCACACTCGAACATGTCGAAGGTGATCTTGAAGCCACGCTTCTTGTCTTTCACCTTGACAAGATATTTAAGCCGGAGCTTGATGGAGTCCACGGAGAAGTTGTGTTTGGAAATCCACATAAGATCTTCCCTCATCTTGGAATATTTATACATCAACTCGGTGCGGTGCTGCAGAGGTTGGATCCACCTTGTGAACTAGCACATGGCTAGGTTGAGGCCGGTTAGCCCTCCATCTACCAGCCACTCGAGCCACCTTATGGCGCGAGAGGCTTCATCGTCGGATGGGAGGGGCCTTAGGATCTCCAGGTGGTAGCCTCAGTGACAACTTCATCGACAAAGTCAGGGTATGAGTCTTCCCGGCCGATAAGAGAAATATCTAGGCCGTAGAAGTAAGTCCACTACCAATTCTTATAGGACTCATGGCCAACGATGTCGGGGAACCGCCGGTTAGGAAGGATCTTGTAGCTAATGGTTCCACAATTCTATAGTTTGTCATTGGACTCTTCGGACTCTCTCTTGACAGTAAAGAAGTAGATAAACAGATCTAACCTATGTTTGATTCCTAGGTATCCTTCGCACAAACCTACATAGTTGCTAAGAGCATATCCTACAACCGCGCTATATTTCGGTGTTGTAAACGTCGTTGCGCCCACGTTGTATAGTTTTAGAGCGCGACGCACATCGTTTTCCTCCACCGGAGGCGCTAAACCGTAGCGCGAGCACGGCCGCAAAAAGGGTGCTCCACCAGGCGCTTTAAGCTACAACGCGCAACAGCGCTGGAAAACAACATTCACACAACGCTATGAATTCAACAAGATCAAACAAGCTTCTAAAATTAACAAAAAAATGCACCAAAAATACAACAAGTACATCAAATTGTTTACAACAAGTACATCCAATTGTTTACAACAAATACAACAAGTTTAATGAATCAACAATACAACATAGTTTTCAAACAATGCAACGAAAATGCAAATTAGAAGTGGGCAGTATTGTTGTCCATGCCAATTCCACCATTCTTCCATGAGATCTTTTTGGAGCTCATCATGTGTTTCGTTCGAACGAATGGAATGATACGAGGCAATAAATCGGGCAATCCTATGTGCATTCCTCCTCACTTGCACGGGAACCCCCATCAATTAATAGTGGGTATGATCCACATTTTTCCCACGATCATCCTCTATAATCATGTTATGCATGATGACACAAGCAGTCATGATATACCAAAGGCACTCTTGGTCCCAAAATCTAGCTGGCCCCCTCACAATGGCAAATTGGGCTTGCAAAATTCCAAATGCTCTCTCTACATCTTTCCTAGACGCCGCTTGTGCACTGTGAAAGTGGGTTTGTTTCTTACCACGTGGTTGAATAACCAAATTCACAAATGTTTGCCACCTTGGATAGATGCCGTCGGCGAGAAAGTAGCCATAGTTGTACTTGTGGCCATTTTCTTCAAACTCCACCAATGGACCTTCCCGCATTGCAAGTCTTGTCATTAGTGATGACCGTTGAAGAACAATGATGTCATTGCAAGACCCGGGCATTCCAAAATATGCATGCCATATCCAAGTCTCATGATCAGCGACCACTTCAAGGACTATAGTGGCATCCTTTTTGTACCCTTTGAATTGTCCATGCCATGCTGCTAGACAATTCTTCCAACTCCAATGCATACAATCAATTGAGCCAAGCATACCTGGAAATCCCCACTCAGTGTTGAACTCTAAAAGTCTTGCCGTGTCTTGAGCATTGGGGGCTCTCAAGTATGTGGATCCGAAAACTTTCACAATTGCTACGGCAAAGCGCTTGACACACATGATAGAAGTGCTCTCACCCATGGCCAAGTTGTCGTCAATAAGATCCACCGGTATACCGTATGCCAACAAACTCAAGATGGCGGTCACCTTCTGATAGGTGCTATGACCAAATTCTCCGACAGTATTTCTTTGTTGCTCAAAGAACCGATCATACTTCATCACCTCCATTGTGATGTGCTTGAACAAGTTGATGCTCATCCGAAAACACCGACGAAAATAGCTTTTGGGAAATATCGGATTTTCATTGAAATACAACCGCATCAACTTCTCGTGCCCTTCAATCCTTTCTCTCCACAATTTCTATCTACCGAACACCGATCCTCCTATTTTCAGCTTCTTAATGGCGCGGTATGCCAATAATATGGATATGTTCTCTTCTTCCTCTATATCATACTCGTCATCCAAAGAATCGTATGATGAACTCCACAAATATACATATGAAACGACTTATTACTACTACCTTTTAGCTAAAAAAAAGTTTGTGGCCGAGGAGGCGCATACCTTGCGAGCAAATCGGCGAGCATCTTGGCGGTGCCATGTTGCAAGTAGGCTTGAGGATGACATGGTCGCTGCTAGAGCGTGCCACTGGACCTTGAGGGCAGTAGCGTCGGTGGCGGCAGCGGCGGTGGTGCCTGCTCGGTACAGCGTGGCGGAGCACTCAAAAACATAGGGAATAGGCGTGCGGAAGGTGGATCTAAGGTGCGGCAGCGAAGTTGAGCGCGGGCGGCGGCGAAATCGACCGGCACAGGCAAAATCGCAAGGCGGCGGCGTGGGTGGGGAAAATGGAGGCACGGGCACGGGGTGAAACTTCCAGCCGTTGGCGGTACGCGCGCGTGAGAGAAGATGTCGCGCACTGTAGCAAACACGTTACATTTGGCGCTCTGGATAGTGCAACGCCGCGCCCTAAAAAAATTTGCAGCTCCGCGGTTTACAGCGCCTGCTGGAGGGAGGTTTATTTGCTCTGTGCGCTGCATACCGGAGGGTTTTTTTAGCACGCGGCCGATATAGCGCGCCTGTTAGAGATGCTCTAAGTACAAGGATGTTGTTGGGAGAAAGATTGTGGGAGAGAACCCGGAAGTGCCGAAGGACTTCGAGGAAGAAGGCAGAGACTAGAAGGCTAACACCATGTACCAGTTTAGCTTTGAGATAGACCTTTTATCTAGATTGGGGAGAAGGGACCACTTCGTCGGCCCGTGCTAACCGCCAGATTAATCCCTCTATCGCCAAAAGGTACCCTTCGACGATGAGTTCTTGCATTTGCTCGGCAGAGAGGTCAGAACCCCTCCACACTCCCGTGTGGGAGTCAGCATCCACCTTCGTGGTATCAAGCGTCGCCCTTCTCTGGTCACCGTCGGTGGATTCCACCATGGCAGAGACGGGAATCACCACTCCCTCTGGCGGGACAAATACTCCTTGTGTCGGCTCAACAGTAGCCTCGGAAGCTGCCACCGTCGATGGAGTGTTGCTGCTACTGACCATTGTGCAGATGTATGAGGGATGAGGGGGAGGAAGGAGTCTGGCTAGGGTTTTCGTTGAGGAGCTCGAACGGTCGCACGGCAGGAGGAAGAAGAAGATGCAGGGAAGAATGTAGGTAAAAAGAAATAATCCAGCCACAGTAAATATTTGTAGACCCAGGCATCAAGATTCGTGCATGGAAGATCCAATAGTTGCAGCGTTGACAACGTGTGTGCGAACGTGCACGGTAATTTCGCCACGTCCCCCAATTTGCCGCATGTTTCAGATTTTGCACGCGTGAAAATAGCTAAGCATTATTCACTGCCATATGTGAGTTTCGAGGAAGCGTAGGCTGTAGCCTATGTCATCATACTAACTGTGGCAGTGGAAGAGTCACGTCTGAAAATTCCATAGAAGACGGAAACTATCCAACTCTGGAAAAAAGGACTTGAAGAATCTTCGGCTTACACAATGAAGATGGAAAGGATTGCAGGGTTCTTTGGGAGACCTTCGAGATATTGCTTGACATATTTCCGACATCACCTAGACAGAGCATTCAAGACTAAAGGCAAAATAGCACCAAATCTCAAAGTCCTCTGAGGGCTACTGTTGGGCATATGCTCGATGAGTATCACCATTGCATGTCTCTAATCCGGCTAACCTGGGTGTCCGGATTAGAGATATGCAATGGTGATACCCATCAAGCATATCCCCAATAGTTGTGTAATAATGAGGTTGTACTCTAGCTCCTTGAGAGTTTTGAAACACTCATGTTGGTTTGTTCGAACACTTTGCTTTTTTCCTTTATTTTCGTTTTTCAGTTTGCTTTTGTTTTTCGTTTGTTCTTATTTTCTTAGTTCCTTGCTTGGTCGCAAGTTCTTTTCTATTCTTTAATCCGTATCCTCAAAAATACAAAAAGATTTTTCCTTTTTTCCTTTTTTGTGAACGTGGATTCGCACTTTGCCTCTTTGCTTTAATATTATTATGGGAATGATTTTACTGGAGGTTTGAAGGAACACATCCCTATAAGGAAGAGGAATATGAAGTTACTTATGTGAGGTATGTCCTATGTCTCCCACTTTTGAAGTTTAAATTGTTTATTTTAGTTGGTTCATTTGCTAAGATGCCATGCTAGTGGGAGTAATTCAAAATAGTTAGAGTAAAGACTTTTATTGGTATGGATGATTAGTTGTGGAATCTTTTGCTCTAGTTCTTTTAGCTAACCGAGTCTTGCCTTGGAAATAATATTGCCAAACAAGTACAACAAGAAAAAGTCTAAAATTTATGACTTGTTTGATGAATAATTGTCTTGAGAGTTTACCCTTGAAGATACTTAACCCCGTATATGTTCTGATAGACTTGACATCACTCTTGAAACGAGTTGTTTGATTGAAATGAAGGCTAGTGGTAATTGTGATGCATGCCAAAGCTAACCTTGTGGATCAAACCATGGGACTAGTTAAAAAGTTCTATGTTTCTCATGCACACCTTTGTATGCCAACAACTCCGCTAGCCTACGAATGATCTATGGTATAACCCTAGATTTCGGCCATGAGTTGACGACATGAGTGGCATACATGTCAATACAATGGGAAAAGTATTGGTACTCTTAAAGGTTGTGCAAGCACTTGTAAAAGAAACACTCAATGATCCTTGAAGAAGGAAGAAAAAATATGAAGATCCACATAATAAGTCCTTGGCATGGTCTCATTACTTCTTTATGAACTTTCTTGAAAGACAATGATTGGATTAGAAGTGTTTTGATAGACTTGATTTACTGATGTGGGCGTCAATAAGACACTTCGCTATTATGCTACTTAGGACATGAACTCTCTTACTCGATTATGCTATTAAAACATCCTAGTGTTCCTTGGCAAGCTGAGAGTTAACTAGAATAATTCATTGATTGTTACACTTCTAGTTATTTATACTTATATTAAACTCTACTTTGATTGTCTTGATTTATGGAAGCTTATATAGTATTCTTGTCATCTCTCTAACTTTGATAAGACTTTCAAATGAATGAAGTGTTGGACGCATATGATTGCCAACCGTAAGTGAATTCTTATTCTCGTTGTTTCAAGTTTAAACATTGAATTCCTTATAGTTCTTTTGTTTCTTCTTGCTCAAGGGCAATCAAGGTTTGAGCTTTGGGGAGGTTGATGGCTCCAAAAATAGCCATATTCCACCGTGTTTAAACATTGTTTTTAGTCAAACAATTGACAAGAAACTCTCTAGCATTGCCGCTAATGACTAATAAATGCAAAGATATACAAACCATTACTTTGATTTGTGTTGTGCAGGAAATCATGCTTTTAAATGCAAAATCTAGAGTCATAATGAAGGTTTTGAGGAAGTCCACATGACAAAGTAATTCTGGATCCATTGGCAGGCATCTGCAGCCATAATGACCACTAGGACGGGCAGGGCCCACCTGTACCATCCACACGTATCATTTCGTGGCGGCTTCATCTCGTCAAACCTACAACTTTCGTGAAGACGCATATATATTTTGAGGCCTCAGTCGCTGCGTAGAATGCCGCCATTTTCATATTACATCACAACACCACCAAAGGAGATCCACACCATAGTTCATCCTTCCATCTTCCATCCCCTCCATTAGTCATAGCCATTACTTTGTACTTGAGATCTCCTTGTCATTCGGATACCATTGTAAGAATATTTGATTTCAATCTAAGTATGTTGCATAATGTTTTCTATCATTGATATTACTGTTATGTGTCGGGGGGATGACCCCCGGATACCCCAACCAGACAAGAACTAAGGCAGGCAGTTCACGTCTAGCTAGCAGATCGTAGCCGGACACGGGCACTTCATACCGGCTACCAACCCGTAGCCAGAACCAGGAAGGGCGGCAAGATTCGAGGCCGGTTACACGAGCGTAGCCGGGTGCAATCAAGAGGACAAGGCGACATGCGACACAGTGCACGCTACGCCCTGGTACATTGACAAGACCCACAACTACATAGCCATACCGAAGACTTTGCTGATGACAAGGGCACAGTGGCCGGGTGCTGACGACGGGCTCACACAGTGTTCACTGTACCCACGACAACCCACATGACATGTACTTCGACGGGACATACCATACCGGATACTGTAGATGACCAGCCGACTGTGGGCCCTCCTATGGCACCCGCCAACCGGACTGGCCAGTTAGACTGTTGCCCCTATGCCTATATAAGGAGGGGCAAGGCTCTCATAGCAAGGGTTGGACTCTAAGCATTTAAGAAGGTAGCTAGAACATACAGCTCGAGGAGCGATTGTACTCTGTATTCCACCTTTAGTTAGATCGGCAGGAGTAGGAGTTTTACCTCACCACGAGGGCTCCGAACCTGGGTACTTCTTGTGTCCCGTTACACTTGCTTGTATCCAATCCCGCCTGCAAACACCATTGGGAGCTTCCCTGCTAGTCCCCACACCTCTATCTAACCTTCTCAGGTACTGTCATTCCCAATACAATGACATTATGAGTGAGTAGTCCTCACGGGCTATGGGTTGGGGAGAAACCTCGTAGAGATTATGTGCATCTAATCTATGGGAGCATTGTGTATTGTTTGAGATAGAGATTTGTATTTTTTTCTTTGTCTCTTGTCTTGATCTTTGGACTTGTAGGTACCCAAGACCCCCGAGATTGATAAAGGCTTGAGGTGAGAAACTTGGCTAGCAGCGATCTCATAGGAAATCCAGTGACAAAAAGGATTGTACGGTATTCTCTTAGCAACCCATTCAGGATCACAGCAACATAACCACATGAGGCTTTGATCTGTGTTTTACGCTTAATAATCGTTTGTAGCCCAGTTCTTCGTGGTGCACTTGGTTAGATCAAAAGACTATTGCTATGCATGTTGCCTCTCAAGGGCTCTAGTATATTAGGATGTGTTGCCCATAAGAGATTATCTCTATTAAATCATTACACATGACTATGCTTATTATTATCTTTTATCCCATATGATGTGCAGCTACAGGTGGATCTTCAATCCTAGCCTATCTCTATCCACTGAATCAATCCACGATAAAGTAAACTAGAATGGTCCAGTAAACGAAGGTAAAACAAAGAAACAAAGTCTTGTAGACGTGTCCTTTTTATTTCCTTTTAGCGTTGTTTCCCAAGGTTCGATTAAACCTAGGTCTACTAGGGAAAAATACTATTATACTACATCCGTGAATCCGGATCGAAGGTATCAGTTGTAACATCCCAAAAAAATTTACCTAAAAATCATCATCATAGCATTCATATCATCATGGCATGTACTACTTTGCATTAGGTTTGTCCTCCAAAAATTTGGTGAAATTTAGAGACTTTTTGGAGCACTTTGCTAAATTCAAAAACCTAGAAAAGAATTACTAAAGGAAAAAAGAAAAGGAGGGAAAAGAGATTTTAAACAGCAAACAGTTTCTGGCCTTTTGGCCCAAACCGGCCCAACAAGCCCACCTGGACTCCCTCTCCCCCTCTCTGTCTTTTCGCACACCCCCTCAGCTCACCCCCACCCACTTACCTCCTGGCCCCACGCCACGTCGATGCCACCTCAGCGTTTTCCGCACGAACGGCCGGCACCCCCTCCCCTCCTCTGCTGTTACCAACTCCGGTTGATTTCGAGCGTTACCGCGAGTTAATCGCCACCACCACCACCCCTTCTTAATCCTCTCCCCCTCCTCAACAGATTCCCCCAGCCACTGCCCCTAGAGAGCCCCCAGGCTCCCCAATTGCCACCTTAAACAGCCGCCGTCCAAAGCAACTCCGGCGACAATTCCGGTGAGCTCCAGCCACGTCGTGCCCTCCTCTCTGCCCTATATTATTTACGGTAACCTGGCGTGTGTTTTAACCCCGGCCACGTGCCTTCTTTTGCACCAGGTCGACGACACGGTCCAACTCTGGCGAACCCCCTCTGCCGCCACCGTCCATCGCATATTCTGGTGAGGTTAGGGTTTCTGCCGCCTCCTTTTGGTCCCTGCTAGGTCGTGCAGATCCGGGCGCACCCCACTAACCCCCTTGCTGGCTTGTTCGAGCCCCAGGTCGTCGTCTCCGACACAGAGCCGCGAGCTCCGTCGTTGACGCAACTCCGGCGAGGGATCGAGGCCAAGCCAGAGCACCCCCCACACCACCGTGACCTCCATCAACACCGCCACGACCTCCTCGACCGTTGGTACGTGTCCACGGACTCCCCTCCCCTGTAGAATCACCAGAATGCCATCGGCCGACGCTCCGCCACCGCGCGCAGCTGGTCAGCGCCGCCCGTCTCCGGCCAGGCCACTAGGGACCGTTAGATCCTTTGTCTGCGGCTAGGATTAGATCGAGGGCGAAGCGGTATGGGCTAATCAGATCCGTTTGTTTATCACTTAAGATCCAACGGTCCGCAGCGGTCGATCCGACCAAACCGGTATGGGCCAATGAGATTGCGCCACGTCGCCCAGGTTATTTGTTTAAATAGAAAATTTGACAGATTTTGTATTAAACTTAGAAATTCAATAACTTTTGATCCACAATTCAGAAAAATGCAAATTTGGTGTCTATGGATTCAGAAAAATAAGACCTTTATTATAGAGGCCTTGTTTCACACTTTTGCTTCTGAAAAATTGGAATTATAGGCAGAACCTTTTTAGGAGTATTTTGCTCATAAAAATTATTCCATAAATTGTTTTGGGGTATTTCTTATGCCTTTAGATGAGGTATTTTAACATCTATACTGTAGACTCTGTAAGTTATAGAGTTGTGATCATATCATTGCATTTTGCATGCATTCATATTTTTGTAATGTTTTATTGATTGAATTATTGTTGTTGTATTGTTCTTTGTGTAGATTGTGTGGATTGTGAAGTTTGTTGATGTGAGGATTGTACCTATTCCCCTAGCTACCAAGGCAAGTGATATTTCATCTCATGTCCTATTATTTTCACTATTGCACTAGTGTTATTTTGGTAGATCTTAGCATGATAGGATTATTTATATGTTACTATTCTATGCTATGCTACCCTATAGGCTATATCTTGGTAGTATCTCCTAGTTGAAAGACTTCGTATGCTAGAGTGCTTAGACATGCTATTAGAATCCGTGGGTGGAAAATACATATCAAGATAGTATGGAAAGATATTATTTTGTTTGACTAAGAAAACAACTAATATTAATGAAACACCTGGGTGGAATGGGACTTGCTTGGATTATGTTGAGTGGTTACTCAGGGGCCATGTCTATGGTCAGCTGGTGTATAACACTTGTGGATGGCCACCCAGGAACAAAGAGATTGGAGACGTTCTTGTCACGAAGCTTCCAGTGCAGCCACATGGCATATGGGCTCTGCCTTGACCAACTAAGTTGCAAGAACTCAGCCAGACGGACAGAAGGTGGTAGTTCTGATAGGATGGAACGCGTCCGTGGTGGTCTGAGGGATTGCTTCTGAAAAGTCTTGTCTCGATGCATGTCGAGTCTTGTGGGGAAAGTGCACCACCTCTCGAGAGGCTAAAACTAAGTACTTAGCCGTGTCCCCGGTTATGGACAACTTCTGAGCCTCAAGACAGTGAAGCAGTTCAATAATCTCCTCATCCAAATTTCTCTAAGTTAAAACTTGTGGGTGAACATGGGTAGAGGTTCAGTGATGTCTATCATTGGTACCTTAGTGTTTGAATGAGAAAACTTACTCTTCAAAAACTATAAGTTAAACTAGCTTTTAGCAAAGCCAGCCAAAACCCCACTTAGCCATATATTCATGTAGTTGTTGGATTATACTAAGTATCTATGGTATCACTTGCCAATACAATTCCAAATGTATTGACCCTTGTGGCTGTAACTTATTATGTTGCAGGATACTCTGATGATGAGTAAGGTTGCGGGTCTACACTCGACATGTTTGCCTGTAGCGCATGAAGACAAAAGACTCTATTATTATTAAGCTATGTAATGTGAACCTTAAGTATCTTAGCCTTGGGCTAGGTGAGTTGTAAGAACCATTATATTCCTGGATATGTGATGTAATAATGACCTTTGTTTCTGTGTACTTCATCTTAAACTGTGGGTGCTAGCATTTCGATCCAGGGACTAGCACTGCAATCACAGGGATCTTACCTTATTATGGTGAGATCTTACATCAGTACACGCCATCACATCTTCTGGTAGTGCGGGTAGTTCAGCTTGGAGAGGGAGAGCACTTCACTCAGATAGTAGACGATCCTCTGATACAATTGGGACTTGCCTTCCTCGTGACGCTCCACCACCAAGATGATGCTAACGACCCGGCTGATGGCTGCTATATGGAGCAACATCGGCTCCTTCTCAGCCAGCATGGCCAACATTGGTGCTATGGATAACATGCGCTTGAGGTCATGGAATGCGTCATTCGCCTATGCGGTCTAGGTGAATTTGTTTGTCTTCTTCATCAGCTGGTAGAGCGGAAGCGCTTTCTCGCCCAACTAGCTAATGAACCGGCCGAGGGAGGCGAAGCACCCAGTGAACTTCTGGATGCCAAGTAAGCTAGTTGGTTACCGCATTCTCTCAATGGTCGCGATCTTCTCTGGATTCGCCTCGATCCCTCATTGCAAAATAAGGAAACCGAGGAGCTGGCCGACTGGAACGCTGAAGATGCATTTCTTCGAGTTTAGCTTCATCTGGTACCAATGGAGGTTTGTGAATATCTCGCGCAGATCATCAAGGAGGGTGTGCCTCTCCTTGGTCTTCACCATGACGTCATCGATGTAGGCATGGACATTCCTGCCAATTTGTGAGTGCAAGCATTTCTACATGCAACGCTAATAAGTAGCGCCTGCATTTTTCAAGCCAAACAGCATAGTCACATAGTAGTAAGCCCCATATAGGGTAATAAACATTGTATTTATCTAGGCAACCGGAGTTAACTAGATCTGATTGTAGCTAGAATAACAATCTAGAAAAGACAACAGCTTGCAACCGGACATAGAATCAATAACCTGATCGATACGGGGCAGAGCAAAGGGGTCTTTCAGGCACACCTTGTTCAAGATGGTGTACTCAATACACATACGCCAAGTCTTGTTCTTCTACACCACTAGGATCAGGTTAGACAACCAGTCTAGGTGGTACACTTCCACAATGAACTTGGCTGCACGTCACCAATGATCTTCCTCTTGTCTTCCGTGAAGCGGCGAATGGGTTGCTTGACCGGCTTGGCATCCGGCCGTGCATGAAGTGAGTGCTAGGAAAACTCCCTTGGAACACCTGGCATGTCTTTTGGAGACCACATGAAGATGTCTTGATTCTCACAGAGGAAGTCGACGAGCTCGCCTTCCTATTTGCAGTCCATGCCGGCTCCGACGGTGACGCACTTGCCCGGCTCGGAGGGGTCGAGCGAGATCTGCACCGTCTCATTGGACAGCTAGAAACCATGTCTCCAACCGGCTTCAAGCCAGCCAACACTTCTTGCTAGGCGAATGCAACATTGTGCATGATCGGGCGCTTCTCCTCAACAATAACCAAGGCCTCAGCTATCTTCAAGCTCTTAGCGGTGCACTCCATCGACCGCTTGTAGCTGACGGAAATGGTGATCATAGCATTCGGCCCCGATAGCTTCATCTTGAGATATGCATAGGGTGGGATGACCATGAACTTCGCGAGGATAGGGCACTGATGAGTGCATATCTGCATCATGTTTTATATTATTGTTTTGCATTGTAGATGTAGGATCTTGGTATTTTACAGTGTTCCCACGCACATTTTATGTCTATTTCCACCAGGATCAGGACAGATGATGGATACAATGGACACAATTCTTGGAGCAGTTGTATTGGGGAGAAAAGGAGTAAAAAACAACATAAAATGCTTATTTTGGAAATATCAATAATACCAGAAGAAAACCCGAAGCAATCAAGGCGTACAGATGTTTCAACGACCAACTATACGACCAGAATACTTTTCCTGGCCGTACAATTCTGGTCGTATAGTTGGCGCCGCTACCGTCTCCTCAAATAATTTCACCCCGTGCAACTAGATCGGGTAGACAACATATAGAACACCCAGAAAAGGCTGAAACCTCACCTCCGGAAGGCATCTAGAGAGGGAACTCATCCACCGGCGATCCATCTTTGCCCTGCGCAGATCCGAGAGGCTAAGGCATCAATCTTCATCATCAACCGATGCATCACCACCATCTCTATCCATCCCATCTACATCTTGTCTAGATCTTGTTGTAATTTCCATACTCGTTGTGGATTTATACAAGTACTATTCATCTATGATAGATTCCATTGTTATTGCCATAATGTTGATTGCCTCCATGTCTGAGTAGATCATTAGTTCTTGGGGAGATGGAGAAACCCTAGTATGAGATTGAAATAAGATAAAGTTTATTATGATATTCATCGCTGTGACCATGTTTAGATTGTCTTCATCTTGATGTTGAGTGAAGTCAACCTCTCAATATTTGCCTCTCATGGGGACCTGATGAGGGAACTACTTGTTGGTAGACGGAGGTGTGTTAGCACTTACAGTGACTATAAAGTTGTTGTCACTCCTTACGTATCAACAGCCGCGTCTCCAGGATTTGGGGGCCCCGGTGCGACTTATAAAATGGGGCCCCAATTTTTGCTCATACTCAATAACTAGTAAAACAAAATCACGTGTTTACATACTTCTATAACTTCACAATGTGCTATTCCATATAATGTTCACAAATATATCAAGTATTCATTCTAAAAGAGTAAATATAGCACTGAAGTAATAAACGAACCTCATGTTCTACCAAAAAGCATTAGTCGTCTCGTATTTCTTGAAATAAAATCTTCAATCATATCTTCATAATTAATCTTCTCTAGTATGTCATTCTCAAGTGCTATTGTGGTCAATCCACTGAGTCTTTATTGTGTCATAGTAGACCGCATGTAGGATTTCAGCAATTTGAGTTTAGAAAAGCTCCTTTCCGTAGATGTAATAGTAACAGGAACGGTTAACAAAATTTTGTATGCAATATTAGCAAATGGATAAAAGGGACATTTATCCAAAAACTTCAAAATATCAAGAGGACCCATAGATTTCTCAAGTAAATCCCTGATAAATATTAACTCCCTGCACAATTCTTCTCCATCAACATCAATATGTTTTTCATCGGGTTCCTTTTCATGTGTAAGTGTGGCCTCAAGTTTCACACAAGAATCCATCAAACCCTTCTCATCTAGGGATCGCAGCCTATCTGAAGTAAACAAGAAACCCAAAGTTTTTTCATACTCCTGGTATTGTTCAAATCTGGTTGTAAGTGAAGCAATAGCTTGATCAACAGTACGCAAAAAATAATTGATCCTAAATAACTCCTATGTAGAATGTGATTCAGTAGGTGCATCAGCTAGACCCTCATCAAGCTGTCTTTTTCTTGTAATTTTATGCTTGGTGCGAAATCCTAGATTAATATCCATTTCCACTGCAATTTCTTTGGCAGCTTCCAATGCTTTTGAAAAGCCAGTTTCTCTATACTTAGTGAAAAAAGACATTAGCCCCTGTACAGACTCAACTGCAATATCAATAACCATATACTTGGATTGTAGTTGCTTGCTTACCAAATTAATAGAAGATAATATTTCATACCATATGATTATAGAAACTAAGAACTCAAAGTCACCAAGTTCATTTTCTGCCAATGATTTGGCTACACTACTTGTCAATGGATCCTTATCACTTTCAGCCTCTTGTAACAATGCCTCCCTTATATCTGACATTTGGAACCTTATAGCCTTAACACTCTCAACACGACTCTCCCAACGAGTAGCTGACAATGACTTGAGAGTCAATCCTGTTATATTGTCCTTAAGAATTTGCCATCTCTTAGTAGAATTAGCAAATGTTGTATAGATACGCTGAATAATTCCAAAAAAATTAGTTGCATTACGACAAGAATTTGCCATATCACAAAGTGTCAAATTCAGACTATGACAACCAAAAGATGAATAAAAAGCTCTTCGATTTATATTCAAAAGTTTCCTTTGTACCCCTTGATGTTTTCCTTTCATATTGGACCCATTATCATATCCTTGTTCTCTCACATTGTTTATATCAAGTTCAAGCCTCTCCAATACCTCTTGTAAAACATCAAACAATCCCTGCCCCGTGGTATCATTCACATCCAAAAAACACAAGAAAGATTCCTCAATGCAAATAGAACCAGAAGATGCATCAACATACCTTATTATCAAAGATATTTGTTCTTGGTGGCTTACATCAGGAGTATAATCAATAATAACCGAGAAGTACTTTGCTTTTTTGACCTTCGCAATGATTTCAGACCTGATTGCAGTAGCTAGCAAAGTTATCAACTCATTCTGGATAGTAGGACCAAGATAATGATCACGAGTTTTATCATTGGTAATTCGGTCAACATGCTCTTGCATAACCGGATCAAATTTAACCAACATTTGAACCAATCCTAAGAAATTGCCATTGTTTTCTTGGTACAACTTGCAATTAGTACCACGAAATGCTATGTTATGTTCTCCAAGAAATTGTACAATCAAGAGAATCCTGTATAATACTTTTCTCCAATGCTCCCTTTCCTTTTCAAGTTCCCGTTGAGCAACTTTATCAATTGTTTGATTGTTCTCAAACCTCATACGTAAGTCATACCATGAACTCATATTTATGACATTTTCTCTACTAATTTCGTGTTCTTGAAGTCTATTGGTGAGATGTACCCAATCACTGAAACCCTCATTTGCTAATGATCCTCTCACAAGCCCCCTTTTCAATAATTTGCAGCAAAAACAAAATATTTTGTCAAGCTCTTTGTTGTATACAAGCCATTCTCTATCACACTTTTCTCCATTTGGGAGAAATCTATAGTATGCTGATGTAGAAAACCTTCTTGATAATTTGCCTCTAGGACCATGCTCAACTGATAAGTTTCTCTTAGGACCCTTTTGCACCAAAATATCAATCATTTTACGATCAAGACCATCCCAACATCTTGGATCAAACATATCAGGATGAAAAGAGCTATTGGTGTCACCAGCAATAGTAGCATCATTCACTTCAACACTAGCATTAACATTATTACCTTCATCACCAGTATTAGCATCATCTCGCCCATCGCCGGTATTAGCATCACCACACTCATTGGCAGTATTAGCATCATCACGCTCATCATCGATATGAGCACCATCGCCTTCATCAAATTCCGCGGTATGTGCCACAACATCCACCACGTCATCACCATTACCATCATCAACATTAGCAACCGGTGTCTGATTTTTAGAATTTACTTGAGTCTCTTTCACCACAAATCTATCTAGAGCACCCTTTTGAGACTGAGCTGCCGCTTCTAGTCTTCTTCTTTTCAGCACCAGATTGACACTTTATTATTCTCATGATTTGTCCTGTTTTCACAAATTAATAGATTAACAAATCCAAACAAGTCAAATTAATAAGTTAACACGAATAGACAAGTTGCGGTGTTCATACCTTCACACGTGAACAAAATTGCCGATCGGGAGGCTCGTGTCCGGCAAATGGCGAAGCTAGGTCTGGCTGGTAGCAAGAACAAGGAAAACATTCATTTAATAATCAATTTAGACCATCAGAATTGATCAATGATCAATCTCCTATTTCCCAAGGAAGACATTCGTTGAATTGATCAATGATCAATCTACTACTTCCTGTAAGTACTAGGATTCATCAAATTCTAGAATCTAGAAGAGCAAACAATGAACAAGATACACTAGAGAAGGGACAGCCAGACAGGGTATGTACGTACTAGTACTAGTGAAAAAAGAAATAGGCGATCGTGGAATCGGGAGATGGGAGTTCGGCAATCCGCTGTCAATAGATCTACTTCTATTGCTTCCCCGAATCCTAGTTTGGCAGTTCCCAAACCTGTTTTTTATCTACTGGCAGGAAAGGAGCGAGTACCTTGGACAGTTGGAGATGAGAGACGGGAGCCGGCAGGAACTCGATGTCGATCGGTGATCACGATCCAAGGAACGAGGGCAGGCGGCAAGGCGCTGTCGCGGAGGAGTCCTGCTTCAGGTCGGGACTACTGGCGATCGACGGGAGAGGAAAAGACAGTTCGCTAAACATCAATCCAGGCCGTGTACATACTGGGCTATAGCTAGAATCGGGGGGCCCTGTTCGGTCGCTCCATCCGAACATGGCCATCAACGGGGCTGCTTATCAACTTGGGAACCGAGAAAACTCACGGAACACTATCCATGTCATGGGACACGTCCGACGGGATTATGTCTGTTACTAGTGCAGTAATTCGATTGATGTCGATTGCTAACTGATGTGGTTACGATGATGATGTGAGCAGCGATTTCTGCCTGTTTGTCCAAATACGGAGTTCCTCCCACACATACATAGTTGAGAATGTTCATGATAATATTCCTTATAATGCTAGTGGTGTATCCGCTACTCTCTAAGAACGCTTTTTCCCTATTGCAGTTTCAATCTCTCTTACACACGCGATACATACTTTCTGTGTTCAATTGTTTTACTTTACTTATTGTTGCTCTTATACCAAAAATCCCAAAACATCTTTTTACGCAATACTCGTATTTTATCTTGTCACTTAGAATTTTCTTTAGTATTTCTATTGTAATATTTATTTTAAGAGTTATTAGACCTCAGACTCCTACACCCTGTGGGATCGATATCTTTATTTCGAAACTAGCTATAAATGATCTGTGCACTTGTAGTCATCAAGCTATTTTCTGGCATCGTTGCTGGGGAGCTAAGCGATGTAGGTCTTTTAGTTTTTGCGTATTTATTTTTGTCTTGGTAAGTTTTGTTTTGAGTTACAGGTTTCCACCATCATGATGGAGTTTGAGCATATGACTAGTGTTAACTCATTCAGCTACTTTGGAAAGCCCTATGATATTTATAAAAGAGACAACTCCAATGAGAAGACAAAGGGGTTTGAAATAAATCCTCTGTTACTTGGTATTCTACACAAGAAGCAATTTACTGAAGATGAAGAAGATCCTGATCCATATGAGCATATTGCATGGTTTAAAGATATATGTGGCACTTTTCAATAGACGGGATATACTGCTAATGAGGTAAGGGTTAAATTTTTTGCTAGACTTTGACCAGTACAGCTCTCTCTCATGGTATAGATCTCTACCCCTTGAAGCCACTACAACTTGGGATAATTTAGCCTATGAATTTCTAGCAAAATATTATCCATTATCAAAATCTTTTGGAATCAGGCGTCTTATAATGACTTGGAGGAACCGTTCTAATGAAGGGCTAGTAAGAACTTATATCATATTTAAAGATTTACTATGTCTATGTCATCATCATGATTCGCCTGAATGGTATTTGTTGCATATCTTTTATGGCGGTTTAATTAAACCTAATAAAATTGAACTAGACTCTTTCGTGAAAGGAGCCTTTATGAATCTTTCTATAACTAAAGCTTGGGCTTTACTTAATAGAATTCGTGATCACAGAGTTTCATGAAATTTTGGTCTAGGAAGTGAAGGAGGCGTAGAAAAAGATCATGGTTGTATTCATGACTATAATAAAAAGGGCCATGTTAAAGAATTATCTAAAAAACTTTATTTGGATTTAGATCTTATTTTACAAGTTATTAAAGCTTTTACAGAACATATCAAAGCTCCAAAGAAGGGTTTGGTCAACTATGATCCACCACCCGAACATGAGAAGAAAAGAGAAGTTAAAGCAACACTAGCCTCCCTAGAACCAATATATGAGATGCCTTTCCCTAACACTGCATAGAAGCATATTTTTAAATATGAACAGGTAAAAGCAGTACATGAGAAGAAGGAAGAGGAAAGTATGCCAGAAATCATGGAACATCTGTAAGAATCCAAAGATGAAGAGGTAACCAAGGAAGAAATTATGGCTATGTACGCACATTGTAACATAGTTGAACTTGATGAAGCGACTTCCATATTGGTTGAAGGTAAAACAAAGATAAAAGATATGGGTAAGCCTATTCTTCCCTGCATATTTAAGAAAACCTCGCATTATGGTTTATGTGATCTTGGTACCACAGTTAATGTTATATCTTATGACTTCTATTTAGAAATAAAAGAATAAATAGAACCGGCTACAATTGAAAATACTGATATGACGATCATGTTAGCCAATAAATCTCTTAGAATTCCAATGGGAGTAGTCGAAGATGCAACTGTCACAATTGGCCAAAAAAAATCCTATCGATTTTGTAGTTTTTGATATGCCAGCTGACACCCTTTGCCCAATTATATTTGGAAGAAACTTTTTAAGTGATATAGGTTCCTATGTTGATTTCAAAAAGGATATTGTGTCTCTTAAGCTTGGGGGAGCGAAAAAAATAATTCCACTTTTCCAAATTTAAAGACAGGCCCCCACAAATACAAGAAGAAAAGAAAGAGAAAACTAATGAGGAAATGGCAACTCTCTTCTTTAGTGATCAAAAAGAAGAAATGAATGAATACTTAAATTATGAAGAAATAGTTATGGAGGACAAGTCCCTAGAAGAACTAGAAGATGAATTCAATTCACTTCCCATTATAGGGCCTCCAACTAATGATGCTTTCAAAGAGCCAGAAAAGAGAGGGCACGAGGAATTACCACCCCTAGAATTAAAGACTCTACCAGATAATCTTAAATACAAATTTGAGATGATACAAATAAATTTCCTGTAATTATTAGTGCTAAACTTTTAGGACAAGAAGAACAATAACTCATGAAAATACTTAAGGAGCATCGCAAGGCCTTTGGGTACTCAATGGATGATTTGAAGGGCATTAGTCCCATGATAACCATCCATCGGATATTCATGGAAGAAGGTGCTAAACCAGTTGCAGAATTTAATAGAAGATTGAAGCCTGAAATGAAGGAAGTGTTAAGAAAAGAAATTGTACGCCTACTAGACATAGGTATAATCTACCCTGTTAAAGAAAGTGAATGGATAAGTTATGTTCATTATGTCCCTAAGAAGGGCGGTTTTACTGTTGTTCCTAATGAAAACAATGAGTTGATACCTACTAGAACTATTGTTGGGCATAGGGTGTGCATAGACTTCAGAAAATTGAATAAAGAAACTAGGAAAGATCATTATCCTTTACCATTCATAGATCAAAGATTAGCAAACACACTCATTTTTCTACTTGGATAGATACTCTGGTTTTTCTCAAATACCTGTTCATCCAGATGACCAACTTAAAACAACTTTCATTAGTCCTTATGGTTTACATGCTTACCGATGTATGCCTTTTGGGTTATGTAATGCTCCAACTACTTTTCAAAGATGCATGGCTGCTATTTTTGCGGATTTTATAGAACTAATAATGGAAGTATTTATGGATGACTTTTTTGTCTATGGAACTTTGTTTACTAGTCGCTTGGATAGTCTCAAAAGAGTTTTGCAGCGTTGCGAAGAAACCAATCTTGTTCTAAATTGGGAGAAGTGCCATTTTATGGTCAAAGAAGGTATAGTCCTTGGACATAAGGTATCAGGTAAAGGAATTGAAGTGGATAGAGCTAAGGTTGAGGCCATAGAGAGAATGCCACAACCTAGGGATATTAAAGGTATAAGAAGTTTCCTTGGTCATGTGAGTTTTTATAGAAGGTTCATTAGACATTTCTCTAGAATATCTAAACCTTTGACTAACCTTGTACAAAAGGGAGTAAGATTTAATTTTGATGATAAATGTCTCGAAGCCTTTGATAAACTTAAAAATGCTTTATCCCATGCTCATATCATTAAACCACCTACCTAGGATATGACTTTTGACTTAATATGTGAAGCTAGTGATGATGCTATAGGAGTAAATCTAGGACAACACATTGGTAGTAGACTTAATATTATACATCATGCTAGTAGAACTCTTAATGGTGCCCAAAATAATTATCCTAAGGAAGAAAAGGAACTTTTTGCCATATTTTTCTCTTGTGATAAATTTCATTCTTATATAGTTGATGCAAAAGTAAGATGTCATACGGATCGTGATGGTTTAAAAGAATTCCTTGAGAGGAAAGACCATAAGCCAAGACTGATCCGTTGGATTCTTTTACTTCAAGAATTTGAGTTGCAGATTATGCGGAGGCAAGAAATAAAGATGTTGGATGCAATGTCCATGTCTGCCCAGCAAGACACCAATCTTGTTGAGAGGAACTTTAGTCCTGGTGATTTTTGCTTACAGAATTATTCAATGAACTAAGGATAATTCCTCCAAAAGAGAAAAAGTCTTTGTTGTTGGAAGAGCTTGTCATCCCCAAATAAGTAAACGGTAAGTTCAAGGTAAGTGTTCTTACTCAAATAAGTGATTTGTTTTCATAGATTTTTCTTCTACTTTTTTTGCCTTTGAAATCCTTGTGTTTTCTAAAGTGAGATTTTTACCAACTATACGGGTGCAACTATACGACCAGATAAAAATATCCTGCCGTATAGTTGGTCGTTAAACCCTCCGTATCTTCTTCGTGAAATTGTTTTCGATGTCTAGACCTATATGGTCACAACTATATGACCGGAGATAAAATTCCGGCTGTATAGTTGGTCATTGAACTCTCAAACACTTTCGTTTTTTGATCTATGTATCTATACGATCGCAACTATACGGCCGGAGATAAAATTCCGGCCGTATAGTTGGTCATTGAGCTCTCAGACACTTTTGATTTTTGATGTGTGTATCTATACGGTTGCAACTATACGACTGGAGACAATATTTTGGCCGTATAGTTGGTCGTTAAACTACCAGACATTTTTCGTTTGCCTTTTCGTTATTTATAAAAAAGAGAAAAGAGTGTTATTGTCGGTTCCAAGTTGTAACTTAACAGACCTGGACTCGAGATATTTGGAAATATCTACCCGAAACCAACTATACGGCTGGAGCTATACGGGCCGCACCCGTATAGTTGGTCGTTACGCGGCAAGACTCCTCCAAATCCGTGATTTCTTTCCTTGTTTCGTTAAGATTCTTTTCTTGGGCGAGAATTTGGTGTTTCTCGCGAGTTTTACCGACCTTTGACCCTCCTTATATACTGTCATTGTCTCTATCCCTAATCATAATCTCTATAAACCAATCCACCTCTTATTCACATGTGAGGACACGCAACCAAGGGATAGAAGCCAAGAAGAAAGGTTCCTATGGAGATCGGGAGCAATAGCGAGCAAGGCAAGGAGATCAAGATTGTCCCTATGGAGTTCCTCGACGCCGACAATGCACGCTGGAAAAGGGAGTTGAAGGCCCTGGAGCTAAGGATTGAAGAGATAGACAGGGAGACACCTGGGACACCCAAACATCTTTGGTTGAAGCAACTTTATCTTGATAAACTTGATGAAGATATTAAGCAGACAACCGAAGTAGGTTTTTCTATGAGTCTTAAGGCACTACAAACCCTTCAGGATAACAATGAGTTCATTAAAGAACAAGTGAAGGTGCTGTAGAGGAATAATCTTTTCTACAAGCTGCGTGTTAAAGAATTAGAAGCTGTCAATCAATCCCTCTGTCTCAGGCTGGCCCGTGAAGAGAAGATACTGCGTGCCATGGCGCCACAGTAATCTACAATAATCACGATATCAAATAATCGCAAGGGATTATTTGATCCCACCTGGCTTAATTCTAAGCTTGGGGAGATCTTTAAGACCTTGTAATCTATCTTATAAGTTTTACATTACTATTTTAGTCTTGCATTAGTTCAAACTAGAAATAAAGTTTGCATCATTAGAATTCCCTTCAGGAATAGTCGATCCCTTTTATGAAATTCCGAGTTTATTATTATATATGGAGCAATATTGAGTTTGTTCTTGTATTATTGGATATATGAATGGCTTGAGTATAATTTTATTTGCACTTGATGATAGCAATAGGAGTCTTCCACACCATTGGTATTAATAAAACATACAAGGATAATTTGACCAATATGTTGTAAGTGCATTGTTTGATTTACAAAGAAATAAAAATTATCTAATCAGTTAAGATTGAAAAAGAAACCTTGAACAAAGGAAAATAAAAGTGCTATCAAAATAGAGTGAGAACAACGAGGTAGAATCTTCAAGTCATAAAAATGCTTCATATACAATTGGAATTTGATAATTGAGATCGTTAAACTTTGAATTCCTACATGACGTGGAATGTATGGCTAGCTCCTTTACACAACACTTAAACAAAAGTGTGAGCATATACACAAAAGAGAAGAAAAGAAAGAAGAAAAAGAGCGAGTGTGCAAAGAGCAAATATGCATATACCACTATATTGTATTATGACAAAGAGGCACTTTTGAGATTTTGAATCCCAAGTGAATATGCTAATCCTAAAACAATTGGGACTACCTCGCTAACTCATCCGATTGATCCGGGTACTTTTACATTATGTTGAGATTCATCTTTTGTGAATTGTTGATCACTAAGGTGTGGATTCCTGCTAATACTATTCAGATGGTTTGAGTAAGGTACTATTCATGAACTTATTCCTATGTATCATGTATGATAAACACATGTTGTAACTGCCTCATTTATTTTATCGACTTAACTTCATAAATATGAGGATCACATCCATTAAGCTAAACTTTCTCGGGACAATAAAGAGTCTAAGCTTGCGGAAGTTGATGAGTGCATATTTGCATCATGTTTTATATTATTATTTTCCATTTTAGATGTAGGATCTTGGTATTTTATGGCGTTCGCGTGCACATTTTATGTCTATTTTCACTAGGATCGGAACAGATGATGGATACAATGGACACAATTCTTGGAGCAGTTGTATTAGGGAGAAAAGGAGTCAAAAACAACGTAAAATGCTTATTTGGGAAATATCAATAATACCAGAAAAAAACCCGAAGCAATCGAGGCGTACAGACATTTCAACGACCAACTATACGACCAGAAAACTTTTTTCGGACGTACAGTTCTGGTTGTATAGTTGGCACCGCCTCCTCAAATAGTTTCACCCCGTGCAACTGGATCAGGGAGACAACATACAGAACAGCCAGAAAAGGCCAAAACCTCACCTCCGGAAGGCATCTAGAGGGGGAACTCGTCCACCAGGGATCCATCTTTGCCCTCCGCAGATCCGGGAGGCTAAGGTGTCGATCTTCATCATCAACCACTACATCACCACCATCTCCATCCATCCCATCTACATCTTGTCTAGATCTTGTTGTAATTTCCATACTCGTTGTGGATTTATACAAGTACTATTCATCTATGATAGATTCCATTGTTATTGCCATGATGTTGATTGCCTCTATATCTGAGTAGATCATAAGTTCTTAGGGAGATGGAGAAACCCTAGTATGAGACTGAAATAAGATATAGTTTATTATGATATTCATCATTGTGGCCATGTGTTAGATTGCCTTCACCTTGATGTTGAGAGAAGTCAACCTCCCAATATTTGCCTCTCATGGGGACTTGATGGAGGGAACTACTTATTGGTAGACGGAGGTGTGTTAGCACTTACAGTGACTATAAAACTGTTGGCACTCCTTACGTATCAACTTGGGAACCGAGGAAACTAACGGAACACTATCCATACCATGGGATACGTCCTACGGGATTACGTCCCTTAATAGCGCAGTAATTCGATTGATGTCGATTGCTAACTACTGTGGTTATGAGGATGATGTGAGAATCGGTTGTTTCCTATTTGTCCAAATAAAGAGTTCCTCCCAGACATACATAGTTGAGAATGTTCATGATAATATTCTATACCTTAGCTCCTTATAATCCTAGTGGTGTATCCGCTACTTCCTGAGAACGCTTTTTTCCTATTGTAGTTCTAATCTCTCTTACACACGTGATACTTACTTTCTACATTCAGTTGTTTTACTTTACTTATTGTTGATCTTATACCAAAAACCCAAAAACATCTTTTTACGCAATACTCACATTTTATTTTGTCACTTAGAACTTTATTTAGCATTTCTATTGTAATATTTATTTCAAGAGTTATTAGACCTCAGACTCCTCCTCCCTGTGGGATCGATATCTTTATTTCGAAACTAGCTACAAAAAATTTGTGCACTTGTAGTCATCAGGCACCCGGGGAGAGCATGGTAGGAGCTGCTCAAATCCACCACCTCGAACCAAATTGGCTCATGGCGAATGTTATCCTCGGAGCTAAATATGACATCTAGCCAAATCTTGCCCAACAGTGAGCACGGGGTTCCTGGCACAACACCGTGGAAAACAGTGTGTGTGGGCTGCAAGTGGAGTTCCTTAATCCCTAGCTTCTTCATGGTGTCGCGGTAGAGTAGGTTGAGGCTGCTACCACCACCAATCGGGATGCACGAGAAGCGACAAGTACGCTCGTCGGAGACAATGAGGGGGTCAAGCATCATTGCATAGCCACCCAGATTTAGCAAGAGGGCCAGCTGATCCTCGCGACCCCAGGTGATCGGAGTCTCATACCAGTTCAAGTATTAGGGGACTAGGGGAACGATGGTGTTAACCTCCGCTACACGCCTCCACCGGCTATGCTTGTCATCCGGCTCAGAGATGAAGATGTGGTAGTTGGCATGCTATTGCGGATAGGCATTGTTGTTGACGTTGTCGGCTAGCCTAGACAGAGGTGGAGGTGGTCCTCCAGGCGGGGGTGCGGGAGGTGGTGGGAAACCAGCTTTCTCATTCATCTGCCAGGTCCAGCTGCACTTCCGAGTGGTGTGCGTAGCTGGCTTGAATGGACCTCTGTGGAACTTGCATGACCCTCAAACATCTACTCGTAGGTGAACTTGGGCTTCCATTGTTGGTCTCCCGATTTCTACCGCTGGCTACCATTACTAGCCGGCTTTCCCTCCACGGAGTTCACCTACCTTGAAGGGTACCAGGGATCTTGTTGATCAGCCGGTCGCTTGCCTTGGTAACGGTTGTCGTTCTATGGTGGCCTCTTGGAATGACCGTGATGGTCGTTTGCTGAACAGCAGCACGGTGCTGCCCACCAGGAAGGTGGTGCTGACGAAGCACGAGGCATTGTTGATGACACAGTCGAACTTGCCCAACGCGAGCACGAGGCTGGAAGCCACATGCTCACCAACGGAAAGTGTGGGATCCCATGTGGAACGTGACTCCGGTCGCAGCCATCTTGCCCCACGGTAGGTGCCAACTATCGCCGTATATGGAACGATAGTACCTATGGACGTATGATAGAGGGTGGGAGAAAGCAGGGAAGCTAGCGACATCATCCGCATGCGAGATTGGGAACAAGCAAGCATAGCAAGACACTCGAAGTACATAGATTCAGAGCGCTCTTACGAGGTAAAACTCCTACTCCTACCAATCTGACTATCTAGATGAACACGAGAACTACAATCCTCCTTGAGTTGTATGAACTAGAAAACTACCAGAGACCAACCCTCTCTCAGAAGGCCTCGCTGCCCCTTATAAAGGGTTAGGGCAGCGGTAACCATTATGGCTAGCTGGTGGGTCCCACATGCGGGCTCCAGCCGACCGGTCATCTACAGTATATCGGAGTGGAGATCGTGTCTACACTGAACACCATGCAATACATATTGTGCACAGCGTCAGCCGTTTACATTGTTCCCTTCGTCAGCTACAACATGGGCTTCATGCCTCGGTCACCTTTACGTCCCATATGTAGGCTAGGGAGTATCACGCACTATGTGGCATGTCACGTCCTAGTTACACCTTCTAGCTTCTCTTAGTCCGATCGGGATCCTCCATCCGTACAAACACCATCTGGCCTCTCAGTCTTCTCCGCATTGGTCCCGCGTCCGTCTGGCTTCACTAGTCTGGCTTGACCGGCTAGATCGGTCCGTCGGACCGACATCTTCTAGCCATCTTAACTTCTCTGCGTCTGTCCTGCTTATAGCTAAGTCTCACCAGCCAGATTTGACGGTTTCTTTCCTCCGAATGTTGATTCCTCTAGCCAGACGGTACGTAACCCGTCCGGTTAGCCTACCCTAGGGAGATCCTCCCGACAATCCTCACAGAAGCAATGCACTTTTGATGTGAGGATGCTCCAACCGATACATGCACTTCTGCCAGACAAGAGAGGACCTTCATATGCTCTTCATTGTCGGTAGCAACGACGACTTTCTCTTCCACCAGAGCAGCAAACATATGCTCGTCATCTGAGTCCATTGTTGCAGAGCCAAATCGCTGAACACCTAACATGTAAGGTGGCTACTCGATCAGCGCGGAAATATCCGGCTGCGAAAGACACGCGGTATGGAGGTAAGGGAAAATGCTAGTGCGGCGAAGTGCTTTCAGTGTGGTGCTGGGGAAAGGGATGGTGCATGCGATGAGAGGCGATGTCAGATGGAAATGAGCGAGCGTCGTGGAAAAGGAAAAAGTGGGGGAATTTTGTGTCGTGTCATCGACAGACCGGGCCTGCCAGACTTCTCGCTTTAGCCGGCCTCCCGCTCACCCCCTACGCGTTGGGTTCGACCTGGCTACGTCAAGCGAAAAAAGGATCCATGCCGGCAAAAACCTGGCTAGGGCAGCTAAAAGTTTTTTTTGGCGCCATCGAAAAAAAGGTGCGTGGGATGGGTTGGGGAGGGGGCGGCTGGAGATGATCCAACATAGAAATCGGGCTTCATAGCCAACAGGCCCGCCGACTTCATGTGGGATACCAAACCCGGTCCAGATGCCCAAACGACCTCTCTAGGCAACCAGACAAAAACTGTAGGAACTAATGCATGACAGCATGGCTCTTGTCTAGAGCGAACACCTATTCCCGTGGGGCTAAATTCTTTCGTCCAAATTATACTATAGCTTAAGCCTGAGCAAAAGCAAGCCATCTGAGGCCATCTGCTCGCGCGCATGTTTCTGGCCGTTTGATCTTCACTCTGAGTCATCTGAACCCTGCAGTTTCAGGTGTTTACCGAAATCTTACGAGCTGGTCCCTCCTGTCCCCGTCCTCACTCCCACCCCCATCTCGATCCCGTTCCCCTCCACCCAAGCTCTCGAGTCCCGAGCTCCCGCCCATCCCATCCCCTCCTCCGTCTCCTCCAGCAACATGTGCCGCCCCCTCCGCTCTCGAGCTCTCCCTCTCACCTTGGTCCCTCTCCCCCTCCACTCACGAGGCCACCACCTCCCGTCCAGCTCCTGCATCCAGCGTCGGCCGTCTCTGCTTCCTCGCCTCGAACCTTTCCTGTACCGATTCAACATCACCCTGACCTCGCGCACCCGTCCGCCTCCACGCTTTGCCGGTGGTAAGGAAGATAAGGAGGAGGTGATCGCGTGGGACAATGGGGGTGAGAGAGAGGGGGCGGCGCGGATTGAGATGCTCCTATGTGGGACTACGCAAAGATGTCGCATCATCCTCACCGCTATGACTGGAAAAATCAGGGATGAATGGCGGAAAAAAGGAATTGAAAAGGAGAAGCCCCCTCCACTCCCGAGCTCTCCCTATCACTTCCGCTCCCTTCGCTTCTTCCACTCACGAGGCTACCACCTCCCGTCCAGCTCCCGCATCCAATGTCGGCCGCCTCTGCTTGCCCGCCTCGAACCTGCCCAATACCGATTCAACATCGCCCCCGACCTCGCGCACCCATCTGCTGCCACGCTTTGCCGGTGGTGAGAAAGATAAGGTGGAGGTGAGCGTATGAGATGGTGGGGGTGAGAGGGGGGCGGCGCGGGTAGAGACACTCCTATCCGGGACTATGCGAATATGTTGCATCATCCTCACCGTTTTGACTGGAAAAATCAGGGACGGATGACGGAAAAAAAGAATTGAAAAGGAGAAGGCTCGCGAGGCATGCGATGACGTGGCGTAGAGAGATTAACCAGAACCCAGAATCTACAGTAAACGAACGGAAGAATCGTCGAACAGAAAGCGTGGAGCGCTAACATGGCGATAAATGATCATGCCTTGCGAGAAATGGTCATGTTTCATGTCACTTCAACAATTAACATGTATGTATTCCTGAAATAAAAGCAGAATGAGCTGATTTTGGATTCTCTTAGGCTATGCAACTGAATTTGCTTTTGAATATATTAGCATATCGCGAGAATACATGAGATGCTTGTGTAAATTGATAGAGTTAACAAAAATTTCAGCACCTTTGACTTTGAGCATGCTCTACGAGTAATGAACAAGCGGGTTCCATCGACTAAGTGGGTCCAAAAGAAATGTAATAACTTCTATTTTTCATTTTGATGTACATAAATTATCAAATTTGATTACATATTAGATCTTACTTTTATATAAAATTTTGTGGCAACTTCTAGCCATATCTTCTTATTTAAATTTAATTGAACCAGTGAATAATTTGGAATATATCAAGTATAACTCCTTTATAGAATTAGTATATAGTAATCTAGTTGTTTAAACTAATCATTTAGTAATCCAACAACTTATAAGTGTTGAATAAAAAGTTGTAACTTCTCTTGGAGCTCTACGATCCAAATAGTTGCAAGCATCAATTTTGAGGCAGTCGAAAAAGGTTATCATGTGATCTTCATAAGTTGCTTGTTTTGACATCATTAGTTTTTTACCTTGATCATCTAACATGTCAGTTTTTTTGGCACTGAACTTGGTCTATTGCTCGATGTGTTTTTGTTTGAAGTTCGCTACTTGAATAACCACCGGTACCCCTATGTTGCTTATCAGTTTCAGACTCTAACACGTAAATGACATATTTAACTACTGATTAAAACACTCAATTTCGCACATACTCATATATTTAATATACTCATATATTTGATTTATAGCAACACGAAAAAAATTTATCAGCGGTCAATATAACATATCTATCACCTTCTCAAAGACTATAGACAGGGGCTGCAAAGGGCGCATGAAGCGCGCATGTCCACTGGTTAAGAGAAAGCCTAGGAAGCACGGCAGGAAGAGGAACACCGATATCCCCCACCACCCCGATCCTGATCGGCGTCTCGCCTCGTCTCCGCTCGGGCTCGCACTATCCGTTCCCGTTTCAGTGTTTCACACTCCCCTCGCCTGCACGGATTGGTAGCAACTACTGTAGCTAGCAGCCTTCCTTCCTTCCCCCGTTCCCCTTCTCCCTTCCAAAAAAAAAGAAAAAACTCCGCCAGTTCTCGACCGGAACGGAACCCAGAGCAGCAGCCAAGTCATGACGACCTCCACGCTCGCCAACCTAGCCGGCGCCTCCCCGCTGCCCACCTTCGCCTCGAGGCCCAATTCGGTGAGCCCGGGCCCGGTCGGGCCCGCTGCTCCGCGCCGGCTGGTCGTCGCGGCGCCCCCGCGGGCGTTCTTCTCGAGGGAGCCGTACCAGCCGCAGCTGCCGGAGCCGGCGGGATACTCGTCCACCCAGGCCGGGCTCGTGCCCATGGTCGTCGAGACCACCTCCCGCGGGGAGCGGGCCTACGACATTTTCTCGCGCCTGCTCAAGGAGCGAATCGTCTGCATCCACGGTCCCATCGCCGACGACACGGCATCGCTCGTCGTGGCGCAGCTGCTCTTCCTCGAGTCCGAGAACCCGCTCAAGCCCATCAGCCTCTACATCAACTCCCCGGGGGGAGTCGTCACCGCGGGCCTCGCGATCTACGACACCATGCAGTACATCCGATGCCCCGTCAACACCATCTGCATCGGCCAGGCCGCCTCCATGGGGTCCCTCCTGCTTGCCGCTGGCGCGCGCGGGGAGAGGCGGGCGCTGCCCAACGCCAGGATCATGATCCACCAGCCCTCGGGTGGGGCGCAGGGCCAGGCCACCGACATCGCTATCCAGGCCAAGGAGATCCTCAAGCTGCGCGACCGGCTCAACAAGATCTACCGCAAGCACACGGGCCAGAACATCGACAAAATCGAGCAGTGCATGGAGCGTGATCTCTTTATGGACCCTGAAGAGGCGCGTGAATGGGGGCTTATAGACGAGGTCATCGAGAACCGCCCAGCCTCGCTCATGCCCGAGGGCCTCAGCGCCATTGACCCGCCTCACCACGGTGGTGGCGGCGGCGGTAACGGACGTGGCAACGAGATGGAGGAGCCCTCGGCGGTATGAGGGGTGGCTACAAAGGTGAAAGCCTTTTTCTGAGTCCAGTGGCTATGTTGTTTGTTGTTAGATCTATGTTTTGATTCGTAATTACAGCAACATGTAACTGTGCTATCCTTCATGTTGTTTCAGTTGCCTGAATTGAGCTATTGCTGATATTTGTTGCAACTCTTAAAAGGGAACTTCAATCATTTGATACTGATAAATTGATAGTGTGGTGATGTAGGATCATTTTTCATGTCACGGCATTTGAAATTTGCTCTGCCTTTTCATCACAAATTGTCCTTTGCTTTGTGACAACGACCAATTAGTTTATGACAATGTTTTCTTTATGCACAGAGTATGATATGCTTTGATGCTTCAGTTGTCATCCTTTTCCTGTCTGGTTTGATCTGCTAACCCATATCTGTCATCACTATGACATTGTGTAATGATCTGATTCCAAAAGCACCCAACCCAAGAGGCCTTAGCAGAATTGTAGTTTATGCAGAGTTATCTAGTTACATGTTATTAGGAGCAGTGTATAGAGATGGCTGGTTTAACCGACTAAGAAGAAATGACTTAGCATGCCTGGAAGTATCGCTGTTTGGTCAAGCATTAAGCTATACCATTTGAAGGTGGGAATTTTAAGCAGCTTTGTTTGGTTTTGAATTAGCTCAGTCACACACTATGTTATTTATCAGGTTGGTTCAATCTTGAGCTATCATGGCTCATGAGTTCTAACATTGTAACACTAGAAGGTCTTGAACTATTGCTAATCTAAAACTCAGTAATCATGGCAGATAGCAAGGTGATATCGTGTATACTTTGCCAAATATATTTGTGCTCAACATTGCCGTAATATATACGATCTTGAGGTTAATGTGTATGAACTAGACTAAGTTCTACACGGTGGATTAGTTCTAAAATCAGTGCCTGTGCAGCGCAGCGGCCCAAGTGTTAGGCACCCTCCTTGCTGTTGTGAATTTTCCATAGTACTTAGTAGGCACTAGGCAGGCTGGGTGGAGTATGGAGTGCAACTTTCATGATTTGAATTGCTCTTTATTAGGAACTGGATATAGTGGACTATGCATTCTGATATTTGCTCTCTTGGAAAATGAAGTATTTCTCAGCTCTTGGTGTCAAACTATGGTATTCTATTATGTTTTTTCTGTTGAAAATACGCAGTTTGCATATCTCTTCACTGGACGTGTCATAGTTCCAAGCATTGTCAGTCTCTGGCTCGTTTCAAAGCTTAGCTGCAGAACATCACATCCTGTAGATCTTAAACAATGAAGCTGCCAGCAGTAGATTCTCTTGCTGAGTTAGCAGCATTTGGTGCTTTTTCTATCATATAAACAGAAAAGCACTAGGTGATTTTGTTAAGAAACATAGCTAACCATCTTCAAGATGGAATGTTAAGTTCTGAAGCTGTATCTGAACCTTCTGTCTAGGAAAACAGTGAAGCATACTTTTTTTTTGTTAAGTATCCAATGAAAGTTCCAAGCTCCAAGGAATTGAGGTTCAGTGCGACCTTGGTGTTTTTATGCCCGCTTCTCCAGTTCCTTTGGTGCTTCTTGGCACGATAGTGTGGAATTATATCAAGTGCAACATAGTATTTGATGATGGATTTGTCCGCTGTACCTGGGAGCAGGTTCAGCGTCGGCGGTGCTGTCGATTTGTATTTATCTTGTCTAGTGTCATGGAGATGAATTTCTCTCGTATCATGGGAGGAAATCTTTCGGTTCGCTTCACTGCGTCCTGCTCATAGTTGTGAGATAACTCAACTTTAGTATAGTCCCATCATTTTTTCACATCATCTTGTCGGTCGTTCCAAATTCTTATTTGAACCATCGCCGCCATCACCCTTTCTGAATCCAGCTATTCCTATTGTCCATTTAGGTCTTGGATATTTTTATTTCTAGTATTGTTTTAGCAAAGTCTACGACCCATGTTGTCGCAAAAGTTCAAATCCAAATTTGAAACACAGATCAAGGAAAGAAAAGGGCAAATCGAGCTATATGAACTATGCCTGTGAATTCGGGCCATTTATCATGTTACCGCTGAATTTGTCTTTTTTTTGTTTCTTGAACCATATATTGATTTTGGGTTTGACATTTTGTGACCTAATAGTTGTGATTTTCCCATAATTTGTACTATATAGTAATTTTTAAGTAGGGAAAATGACACTGGAGTACCAGGAGTACTTGCCGTGTAGAGTAAATGATACTGTCTCCCAGCCTCAGAACGCTTTGCTAGCATTTCAAGGTTTAATTCCTGAGATGTAGCGTTGTCTGGTTTGGACGCATCGTCCGCTGATTATTACTACTACTAGCTTACGGCAATATACTATGGAAAATTTTGACAAGATTAAACTAACAAAGAACTCTTATCTCATGAACCAAATTGTCATTGGCAGAGGTCTTGATCCTTTTCATTTATCGATTCCAGAGAAAGTCTGTTTCCATCTGGACATTGGTAATGCCCGGGCCCCAGGTGCTGGCCCAATAAGTCCGGACATGCAAGCTGCATCTTCAATTTGCAGAGCATACACCAACTCCTGAACTAAGTAGGCCCCCTGTTTGCATTCCGCACAACAACGCGCTATCCTCCCTTGTGAAGGGTACCAAACTTTCTCCCCTCCCCCTGCCTCTCCCCCTCCCCTGCTTCTGAGCACACCTCGCCGTGGACCGGGCCCCTCCCATGGCCTCTCCGCCGGATTAGCTGGCTGGAGATGGTGGGGAGGTGGCGTCGGAGTGGATAGGGTTAGGGTTTGTGGCTATATGCCGGTAGTGGCCCTTATGGCCGTGGATGCATGTGCTCGGGTCTGCTGCAGCCAGATCTGGAGAGTAGAGCTGTTCTTGGCGGTGCTCGAGCTCCTCCGGTCGGAGCTGAGGACGGTGACGACGGCCGCTGCATCCCTCAATAAAGCTGATGTTTGGCTCTCCTTCAATCTTGCAGACTCCGTGCTTCTCCATCTTTCTTTGGCCGGTCGTGGCGGCGGGGGAACGAAGATGGGGAGTGGGCTGTTCTGCGGTTGTTGGAGTGCTGGGAGTTCTTCTGTCCTGGCGTTGGTGCGCGTCGCTAGGCGGTGGTCGTCTACTTCTCCTGTTGTTGCTCTTCTTATTCCGGCCGGCCGTGGCGGCGAGGGGAACAAGAAGATGCAGCGGAGGTGGGCTTCCAACTCCCCTATATCCACGCGCGGCTGCCGACTTGAAGGCGGTGCTTCCTCTGTTCTTCAACTCTCGGCCGGCTGCGGAAGCGAGGGAGCGGAGAAGAGCAGTAGAGGGGTCGCTGCTCAGGCTCGGAGCTTTGGGGTGCATCTGGAGCTCATGCCCCTGCGGCGTTTCCCAAGCACCGGCGATTCTCCGCCGCTGCTATTCTCGGCCAAATGGGTGGCCACACCGTGCTCGTCGCTAGTTGCTGCGCGAGCGTTTTCTTCCTCTGCGTGAGGATCTTTGCCAGCATCGCTGCGGCCTTCAAGCCCCCCGCGCAACCAAGTGGTTGTGTCCCCGGTTGGCGCTGGGGCGGCGCTGCGGTGATGTTGTTCATCGCCGGCGGATGCCAAGGACTTGATTGCGTTTTTGCAACCTTTGCTAGGGTGTGCTGTGTAAAAGTGTGGGCCTTGTTGTAATTTTCTATTTTCTTCTAGGCCTCTTTGTAATTGTACACCAACCGCTGGAATAGAAGCTCCTGGTCCTTCGGGACCTTTCCCGTTCAAAAAAAAAAAAAATCCCCCCTTGTTGTCGTTCATACTACTCTTCATAGAGAACCTGCCATCTATATTGAGTTTCAGATCATCCCCGTTAGGTCGTTTCCAGGACTGAACCTGCTGCAGTATCGATTTCCTGTCTCAGGTGCAGAATTGCTCAAACTGATCAGCCGATCGACGAATGAGGAAGATGACTGAATTCCGTGAATTCCCATGTTCCCCGGTGATTTTTCTTTTAAATTTGGATTCGGCCACCACCACCAGAGGAAAGATGCAACCACAGCAGCACAGTTCAGCAGTCGCCTCCGTACTTCTTCCTGCTTCAGTTCACGCGACACCATATGCGCGACACACACACAGGCCCTGCCGGCCCTGGCCAGTGGCCACACAGCATTTCCAGGTCGAAAGAGTCTTCTCTTCTCTATCTCTACTACTTAAAAATGACGAATTTCCTCTGTTTTCTCCGGTCGTTAGTTTCGTCAACACTATTTCAAAAAAGACCATTTTGCCCTCCCACCAAATTATATCATATTAGGTCGCTGGCCTTAGTCGCTTCGTCGCCTCCTCCCATGATCGCTAGGAAACGGATGAAGCGGGCCGCAATTGGGCTGTAGTTCACGCATCTCCCCAACTAGTCTGTAGCCGAACAAAAAATATCACTCTCCGCTCCTGAAACCCTAGGCTGAGCACGGCGCCGCCGCCTCGTCCCCCGCCTCCGTCGTCCTCCGCTGCACAAGCATTGCCAGACAAACGCCAAGGCTACTCGGGCTCGTCTCCACCCTCGCCGACGAGCACTCCTGCGCCTACCTCCTCTTGCCGTTTCCCTTCCTCGGGAATTCCGTCTTCTGTCATCGCCGATGCTCCGCAGCCCCGTGATCTCCAACAGATGCCTCTCACCGGCAGCTGTCAGCCATCGCCTTCATGGATTTCCGCGACTAGGCGTCGTCCCCTGGACCTCCTATGGTGCCGCTGCAGACAAACCCGACCATCTAAACCTCAATGACGGCCGTGGTGGCGCGTGTGTGTCACAGGGGCATGTCCGTGCCAGCACCCCTTGCCTTCCTCCTCAGCCTCCGCCACACCGGTAAGTCACCATCGACATCACCTTCCTCTCTTGCCTTCCTGAGTCGTCCCCGCTGACCTGTGTCGATTCTGCAAGTGTGCACATCGTGTTGGTGTGACGGTGATTTGATGGCCTTCAATGATCTGTTCTATGAGTTTTTCCCCTGGTCATGTTCAAAAATATGAGCGAACTAACTCATGGATGGCAAAGGCAACCGAATTGTTTAACGTATGATTTTTGATTGCATCCCTGATCAAGAATCACAGAAACCAGCGTTACATGTTGAATCTCCCTAATATTCACTTTTTCTCGCTCCCTAAGCATGCTCCCTAAGCTTTAATGCTGAAGCATGTTCCCTGAATAGGAAGAAAAAAACCCAGTGATCTGCAATATCCCAATAGTTTTACATCAGACTGTACTATACAGTGATAAACAGTGTACTATTCTACTTCTTCTCGCCATAAAGCATGTCAAAGACATCAGGAATAATAGTAGCCTGCTCAATGGCTGTAGTTTGAAGTATGATGGTAGAGTATGTAATAGTCTGGCTCATGAATTTACTAAGATTGTGTAGAGTCTAGATTTAGTAATTTCTAGCTAGGGCATGTCCCACCTTTTATTGCTGATCTTAGTTGTTAACATGTATCCTGTGCTTAATACAAGTCTTTACCTAAAAAAGCAAGGATATATGGCAATCTTGGATTAAATGCTCACATGTTTTCTTTGCTAGATTCAATTGTTCCTATTGCAGGATGTTAGTGAGAACATCTTGGGTGGAAACAGAGGCGCCGTTGTATTTATTCTAGGTAAATTCCGCGTTCTGTAGTGACATTTCCGGTTTATTTTGCATAGGACAAAAATGAGCTTCGTGTTAATAGCTAAGCTGATTTTAATTCCTGGTTTATCACTTCATGCAAGTCCACATGTGTTCGTGGAAGTGGAAAATGAACAGAACGTAGCGATATTTTTGTGAACCATTCTAGGTTTATACAAATATTAATGTTGGATTTGTTGTGCGCATAATTAAGTATGGTTCTGGGAATTGGTAAAAAAATCTATTGGATCCCACATGATACACTCGTTATTATTTAATTATAAAGATTACTTGGCTACTTTTTACCTTGTCTTAACAATGATCGACAGAATGATAAAGAAAGGGAAATTCTTCCATCGGAGAAGCTATGATAAAATTGAAATGACAAGTTGCTCATTGATGGATTTCCAATGAATGAAAAAAAACCGCCCGACTGAATGTTGTAAGCTCACTTTTTGCACTTCTTAAAAATAATGGAGCTCATAAGTTAAAAATCATGCAGCACTTTAATGTTTTCCTTTCCTTCTTGAAAACAAGACAACAAAACCCTTAGCTTTTCACATTGCTGCAGATAAAAACATCTCCCGAGTTTGTTATGGTGTGGTGGTGCAGACAAAAGAGAATGTTATTTGTTCTATTTATGTTGTACCGGACATAATATCATCACTATTTCTAACATTGTTTTTTCTCTCGATCAACTTCAGGGATAAACTGATGATAACATTGAGTCTGTCAGCAAAACTCTAGAGTTTATGTGGAATTCAGTTTGCTTGTAATTTGGTACTATGACTCAACAAGGTTGTTTAAGAAGGTAACATTTATGCAGAAAGTTATGGCATGCTTCTGCACAGTAGTTTATTTTTCACAGCACCACGTTAAGATTTGCCATGATTTAATACATCTACAGATTAGCTTTAAAACTACTAGCAAAACATTCCAAATTTTATAGCAAATTTAGTTCTATGATCAACAATCTCGTTTAAGAAGGTAAATTTTATGCAGAGGGATATGGGAGCCTACACAAATATCGGCATTGGTTGTAATCTCGAAGTTTTGCATGTGACATATATTATTTATTTATTCTATATTTTCAAATCATGTAGCTATAACCATCTACAAGTTTTATCTACAGAAGCTCATTGAAAAAATTTCTAATATATTTTATCTCTTATTGTCGTCTTTTCCTGTATCCAGGTGAAGTTAGTGCAGAAGCATAAGATAGGATGCAGGTGCTCCTTTTTATTCTTAGGAAAACACCCATCGGGTGATATCTATAGTTGTGTTGCTAGATAGATAGTCTACCATGGGGTAAGTGTACCGAAGGATCGGAATTCGTCTATCTAAATGTTTCTATAATCATCGAAGATTGTCCTTACTTCCTTTTAGGGTGTATGAATGTTACCATTGTAACTGTATTTGTTTTATTTCATTGACTTTTTATGTATATTTAGGAGAAGAAATAAACAGAGGCATGCACTGCAGAGGAAGGAGCATAATTAAAGGTAGGTAAATCCTACAGAAATTTGAAAATTAGTTCAGTCTATGCTTTTAGCTAGCGCAATATTAGTTGACGTGTTAAGGTGCTTGTTACACCCGTCTCTTGGAGATTGTTCTTTAGTGTATGCCCTTGCCTTAAGAAAATACATATGATCCAAAATCAGTTCATTCGGAATTTGGGAGACGTCGAACAACTCAAATCTACTTGTTGTTTCAGTTTCATAATTTATGTTGGTTAGGCTATGGTTTTTTTCCAGGGCTAAATATCGTGCATAATTTTTTTTCCAAAACTAGCGTGTCACTCTTTGCCACTTCGAAATTTACTCTAAAACTGTCATGATGCGGCATCTTTTTGATTTGAGATATGCACGTTCCTTATCTGTTAATCCAGTTAAATTTCTCATGCGCATTATGGACCTTTAGATGGATTAATCAGATATTTTCTAAGCAAAGGAGACACCAAACTTATAATTTGCACTTGTGCCTTAGCATTGCTATTTGTTGTTATTATACTTAAGTTCTGAATTTAGACTTGGAATATGTTAATTATTTTCTCGCTGATGCGTCTATATTTAGTTTGTAGAAGAGGATGTTGATAGGAAAATGCCTATCAAGTAAAAAATGGCATACCATCACTGCCTCTTCTACTGAGTTCTCTTCCCAGATTCTATCTCTGCCTCCATGTGGGAGCGGAGACGAGGAGCTCATTGTACTACCCTAGCTCAAAAAGGCTGTGATATTGACATTGGCAAGTGCGCATTCTGTCCTACATTATTCAGCGTCCAACTTAAACTTCTCTTACTGGCTGGTTCTATGCCTTTAAAATTGCAATGCAAGTGAAAGGAATAATATGCCAATGGTTTAGGACACATGGCCATGGTCCTCTTGTATGATGTCCAAGAGCCGAGGACACAACTTCCACTCAAATTTGAAGCTACAAGCCGTAATCACTATTACTATCTCACAACAATTCTACATGACACATAATTTACGCCTGAGTGGTCAGACGGGGCGATATTAGCCGATGTGACCTTGCGATCACATGGCTTAGGCCATCGTTTTGTAGGATCTATCATTGTCACTAGCTTCTCCAAGATTTTCCGGACATGTGCATAATTGTTGGCAAGGTAAATATAATTTGATTGTTCATCCATTTAGTCCATCGAAACCAGTTCTTGTTACTATAGTTGGTTGTATATCTGCACTTTTTTTTGCGAATATATCTGCACTCTATCGTTATGCCACTTCACCTTATTTGGTCTGGATTGGAGGGGTGTACTATATATTCAGGGACATGTTCTGCTGGTGGGAAAATTTACATGCCTTTTGTTGCAAGGAAATTTGGTCGCATTTTTAATTGTCTATATAAGATGGCTAGACCAAATAAGAGATGCACCTAGAAAACCATACATGCATATGTCAAACCAAGTTTTAGAAAGAAAAAAGTGAATCTGCTATTCCTCAGGGTCATGGATATTTTTTAGTGTATGCCACGAGGACGGGTCGTCAGCAGCATGTTGTTGTTTGATCCATTTCATGGATGGGACATCTTAGAAAGAAAATTAATGTGGGAATAAGTACTCAATATTATACTCACCGTCACTAGAACAGAATTATTCATCCATGAATCATGAGGCTGAAGTCGATGTCACAATGTGAGACGTCTCCTTACCAGGTTTAGTTGTCAGTTTGTGTATAGAGATATGAAATTTGTGTACAGATAAGTGGAAAATTTCTAGGTTTAGTTGTCAGTTTTGTTATCCAAGTAATCTCCTTAATCAGTTGCGGAATCAATTTGAAGCATATCGATATGTGTAAAAATAACAGAGCTTGTGGATAAACTCAAGAACATCATGAAAATCATCAAATCTCATGTATATTCAGATTTTACAAGGTACACAACAAATGAGTTTGTTTAGATGTTTGTGCTTGATATGATCCTAGATGGTAGAAGAATCATTCTGCCATTATCCTCTTGTAGTATGTTTGCTCTTCATTTTTTCCAGATGATGGGGAAATATGTGTGTTCATGATTTATCAGCATGATTGTTGTCTTCTATTTTGTTTTTATAAGGGGAGACCCGAGACTTGCAGACCTCCATATATCCCAGATTTAGTTTATTTACATTGTTCTATATTGTAACTTTTGTTGTGTTCCACCTGGTCTTGTAGTGTTCTTACAAACTAAACGTTCACGAGATCTTTCATCGAATGATAGAATTTCTCACATCTGCTGTTTATGTTTGGTAATGTAGGTTGCAGGCCACCATACATATATCTCCCTATTATCTTCTTCCGCCATCGCTGTCAAGGTAGAGACTGACAACGTTGTCCTATTATTTTACAACATGCCAAAACATAATTTAACTATTTTTATGTCTTATTATTTTACAACATGCCAAAACAGAATTTAACCATTTTTAAGGTGTAGTAGTATGTCTCCATACAACTTCCTATTCTTTTGGCAAAGATTATTATTTTAGCGCATGATATAATTAATTCGTTGGCAAATAACTTGTGTCACTAAAAACATTTCTACATAGTATGCTCGTTCGTTTAGAGTCATACATGGCATTGGCATCTGTATGCTTCCACTACCGGTATTGCCAAGCTTTTGCACCCTGTTTCACAATTCACATAACATTATCTAGCTATTATTGTATACCTTGGTTTTCTAATTTTAAATGCACTTCTAATGCCTATTTGTGGTAACAGGTTTGACTACAACTAGAGGCACCTACAACAATGTGTTTTGTACAAGTGATCTTGAGCAGACTAAAACCTATGGATTGGATGGGAGCAATATATTAATATCTTGACATTAGTGTTTTGGTATCCGGATGTCATGAAATAGACATGGAAAAATTACAGGTGCCTTGTTTACAATGTGAGATCCTTAAACCGAATTTGTGTGTAAAAAAAATGTTGTCTTTAGTAAAATTTTGCACCTTGAGGATGTATTGTGCCAGATCATGTTAAATCTATTCCTTCTAACAAGCATACAAAAGATGAGTTTGCAGCTTTGCTCCTCTACTGATAAAACTATTTCATTGTATGCTGGTGATATGTTTGTGGACTCGGCTTATTTTGGATTGGAGGAAGCATATTTTTAATTTTTCCGTAGCAACGCACGGACAGCGTTACTAGTAAATCTCAAAAAACAAAAAGGGAAAGGTTGAAAGAGTCTTCTTCGTTCCACGCTTCGTGCCAAAGGGTAACCAGAACGAAGGTGGCCTGTCTAGCCCACAAAAATGTGCTACGGGCTTTCGGCCCAAACCAAAACCCTTTCCTCTCACAGCACAACTGATCTCCTGCTGCTGCAGTCTAAACCCTCGCTCCTCTTCCCCACTGCTCCGGCAGCCGTCTTCCGGTCTCGCCGCCCCCGCCGAACCAAGGAGCAACCCCGGCGGCGGCGGCGCCTGCCGTCAGCCAGGCCAGCATGGCGTTTCTCTTCAACAAATTCCAGGAGGTAGGCTTCTCTCCCCTACGCGCCTCGCGACCATTTCCGGATCTCGATCTGCTTGGTTCGCGTTGTCCGGGACAGAACGAACACGCGAAATGATTCAGTTTTCGTGTTGCGAGGGTGTCGCAGAAGTCAAGTATATGTGGTGATGATGGCGTGTAGTGAAATTTCCGCGCATAATAATAACTGTATAAATGTGCTTCTGGCCTGCCTCAGTTCTCCAAATCGCGCTTGCTTTTGTATCTAGGGTAGAAGTATTTTACATTTCATTATTTAATCCTATATGATTTCCCTGCCTTTTAAGTAATGCCAACTAAAATGAGCTCACCATTGGTACTGTGGGCAGCATTATGACCTTATCAGTTGTTGCTTTAATCAGTTTATTGGTTCATTTCCAGGCAATCAAAACACTTGCTAGGAATCCAAGGTTTGCTCGAGACCCACGGCATCTTCAGTTTGACGCTGACGTAAATCGTTTGTTTCTCTATACCAGGTACATGAATATCTGAAGAAAAACGCCCTGATCCTTCTCACTTGTTTTGCCCTAGATGATCACCATGCCAGTTCTGCAATATCTACTCCCTCCTATTCTAATTATTGTTCTCAGATTTGTCTAGATTCGGTTGTATCTAGTCATGTTTTAGTGCTAGATACATCCGAATCTAGACAAATCTGAGAACATTAATTAAGATCAGAGGAAGTAGCATTTTTCTATTCATAAGAAACCGAGAATTGAATCAACATTTGGAACTTAGTTTACCCTACAACTTGTTTAAGGTGGCTATTGGATTCTCATGGTTTTAGATGATACAAGGAATTGATCTTATTATTATCCTTGTGATTAGACATTTTACATGTCTGAAAGTTTGAACTATTCTATTATCCCCAACCAAAGGATTAAGCCTCTAAACCATGTGTTTGATTATTTCTACTTTCTTTGAAAATGCACTTCCAAGTTTTCTCAACACACTCTGTATGAATATGGATAGTTTACAAGGTTCCTAATTCCCTTCTGTTTAAACTTAAACGTAGCTATTATCGCTTGGGAGAGAATTCTGAAGAAAAGGATGCTGAGGAGATTATTGACATGGCTAGCAAAGCATCTGTTACTGACCAGCAGAAACAAGTGCAGGAAAATGTTAATTATCAACTTAAGCATATATGCAAAACAATGGATAGCATTCTTCGTCCTGATACAAAAAGTGATCCATCACAGTCTCCTTCAGATGCTCACAGTAATTCTCGTCGAAGTGGCTTGAGTTTGGCTGTTGGCACAGGAGTTGCATCTGCAAACAAGCCAGGTAACATGTTCTTGCTAATTTCATTGCATTGGCACATTCGTTGTTCTGGACCTATATCATCCAAATTAAGCTAGGAAGCAATTAAACATGTTTTGAGTAGCCTGTCTTGCTTCCTAATGGATACTTCCAAATGATATTTCAACTTCTGCACCCATAGATACCATATTGACTTTCTGCAACAACTGCACCCAGAGATACTATATTGACTTTCTGCAGCAAGTTGTGTCCGCACCCATGTTGTATGGGACTCCGTGTTGAAAAACAAATCCATGGATAGGACATAGGTTATGTTTTATCTTGTGCACCTACAAAATTTCATCTAAAAATATAACCATTTGTGGCCTGTGCAAAAATGAGAAGAGATAAGTGAATGATTTCTTGTGTTATTCACATTTAGCTTGTTTGTTTTGTATGGGCCACAAATGGTCATGTTTTTGGATGAATTTTTTGCAGGTGTACAAGATGTAGCCTAAGCTATATCCATGATTTTTTTTTTCATATTCTCTGAAACCTCACAATGTCCGCATGGAACATGGGTTGCGGTCGCAAATAGTTGAGGGTTTTAGTTTCTTGTGTCGATGCGGTAATGACAGTACATCAGCAGGTTTTTTCATCTCATATTTCCACCATTGTCGTTCCACAGACATGCACAGGCCCTTAGACATGTGATATGAATAGCATTCTCTTTGATTTTTTATTTTTCTGTGGACTTTACCTATGCTTCAGTTTTGTGTAACATAATCTTACAACCTTAAGTAATCTCTTGCTTCCACTGTTTGTTTGAAGTTCTTGGTTAAGCACACATAACTCTATTCATAGATCTTTTGCTGGTTGCATCATATGCGTTATGACTTTATAAGTTGGTCGACTATAGATAATAGATGCCAAGCTAAAACGATATCCAGAAATTCTTCTGTCTGTATTGTTTATGACAAGATCTTTCTTGAACTAATATATGCTGCTACTGTGTTCATGGAGATACAGTTTCATGTGAATGAAATTGGGCTCTAGGCTCCTTATCTCAACAACATCAAAGCCTTTCTAGGCTCCTTATATAAAAAAAAGAACTGTTTCTATTATTGGCAAGCTTTTTCTTGCATTGACATATAGGAACTGTGATGTTACTGATTTCATGGGGATACATTTACATGCAATAAGTTCTTTGTAGTTGTATTATCAAATAAATTGTATGAAGCTGTCTTCTGATCTATCTGCTCTGCAGTGCAGCTGTTCCTGCTACTCGACCTTTAACTCGAGCTGAACTATCAAACAAATTTAAGGATCAGTTGGGCTACACCCTTGACATCAAGCCATCATCAATTCCTCACAAGGATGCAGGGCAAGGTCTGTTCTTATCTGGAGAAGCTAATGTTGGTGCTGTCCTAGCCATCTACCCTGGGGTGATATATTCACCTGCTTATTATCGATACATCCCTGGATACCCAAGAATCGACTCGTGCAACAGCTATCTTATTACAAGATATGACGGAACAATAATCAATGCGAAGCCATGGCATTTGGGTGGTGAAACAAGGGAAATATGGGATGGTTCAAATCCGGTGGACTACGATACAGCGCCACCCAAAAACCCAGAGAGCAACTCTGATCGGGCGTGGAGGATGCTTAACAAGCCCCTGGAGAAGAGTCACAGCGAAAACTTTGGAGAGGTGCTTGAACGGCGAAATCCACTAGCTTTTGGCCATTTTGCGAACCATCCACCAGGAGGGTCGACTCCTAATGTCATGATCTGCCCATATGATTTTCCATTGACAGAGAAGGACATGCGAGTATACATCCCTAACATTGTGTTTGGTGGTGAAGAGCCCGTCACAATGAAGAGGTTTGGCTCCTTCTGGTTCAAGTCCAGAGGTTTTGCCAAACAAACTGGGGAGTCACCAGTTCTAAAGACGCTGGTGCTAGTGAGTACAAGGTCTGTATGTGATGAAGAGCTCTTTCTGAACTACCGGTACAGCAGCACAAAGGCGCGACCGGAGTGGTATACCCCGGTTGATGAAGAAGAGGATAAGAGGAGATGGAGCTAGTTCTGAACCTCTTGGCTGAATCAACTCGCATGTAATGTTTTTGCCAACAGTTGTATGGCTGTTTCTGTGAGGCGGCAAATTGCAACAGAGCACTGGTAAACTCCAGAAACCGTTGCTGCAATTCTTTTTTATGTCCACAATCCACATGCTGCTTGAGGAAAGTAAAGTGCCTGTGCTAGACTTTTCTCACAGGTTTTTTGTAGCAATAAAACGAACTCCAATCATGTTCTTATGTTCTTACATGGGAATATTTATGTGTGTATCTGGATCTATGTCAATGTTACCCCCCACTCACTTTGTATCAACAGTGTCATGCTGCTTGCTCTGGAGAAACGAACATTGCCATACTGCTATTCAACTACTCATCCAAATAAATACAGAGGATCGGGAATTCCAACAGGTTGAGTAATCTTCTGGTATCCTGGCATGGAGTACGTCCAATAGGTTGAGTATCTTGGACGTCGTCTCAAGTCGCTGCTGTTGCGGCCATACATCTGAAGCATCTTGCTACTCCAGTTGATGGTAGTATCGACAGACTATCGTACTGTATGGCGATTTCTTCCGTGCAGATGGCTTCACTGAAGATCATGCTAGTTGACTGCTGACCGTCTTCTTCCTCATCCCTAGAAGAGACTGTTGTGGTGTACTGCATGGGTAGCATGTTTGCTCATTCATCCTCGGAACACGCACACGCATTCCTGGGTGGTATCTTGCCGATCTAGCTAACTGCACCGAAAGAACACTCATGTTCTTGGTAAGGTCTGAAGTATCCCCGGGTCAAACCGTCGTTGCTCCGTGAATCCTGTATGTTTGCGTTGCACATGCTGAATTTGCTTTGCAACTGTGTAGAGTGTAGAACGTATCAACCTGCCAACTCAGATATCTAGGCTAGTATGTTTTAAGATCCCTCCTGTATTGTTCTTATTCTCAGCTGATAGAAACCTGCTGCATACTCAAGTGATGTTTGGTACCGCGGGGCATCTAATCAGGGCATCAGCATATCATTGCCACGTAGTAGATATCTTGTGAGTTAAGCTGCCAACTCATTTGTGGATGGAACAAACCGCAGAATTATTGTGGAAACAAGCAAGCTTGCTGTCAGCTTGTCACTACGTGCATGCTGGTATGAAAAAAGAATATTTAGTGAAGCGATAGCGAGACCGAGACACATTATGCTATGCATACACTGGTCTGGTCAGCTGGTGACCGTGTTTGGTGATTAGTTAGAACACTTCGTTTTTCTTTTCTTTTTTGGTTCCTTCTTGGGTTTGCTAATAGCTTAATGATGAAATACAAGGGATAATGATAACTAGCAGAATTTGCTTGACGGGTTAATCATTTTCGCTTTCCAAGAACATAAAGAGCTTGCGTATCATTTGTACTGGGAACCAAACGGTTGTGAAATCTGTAAAAGCCTCCTAGCCTCTACATATTTGGACGCACACAACTGTAATTTTATCCAAAAAAAAGGTTTGGAGTTCGGACGAGTAGCACATGATTAGGGATGTGGGATGGTGATTTCTTGATTTCTGTGGGCATCAGGCATTTATGATGATGCAGATGGTTGTCTCGTCTTACTCAGTGCTTGGCAAGCTTATTTGTCTTCATATTTACTAAGTGGACATACGTGCTTTGCCGCGCCTCCTACATTCTATTTGACAGAGTGTTTTAGGTGTGTTGTACTCAGTATTTAACATATTTTGTTTTGTTTGTGTTACCCTAAATTAAATATATGAGCATGTGTGGGGTTAAGCGTTTTAATCGGCACATAAATGTGTCATTTACGTATTAGACATGTCTGAAACCGAGAAATCTGATCTTAGACGCAAGAAGCGGGTCCTTATTTTATATTGGAGCTCATAAGAAACATAGGGGTACCAGTGTTTCTTCAAGTAAACAAAAGTACATCAAGCAAACTTCAAACAAAACGCATCGAGCAATATACCAAGTTCAGTACCACAAGAAACTAGCATGTTACATGATCAAGATAAAAAACTAATGATATCAAAACAGGCTAACTTATGAAGATCACACGATAATCTTGTTCGACTGCCTTAAAATTGACGATTGCAACTATTTGGATTGCAGAGCTCTAAGAAAAGGCACATTTGTATTTAACACTTATAAGTGGCTAAATTATTAAATGATTAGTTAGTTAATATAGACAACCAGATTACATATATATACTAATTATATGCAGGAGTTATACTTGATATATTCCAAATTATTCACTAGTTCAATAAAATTTAAAAGAGAAGGTATGGCTGAAGTTGTCATGAATCTTTACATAAAAGAAAGATCTATGTAATCAAATTTGATAATTTCTGTATATCAAAATAAAAAGTAGAAGTTATGACATTTCTTTTGGACCCACTTAATCGATGGAACCCACTCGTTCATTAATCATAGAGCATGCTCCAAGTAAAGGGCATTGATTTTTTGTTAAATCTATCAATTTACACAAGCATCTCATGTATTCTCGATATATGCTAATATATTCAAAAAAAATCAATTGCAGAGCCTAAGAGGGGCCAAAATCAGATTATTCTGCTTTCTTTCATGAATACATACATGTTAATTGTTGAAGTGATATGAAATGTGACCGTTTCTCGCAAGGCGCAACCATTTCTCGCCATGTTAGCGCTCCACGCTTTCCGTTCAGCGATTGTTCCGTTCGGTTACTGTAGATTTCGGGTTCTGGCCAATCTCTCTACGTCACGTCATCGCATGCTTCACGAGATTCTCCTTTTCAATTCCTTTTTTCCGCCATCCGTTCCTGATTTTTTCAGTCAAAGCGGTGAGAATGATGCGACAACTTCACGTAGTCCCGTATAGGAGCGTCTCTACCCACGCTGCCCCTCTCTCTCACCCCCATCCCACGCGCTCACCTCCTCCTTATCTTCCTCACCACCGGCAAAGCATGGTGGCGGACGGGTGCGCGAGGTCGGGGGCGATGTTGAATCGTTACTGGATGGGTTCAAGGTGGGGAATCAAAGGCGGCCGGCGCTGGATGCAGGAGCTAGACGGGAGGTGATGGCCTCGTGAGTGTAGGGGGCGGAGGGAGCGGAGGTGAGAGGGAGAGCTCGGGAGTAGAGGGGCCTTCTACTTTTCAATTCTTTTTTTCCGCCATCCGTCCTGATTTTTCCAGTCAAAGCGGTGAGGATGATGTGACATCTTCGCTTAGTCCCACATAGGAGCGTATCTATCCGCGTCGCCCCCCTCTTGCTCACCCCCACCATCCCACGCGCTCACCTCCTCCTTATCTTCCTTACCACCGGCAAAGCGTGGCGGCGAACGGGTGCGCGAGGTAGGGGCGGTGTTGAATCTGTACTGGGTAGGTTCAAGGCAGGGAAGCAGAGGCGGACGATGCTGGATGCGGGAGCTGGATGGGAGGCGGTGGCCTCGTGAGTGGAGGGGGTGGAAGTGAGAGAGAAAGCTCGGGAGAAGAGGGGGCAACACATGTTGCTGGGGGAGACAAATAAGGAGCTGGGATGGGCGGGAGCTCGGGTTGAGGGGAACCAGATCGAGATGGGGGTGAGGGTGGGGCGGGGACGGGAGGGACCAACCCGTAATATTTCGGTCAACACCTGAAATTGCAAAGTTGAGATGACTCAGAGTGAAAATCAGACGACAAAAAATGCGCGCGCGAGCAGATGGCCTCAGATGGCTCGTTTTTCTCAGGTTTAAGCTATATAGTATAATATTTTGCCCACGAAGCTTATCTGTCTACATCTTGTTTTTTTTTCATATTAGCACTTACTAGTAAGTAGCTTATGTGAAACTACAAAAGAGAGGAATGACATTACCCTACTATACTTTACAGGCCCTTGCCTGCTTTTCTTTCGCATCCTTCAAAATTGAAGAATATCTCGTGCCAGATGTACTGATGCCGGTAGCATTTGTTGCAACTCTAAGCGTTCACATCATCGAGGAACATTCAAAGGATGATCTTATCGGGAAAAGGAAAAGGAACATTCAAAGGATGATCTGATCCTTTCGAATTGGAGGGATGTTTTCAGTGCTGGAAATGTGTGGGTAGCTCAGTCGCCGCAGATTAACAAACGTACACCGATGACCAAACCCAATTTTGCTTCGACGCCCGGCCGTATCCGGCGATGATGCTACCGCCCATATTCTTTTAGTAGAAGATTCTATAGCCTCTTGTAAAGACGGCACGTTCTTCAGCGGGTCGTATGTATCAATCACCTTTGTGTACTTGTGTCGCGTAGAGAAATGGCGCTACTCCCGCACTGTATTCCACTATGATTTGGTAGTGATGGTCAAACTTGTTGCGGATTATGACTGATCGTGACCGGCCGTGACGAACTTGGTTCTTTGGCTGGCCGCAGGCGTCAGCCGGAAACAGTGCAAACGACTCTCCGGCCGGCAGGCGGCAGCGCTCGGCCCGGCCGGCTGAAACCACATCTTTGATGTCAAAAAGGTCTCGAAACTAACAATGCTTATCTGTGCAACTGTTCGGAGCTACACGACATGCTCTAAATCCATCGGCAAAACGGCCGCCTGATTGAAAACCTTCTTTGTGCCAGTAGAAGTAGAAAGTGTTAAAATGCTTTTATGATTACATCCTCGTTCTAAATTATACTACTCCCTCCGATTCATAATAAGTGTCGTAAATCGGAAGGAGTATGTAACATGTTTTGGATATTTTAACGCGGACTGCATACAGACTGAAATGGATGAACAAAACACTGAAACGCGTCTATATACATGCAATTTAAAAATATCAAAACTTTTTTTAGTTCAGAACGGAGGTCTAGTTGTTCGTGAGTCGCTTCCTAGCTAGTACTACTAGGCAAAGCGAAATTCTCAGGCCCGCTATCGCCTCCTGATGTAGTCCAAGGAAAACGTTATCGAGCGTGACGCCGGGGAACAACATGACCTCTATAAACTGAATTCACGAATGGATGCATCCAGAACGTCGGACTCGATCTATATACGATTGCACCAAGGACGATCGTAGCGGCGTCGTTACAGTCGTCGAACACCTTGCAGTTTCTCGAGTCCAAGGTCTTTCGTAGGTAGAAGCATGATAATACAATTTTTTAATTTAATTTGGATCATACTTTAATAAACTTCACCTTGAGACATATTCCTTCTTATTGTTAGTATGACCTCTCCCGATCAAGCCTCGGTTGAACCCCTTGCCCTCGCCCTGATAGGGGCGCCCAACCACGCAATGGTTGGCGGGCCCCTGTGACAGCGCTATATAAAGACGTTGGGGCCGGAGCACGACTATGAGGTTGGTCGCGCCGCCGCTCCCCCCACCTAGAACCATGGCCGATCTAGGTCAAGCGCTGAGCCACGGGAAGCTCCACCATCGCCGCCACCTTTTAGCCCACTCTCTCTCCCTGCTCTCGCCGTCGCCCACATGGCCAACGACTCGTCGAGCTCGAGCAACGGTCGCGGGGTAGAGGAGCTCCCGACGTGCTCATGCCACCGGTGCCACACCACCGGCGAGCAACAGTCGCGGGGTGGGCCTGTGCGGGCGACGAAGTGCCGCCAGAGAGCGAGCTGTCAAAGGCGACAACGAGAGTGTGGGCGTTTTGCGTTTAGGGTTACAGGGCATCGGGGGCCGCCGGTTTTGACCCCGCAATGACGGCACTCAGCCGTCGGATAGAGATGAACGGCCAGGATTAGCCAGGCTGGGGCGGCGACAGGCCGAGCTGGGTCGCTGCTAGGCCGAGGCGAAAGAGGAGAAAGGAGGCCGCGCCGGGCGGTGGGCTAGCATGGGCCAAGGGTCAGTTGCACACCGCACAACCACAGTGGGCCGTTATTTTCCGTTTCAATTTTTTATAGAAGCTTTTTAGGGCATTTTGAATCTGTTTTTTTTTTAATGAAATTTTGCCCAGAATTTTCTATTCAAAGTTATCCAATAAAATTTTGTTTAGAAAAATGGAAAAGTAACAGTAAAGTTTAAAGTTTAATGAATTTTAATTTATTTTTTCCGCTGCAAATAGTTAAATGTGCCTTTTTAAAATTTAATAAAAGTAAAAGAGAGTATTAATTTTTTTGAGAGCATATTAAAGTTTTATTCTAGTTATGTTCATGTTATTTTTCTAACCAACGTTGCAAATAGTATGATCATGATTAGTAATTTTGATTAAAGTTATGTGCTTTTGATTCTATGTTCTGCCCAACGGTGATATAGAATTATTTGCATAAACATTTGTGTGTCTTAATTTTGACCAACGTTGGATTAATACATGCAATTGTTATTGTTCTCACTTCTTTGTAGTTTTCAGGAGGGTTCTACTTGATGAGCTGCATCAAGGAGGTCCCGGCCCTTAGAGGTGACAATTACTCCAAGTGGAGAAAGAAGGTGGACTTCGCGTTCATCTGCGTTAAGGTGGATTGGATCCTTGCGACCAAGCCTCCCACCAAGCCGACAGAGACAATAAGAGATGTTGATGATGATGATGCTGCATGGGAAAGAAAGAAAAAGGACTATGCTCCAGTGGAGCTGGCATACTCCATAGAGAACCAAAAGTGGAAAAACGCCAATAAAAAGTGCATGACATTATAAAGAACACCATTAAACCAGCAATTGTTGGTTCAATTATAGAGTGTGCTTCCGTAGGGGAGTACATAGAAAAGATAAAGAGTCAGTTCATTGGCTCTTCAAAGACATATGCAACCCAGCTGCTGAAGCAGTTGGTGACAGAAAATTATACTAGAGGTGGACATGGCATCAGGGAGCACATCCTCCGGATGAGCAACATGGCTGCCAAATTGAAGATCACTAAAGCTGATCTACTAGATATAAAGTCTGCACTCCTTATCCACATGATCATGGTTTCATTGCCTCAATAATTTGACAATTTCATTATCAATTACAACATGGCCACAGAAAAGTGGTACGTAGAAAAGACCATTGCCATGTGTGTCCAAAAAGAGGAGGGCTTAAAACCTCCAATGGTGGTTTCTTGAACTATGTCAAGGACAATAAGAAGAGGAGCTACCATCAAAGTAACCAAGGTTCCCCTTCTAAGCCACATGGCAAAGCTCCTATGCACTACCAGCATCAATACATGCCGCTCTCAGTGGACAAACATACATGTCTCCACTTCAAGAAGCAAGGGCATTTTAAGAAAGATTGCCCTGTTTGGCTAAAGGAACTAATGGCAAGGAAAGGAAACAACATAGTTTCCTTTGTAAATGAATCCCTCTATACACAGTTTTCAAAATCTACTTGGTGGATTGACTCATGTGCAACTATTCATGTTGCAAATTATTTACAGGGATTCCATTCGACACGGACTATGAAAAAAGCGAAAGATGTGTTGAAGTCGCAAATGGAGTCCAGGCGAATGTTGAGGCTATTGGCGACATCTCCTTGGAGCTTGCTGATGGATCGACGATCCTGCTTACAGATGTCCTTTATGTTCCTTCTTTACATAGAAATTTAATAAGTGTATCACGTTTGGACAAAGTAAACATCAACAACAATCATCTTCCTGAACAAATAAACAAAACACTTTCGGCGCCAACAGTCACTTGGGCTAAATAGTAATAGAAATTAATTGATACGTCGTAAACGTATCTATAATTTTTGATGCTCCATGCTTGTTTTATATCATTTGTCTTATGTTTTGTCTACACTTTGAGGTATTTTTATACACTTTCTGGAACTAACCTATTGACAAGATGCCGCAGTGCCAGTTGCCTGTCTTCTGCTGTTTTTGGTTTCAGAAAAGCTAAAAAATGAATATTCTTGGAATTGGACGGGACAAAAGCCAAAGTTACTATTTTTTCTGGAGCAGCACGGAAACACGAAGCAGAGACGGAGGAGGGCACCAGGGTGGCCACACCCTAGGGTGGCGCGAACCCACCCTGGGCGCGCCACCAGGGGGTGTGGGCCCCCTAGGACTCCACCGACCTTGCCCTTTCGCCTATAAGAAGCCCTCGAGGAGAAAACCCTAAAGAATCCATCATATCTCTACAAAAAGTTCCGCAGCACCGCCGCCACCAAAGGGGAGATTCAGGGGACAGAAATCTCTGTTTCGGCACCCTGCCGGGATGGGGAAGTGCCTCCGGAGCCATCTCCATCGATCTCCACCACCATCTCCATCGTCGTTGCTGATTCCCATGATGAGGAGGGAGTAGTTCTTCCTCTAGGCTAAGGGCTCTACCGGTAGCTATGTGTTCATCTCTCTCTATGCGTGATCATATTGTGATCATGAGCTCTGTAATACTCAAGTGCTTTAATAGATCTCTGGCTCTCCCCGTGTGTGTGAAAGTGACAGCATGCATACCGTGGTGGCACTTAGGCTAGAGTATACATAAATACTAAAGTGCTTCAATAGATCTCTGCTCTCCCCACGTGTGTGAAAGTGACAGCGTGCACACCATGGTGGCACTTAGGCTAGAGATTACAAATACTTGTTATGAGTTATATTTAGAGTTGGATGTCTCTATGAAATTGCGGTGTTTGTTGGAACCATTTAGCGCTCAAGGTGACAGTGTGGGGTTATCTAGATGGGGAAGGCAGACTTTGAGGAGTGATGTTATAGCCCTACCATGGATTAGAGTGTCAAACCGGAGAGTAGTTCAGAGTAGGATCTTGAGAAGAAGATATTTATATGAGAGTGTTCACTAGTGAAAGTATGATCCCTAGGCCTTGTTCCTAAGCATTGAAACACCGTTTGCAACTAGATCTGTTACATGTTTGCTTGCTTCCATCTTTTTTCCTTTAGTCTTTTCCTCCCGTCAGAAGCTCTTTTCTGGCACCGTTACCACTTATAATCATCCATACCACTTGTATTTCACTATCTCTTTGCCGAACTAGTGTACCTATACACCTGACAAGTGTATTGGGTGTGTTGGGGACATAAGAGACTTCTTGTATCTTGATTGCAGAGTTGCTTGAGAGGGGTACCTTTGACCACTTCCTCCCTGAGTTTGATAAACCTTGGGTAATCAACTTAAGGGAAACTTGCTGCTATTCTACAAACCTCTGCACTTGGAGGCCCAACAACTGTCTACAAGAATAGAAGTGCGTGGACATCACTAAGCTTGGGCATAGCTCAAACTTAGCAATAGGAACAAACTTTTTCATCATATCTGCAGGATTATCATGAGTGCTTATCTTGCATACCTTTAGTTTACCTTATGCAACAATGTCACGAACATAATTGTACTTGACATCAATGTGCTTAGTTCTCTCATGAAACATCTGATCCTTATTAAGGTATATGGCACTTTGACTGTCATAGAACAGATTAATGCAAGAATCATCCTGATAAAGCTCAACATACAAACCTTTCAACCAAACAGGCTCTTTGCAAGCTTCAGTAATAAACATATATTCTGCCTCGGTTGTAGACTGAGCAATGACTGGTTGCAGTGTTGCCTTCCTAATCACAGCACATCCACCTACCGTGAACACATTATCTATTAGGGACCTCATCTTATCCAAACCAGTAGCAAAATCTGAGTCTACATAGTCTGCGAGCCCCTCATCAGTCTTGCCAAAGTTCAAGCAAGCATTCAATGTTCCACGGAGGTACCTAAAATCCACTGAATAGATTTCCAATGTTCTTTACCAGGATTATCCATGTAACGACTCACCAAACTCATGGCATGTGATATATCAGGGTGAGAACAAACCATGGCGTACATCAAGGAATCAACAACACTAGAATAAGGAACTCAGGACATGTACTCAAAATCTTCATCAGAACTAGAACATTGCAATACTGAATTTAATGTGAGGAGCAATAGGAGTACTAATAGACTTTGCATCATGTATATTAAAACATTGGAGAACTTTCTCAACGTAATTCTGCTCACTAAGAAATAGCAACCTAGATTTTTTATCTCGTTTAATTTTCATACCTAGGATTTTCTTACCAGCACCAATATCTTTCATCTCAAATTCACTACTTAGGTGTTCCTTCCAACTAGTAATTTCTTTCATGCTCTTGGTAGAAACTAACATATCATCGACATATAACAACAAGCATATAGGTGATCCATTAACAAATTTTATGTAAACAAAACTATCAAACTAAGACCTCTTAAAACCTTGTGAGATCATAAATAAATCAAATCTTTTGTACCACTATCTTGGAGATTGCTTCAAACCATAACGCGATCTCTTCAATTTGCACACAAAATCCTCTTTTACAGGAACCATGAACCCTTCAAGTTGGTCCATGTAAATCTCCTCCTCCAATTCACCATGCAGAAAAGCAATCTTTACATTTAGCTACTCAAGCTCAAGATCATGCATAGCAACAATATCAAAGAAAGTATGAATAGAACTATGCTTTACAATGGGAGAGAAAACATCATTATAATCAATACCTGGAATCTGACTGAAACCTTTAGCTACTAACCTTGCCTTAAACCTTGGAGGCTCATTAGAAGATAAACCTTTCTTCCTTTTGAATATCCACTTACAACGGGTGGCCTTCTTTTGTTTAGGCAAGCGCACAACATCCCATGCGCCATTCTTTTCAAGCGACTGTCGTGTCTTGATTATCGACACCGGGGGTATGAGTCCCCCTTTGTTGTTTGGCTAGGGGCACAACATCGTCTGGCAAGCTTGATCGGCGAGCTAGCCGAACACAATCACACAGAGAGACACATGTTTTTACCTAGGTTCAGGTCTATAGTGAGTAGATCCCTATGTCCTACAACTAGCTACTATCTGTTAACAAGGTTGGACTGGGTTCCATCCCCGAGAAGGTTCTCTAGTCCCGAAAACTCTCCCTCTTAGTATGGCATGTGTGTCCTTTTATAAAGGAAAGGGGACACCATAGGGGTCGGTTCACACGTGTCTGTGTGAGCTCAGCCACGCGGCGGGCCACGTCCTACGACGTCGCTTGGCAATCCTTCCTTTGCACCGTGTGTCGCCCAATGCTTGCAGACTGACGCATGGATGTGTCATGTGAGCCTGATTCCTGTCGCCCGATGATATACCCAGGCCAGGATTGTTGTGGGGGAGTCGTCGGGTCCCCAGAGGACGCCCCCGTAGAGTCCTCTGCCTATCCTCCTTCTTGGGTCACGGTTCGCTCGTTGTATCTGGGATACCCCCCTTCTACGGATGCGATAGTATCACTCGGGCACGCTCTAGCCAGGTCATGATTGGCTGGGGAAGCGGCCTTATCCTGAGTGGGCCCACGACCACCATCATAACTTTATCATGTGAGTCACTGCCTTGCTGATACCTTCGATCCGGATTACGGATGTAGTATAGCTTCTTTTTCCCTAGTAGACCTGGGTTATCGAATCCTCGGGAAGTGAATGCGTAGTGAAGTTATTTTAACAGACCTTCGGGAGTTTTAGAATTCCTTTTGTGTTTTCACCGGACCAGTAGTTTGCGTCTTTTGGTTGTTGTTGATGATGGAGAGAGAGAGGGCCTAGGGTGTTCAGTTTCACATGTAGCTATACAAAACATCTGATGGAAATAAAAGATAGAAATAAAGCATGCGTGTACTTGTTAGAGCAAGATAAATTATATGTGGGCAGTTCATCCATAATTTTTGTTGCCTCCACAACCACTTATAGCAATAACCTACTAGTCTCATCCATAGAAAAAAGAGAACTAATGATATGCACCGTGATGTCACTGTTAATCCTAAGCAAATCCCTCACATACAGCCGTACTACCCCTTCTGTCACTAGGGTTCCCAACTTGCAGATCAGTCATCTCTCATACTCCCTATACCTAGCTCTACCCTCGGGGTCTTGGGTACCTGACAAGTCCTTGGATTGAGGCAAGAGAGGATACAATAATCATCATGTCATACAAACTAATACACGATCCCATCTATGATAATTCACATGCACAATTGCTACATGGCTAGGCCGAATCCCTTAGCCCAAGGAGAATTACTCACACATAGAGATGAGATCAACAATCATAAACATTGTAATGAAAATCATAAGATTGATAGCAATAGTCTTACAATGTCACCAATCGGAGAAGAGATCTACTATTACAAGTGGTGAAGTATGGCTATGGAGATGGAGAAGGATTTGGCGATCTGGAGCGGCTTTTTGGCGGAGTCTGGCTTCTTCGGGGTGGAGCTAGAGATGTTTTCTCATTGCATGAGGCTTATTTATATAGGGGTCCCTTCATGAAAGTTGTTTTGTTGGACCTAACGGTGGTGGCGCCAACTACACGGCCGGAGCTATACGGTCGGAATTTTTTCTCCGGCCGTATAGTTGGTCGTTACAGTGTTTGCCTTCGTTGGACGACTCCTGGTTTCTTCTGGTCGAAGAAAATATCGTATCTTTTACTTTAATGTAATGATTTCTTCCTTTAAACGACATTATCTGCGCAGAAAAAATACAAGAACAAAGGATTGCATGTCCCTCTGAATATTAGCATTAGTGGCAGAGTTTAGAGAGATATTTCATAAAAAGTAGGACTAATATCTAGTTTAAATGTGGATGTTAGATGGATATATTTCAGAGCTATCAACCTCCCCAAGCTTAAACTTGATCGTCCCGGGTAAGAGAACCAAAATCAAAAAGGAACTCAGCATTTAAACTGAAATAACGAGATGGTGATCTTAGTCATGATTAGTAGTCTCATGTTTCCTCCACTTTAGAAATATGAAAAAACTTCAGCATAGATAGAGTAATGGAAAGCATAGCATACGGGTTTCATGCATCCTTATAGTGTAGCAAAATTGTTGTAAGTATGGATGATCCAAATGAGTAAATTTTATTCCATGTCAAGTAATCACCTCATAGGCTTGCCTTTGAACAGTAAAGTATAATCATGTAAATTAAGAGTGTGCGAGTTATCATGAAAAGCATATATACTAGAGTATCTCAATTCTCCCACATCAATAAATCAAGACTTTGCAAGCACTACTTTTCTATTCATTGTCCTTCAAGAATTTTTAGTTTTTAAGTAATTGAGAGCATGCCAAAAAATATTTAGTTTGTCGGGCTGTGATGGACACTCGTGGCATCACTAAGGTTTTTGTTCCTTTTGCACAATGATTTCTCATAACAGCCAGAGGAGTGATTCCATCTTGATTACAGCTACCCGGGAGTGCCAAGAATCTTACCCACTATAGCATTGCTGCGACAAGTGTTTAATCAACTCATAGCCGAAATCTAGGAGTTTCCTCCATGAAGATCGTTCGTAGGCCAGCGGAGTTGTTGGCATCCCATGAAGTTTGACACGCGTAAAGCTATATCATTCTTATGATTAACAAGTCAAACTTTGGCATGCTCACAAAAACCGCTAAACATTAATTCAATCGAAACAAATCTTTTCAAAGAGAGTTATCAAGTCAATCAATATTTTCAGTGGTGTCGAGTGTCTCTAGAAATAAGCCTTCAAGACTAAGCACTACAACACCCAAGCCTTCAATTGTGAGACTTTTTCTTATTACAATTGTTTAGCAATTTTTAGGCAAGACTTGGTTAACTAGGAGAGCTGGAACAAAATAAGCCTAATTAAATACCCATGCAAACGAAAATCTTACGGTAATACAAAGACTCACTCCACCAATATAATATCTCAACATTCACTATTAACTAGCATAGGTTTCTCAAACTTCAAAAGTGGGGAGTCATAAGGCATACCTCTCATGTTTGGTTCCACTTCTCTCTTCCTTTTTATTTGTTTCTTGGAAACTCGAAGTCGATCACTCTCCTGTAAATATACGAAGACCTCGAGGCATAAAGAAAAGAAAGAGGGAAAATAAGGAAAAATGGAGAAATCTTTTTGTGATTTTTAAGAGAGGGAAATAAAGAATAGAAAATTGGCGGCAAAGCTCGACTAGAAAATTTCGAAAGCAAATAGAAAGAACTAAAGATAAAGTGTTGGGGAAACCAATACAAGTGCTTATAAACTCAATTAAAAACACAACCTATAAAATAAATAAAAGCAAACGAACGCCACGTGAAGATGCATGACGAAACTTCCCCAAGCTTAGGCTTTTGCAAGCCCTACAAATCATTGTGGTGGCGGGAAAAAGTCGTTACTCCAGTTCGCAAATTGAGTTGAGAAGTTACTTGTTGATTCTCGGAGGTTCAAAGAGAGGTTGTGCATCCTCTCCACAGTCCATCTAAGTCCTTGGAAATCTTGGCATGTGGCGTACCGGGTTTGTGGCTACTCCTCTTGATGAGGAACCTCTTGCTCCTCCTCTTGGTCCTCATCCTCTTCAGGAATCTCTTCCTCGGGTTGGTGTTTCTCAACCTGCACATCATATAGCTCCTCGATAGATAAAAGAACATTAGGCATAGGAGCGGGGTAGATACGCCCAACTCCAGCAATATGCAGATAATAAGAACCACCTATCCTAGTGAGCATTCCACATGCCCTCAAGGTGGAGAAACCAACACGCGTCTCACCAAGTACGGGTTGTAACTCACCTAGGTCGAGGTCTAGGGTAGTGGCAAGTACGGTGATGACGCCTCCTCCTGTGATTGGCCCTTGGCTTTGGGAGGCTTGCTGCTCCAAGTAGCGCACAAGGATGACGCTCAAGTTGAGTGATAGGTTGAAGTTGATGTAAGCAGCCTTTGCAAGGACTAGGATGTCCTCCTTGTTAAGTCTCGTGAACTCATTACGTGTGCTTGCAAGGTGTTAGCAATAACATAGAATAAATAGCGAATTACAGGATGTTGAATATTATCCCCCTTGTTCACTCTACTAGTGAAACTCATTCCATTATAGTATTGATCGAGGGAAGGGTTTAAGCTAGTAAAGGATGCAAGTAGAGCATGAACATCATTGTTTCGCAAATTAAAATATGCGCACCATTCATCTAATGTTAAAGTGTAGTTGTTGTTCATCAGACGGAAAGAAATAGTATCCTCTCCTTGCCATTGTTTAACGGTGCTTTGCAATGAACTTAGGAATTCAATGGTTAAGCGGCGATAAGTAGGTACATCATTGTACACAAAGTTATGCATGCCAGCTTTATTGCAAAGTAAATTAAAGTCATCAGAAATACCGAGTTGGTTCAATATAATGGGATAAGCCCACTTGGTAGCATTCACTTCGCGGTTCTTGATCTTGTTGAAGCGTTCATGATGGGCCTCATTCCAGAACCGTATCCCCATGTGTTCCCGAGCGACAGCCTGAGAAGCGCTAGCGGTGGCACGAGCACGAGTTTGGCTCCTTGTGTTCATCTTCTAAAACATTGAAGAAAGGTAAAAATAAAACCTTTTGATCCAACAACAGTAAGTATAATATATTCCTCATCTAAACACACTAAAGACTCTCCTCAAGATCATAATCTTGGTAAGAAAATCATGGCAATAATTCATAGTAGGTCTCACCCTAGATTGATAATGACAATAAATCGAAGATGAATTTGCAAAAAGTAATTGGAGGATCGGAGGAGAAACATACTGTAGATCACTCGTGTGCGAGGAAATCGAATGAAATTGAGCAGAAATGAAGACCCCTTGAGGTTTTGATAGAGTTTGGAGGTAGAAGAAAGTAAAAGGATTGAAGTTTTGGAGTTGGGAGTACCTTCCCGTGCGATTTTTTGGTCGGACGAAACTATACGGGCGCAGCTATAATGGCGGAACATGCGTTCCGGCCGTATAGTTGACGTTCTGTCAAAATATTAGGTCTTCCTCCTGGCAGCGCAGCTATATGGACGCAACTATATGGGCGGAACAAAATGTTCCGGCCATATAGTTGGTTGTTAAACTGTCTGTCCCTATGAAAGAAAAATTTGCAAAGGCATAGATATCTATATGACCAGAACTATACGGCCAGAATTTTTTTATTTCTCGCCGTATAGTTGGTTGTTAAACTCTCAGAACATATGAAAAGAAATTATATGGAGGCATTAATATCTATATGACCGGAACTATACGGCCATAATTTTTTATTCCCACTGTATAGTTGGTCGTTAAACTCTCAGTACATATTGCAGAAAAAATTCGATGGCAAAGATAACTATACGACCAGAATATATGGCCAAATTTTTTTATTCCCGCTGTATAGTTGGTTGTTAAACTCTCTGTGTGCGTCAAAAAATTTCCGTTTCTTTGTAGACTATTTCTTTTCCTGTAACTTAGTGATATACCTTGTTTTTGACAAAAAATTGACAGCAAATATTGTCGACCAACAATAGCATGAATAGAGAAGAATTTTAAGTACTACCGAATTTCTTCTCCTCAAATGGAGTTTTCTAGCACTCTTTATTAAACAAAAACTTAAACTAGAACTAAAAACTTAACTCAAACCATTATTTCACATGGGTTGCCTCCCATGGAGCGCTCTTTTATGGTCAATAGCTTGACCTCGATGAAACTCACTTGGGCCAGATGAGTGGAACACCCACTCCAAAGTAATTGGCCTTCAAAATGATGGTCTCCTTTTCGTCATGCTTGACTTTCTTCTTCCTGGGAAATGAATAACAAAAGGATCGCGCGAAGGCAATTGCAACTTCACGTTCCCTTCATGCAGATTAATCAAAATCTTAATAGTTCTTACGAAAGGACGGCCTAGAATTATAGGAGCAACTGTATCTTCAGGCATGTCAACAATAACGAAATCAATTAGAGCAGGACAACCTTTGATGTAAACTAAAGTGTTCTCCTCAATCCCTATAGCTTGTTTGTAGGTAGAATCTCCTAGATGCAATTTTAACTCAGTAATTTCGAAGGAGCCAAGATTTAACTTGTTAAAAAGACTCTTTGGAATTGTTGAGACGCTTGCACCTAGATCACAAAGTGCAGCTATCTCATTGGTTCAATTTTAATCTTAATAGTAGGCTCAAATATGTCATCTAGTTTAACATGTAACTTTTCAGTGATTTTCTTGTATTCTTCTTCAGGCTCACGTACCTTAACTACAACTTGATCAACAAAGTGTTGATACATGGCTTCATCATTATCTTCACTTACCGGAATTTTGACATTCATCCTTTTTACGAGATATTCGATGGTGTAGCTTGGTGAAGGGGCATTACTATAATCAAGTTCTTCAGGCTCCTTCCTTTGGATCCTCATCATTTTGAGTTACTCAACAGGATTGGGCTCAGCTATACCTGCAAACTTAGCTAGAATGAGAGTTTGACTCTCGGTTATCTTACCTACATGTGCCTCAACGATCCTCGTTCTTTCTTGAAGGGCCTGTAAATCATTTCTCAAACTAACAACTTGGTTAGATAGTTTACCAAGCATAGCATCATGGTTCTCCGTAATTTTGACTAGAATATTATTTTGTTTGTTTTGTGAGTCTATGAAAGACTTCAGTGTTTCTTGGAGACTACCATTACTATTTACCATATTATTATTAGAGTTTCCTGCGGGACTAGCATAGTGTTTCTGAAATTTAGGATTATAACTCTTCTTCCAAGCAGGATTATAATCATTACGAGCTAAGAAGTCTATTTCTTCAAAAAAAATCAAGGGTGGCTCTTACCTGAGTTTCCTTACCTTTTACGGCTAGTATGAGCTCATCCAATTTAGCATTGAGATCTTCGTTCTCTTGTGGTGAGACAGAGTTCACCTTCTTCGTGTTTGATCTTTCCACATGCCATTGGGCATGGTTGTCTTGCATATTGTCTAGCAGCTGCTTTGCTTCGATAATATGTTTACCCATAAATCCTCCAACTGCATTATCAAGCATAGACTTAGATACAGGATTAAGAGCATTGTAAAATAAATGAAGGATTAACCAATCTTCCATCCCATGATTAGGACAGTTTCTTAGGCATTCTTTCATCCTCTCCCATGCAAGCGCTAGTGGCTCACGCTCTTCCTGTCTAAAGCCAGTAATATTAGATCGAAGCTGCATAGTCACTGTAGGTGCAAAAAATTTAGTCATAAATAAAGAAGTACATCCCACCCATGATGTAATACTATTTTTAGGCAAAGATAGCAACCATTCTTTAGCTCTTCCTCTTAGAGAGAAAGGAAATAGACGCAATTTGACCGCATCAAGGTCAATGTCTTTTATACGCATCATATCACATATTTCAGTGAAAGTATTTAAGTGCATACCTGCGTCTTCAACAGCAGAGCCTCCAAATTGATTCTGTTGAACGAAACTTAAGTAATGGGGATTAATTTCATAATCATCAGCAGCAATTGCTGGCTGAGTAATAGGAGTACGCAAATAATGATTATTGGGAGTAGCAAACTCCCCAAGCTTCTTTTCAGCCATACCTTCGATACGGATTACGGATGTAGTATAGCTTCTTTTTCCCTAGTATACCTAGGTTATCGAATCCTCGAGAAGCGAATGCGTAGTGAAGTTATTTTAACGGACCTTCGGGAGTTTTAGAATTCATTTTGTGTTTTCACCGGACCAGTAGTTTGCATATTTTGGTTGTTGTTGATGATGGAGAGAGAGGGCCTAGGGCGTTCGGTTTCACCTGTAGCTGTGCAAAACATCTGATGGAAATAAAAGATAGAAATAAAGCATGCGTGTACTTGTTAGAGTAACATAAATTATATGTGGGCAGTGCATCCATAATTGCTATTGCCTCCGCAACCGTTTATAACAATAACTTACTAGTCTCATCCATAGAAAAAAGAGAACTAATGATATGCATCGTGATGTCACCGTTAATGCCAAGCAAATCCCTCACATACAGCCGTACTACCCCTTCTGTCACTGGGTTCCCAAACTGCAGATCAGTCATAACTCATACTCCCTATACCTGGCTCAACCCTCGGGGTCTTGGGTACCTGACAAGTCCTTGGATTGAGGCAAGAAAGGATACAATAATCATCATGCCATACAAACTAATACATGATCCCATCTATGATAATTCACATGCAAAATTGCTACATGGCTAGGCCGAAGCCCTTAGCCCAAGGAGAATTAATCACATATAGAGATGAGATCAACAATCATAAACATTGTAATGAAAATCATAAGATTGATAGGAATAGTCTTACAATGTCACCAATCGGAGAAGAGATCTACTATTACAAGTGGTGAAGTATGGCTATGGAGATGGAGAAGGGTTTGGAGATCTGGGGCGGCTTTTTTGGCGGAGTCTGGCTTCTTCAGGGTGGAGCGAGAGATGTTTTCCCGTTGCTTGGGGATTCTTTATATAGGGGTCCCTTCATGAAAGTTGTTCTGTTTGACCTAACGGTGGCAGCGCCATCTATACGGCCGGAGCTATACGGTCGGAATTTTTGCTTCGGCCGTATAGTTGGTCGTTACAACGTCTGCCTTCGTTGGACGACTCCTGGTTTCTTTTGGTCGACGGAAATATCATATCTTTAACTTTAATGTAGTGATTCCCTCCTTTAAACGACATTATCCGTGCAGGAAAAATACAAGAACAAATGATTGCATACCCCTCTGAATATTAGCATTAGTGGCTGGGTTTAGAGAGATATTTCATCAAAAATATGACTAATATATAGTTTAAATGTGGACGTTAGATGGCTATATTTCAGAGCCATCACTTGCCGCCTGCAAGGTGTCACGTCATCCTTGAGATGCACAATCCGGGTCGTTCGTCATTTGCTGGCTGGCTTTGATAGTAATTGGGAGCAGAGGGTGGATGTATAGGTTTCCCAGGCCTGGGCCTATAGAGAAATGGTATCCACCGCTCCTCCACTCAACGTGTCCTTCATGTATGCTTCTTCTTTCCCTTTGAACCTTGTCATGTCTCGTCGTCATGGCTCTGATGTCGCGCCAAGGATTCCAGGGGTCTTCAGCTAGAACTAAATCCGGGGCTTTGGGGTGTCGCAAGACCTCGAGAGCTCGCCTTCCCCAACCGTGGACCATCTCAAACTAGAGCCTTTGAGGCTGCTCGTGGCGGATGAGCGCCACAAGAACGGAGCCACCATGCTCCGCTCGCCTAGTGGGGGTGTCGGCGAAGGGGAGATGCCTAGATACCGCTCCTTCCTTAAGATAGGTCTGGTTCCCCTTTTTCGACTTCTTCTTGGAGGTGATGGCCTCGTATGCCCTTCACCTTGTTCAGATCCATCCCAACGCTCTGCTAGCGTTGGCCGCATTCGCACATATGTGCGAAGGGTTCGTTGGGGTGATGCCTTCGGTGGCGATGTTCCACCACTACTTCGCTCCTCGGGTCGACAAGAAACCAAGAATAGAGGATGACATCACTTTCCGCCTTCGGAACAATCTTTCCAAGAGGTATCTCCTAGATTAGTTTAAATGCAAGTGTAAAGAATGGCGAGGCAAGCATTGCGTAGTGTGCGTGGACCGCCATTTCCCATGGATGTATACCCCCATGAGGTGGCACAAACTCTCCCAGGATGGGGGAGGCTGAGCTCTTAGGATGCGGACCTAAACCTTGTGATGGATAGGATTCAGGCCCTCGCCATCAAAGGTTTTACGGTGCACGACGTTATCTCTGATTATCTCAGGTGACGCATGGCACCGCTATAGAGGAGGTCTCTCCCGACCTGGGCCTACCAAGGTCCCAAAGACCTGATCCGGCTCTACCCCAGTAGGGTTCAATATCTGACATGGTAAGCATATGCCGACTTGATGAAGGAGCTTCTATTCCCGATGGCCACCGAGGGCCACCAGAAAGGTCTCCTCCTTCTCTTCTTTGATAAGTTCTGGGACAATATCTCCCGCCCTTCAGCACCAAGGGCCTTGTGGGGGCCGATGAGTCCTCTTATGATGTTGGTGATGACATGAGGGAGGGCGAGGCGCCCTCGGATGTTAGTGTGGGCTCGTCGCCCATGACCGACTCTTCTTCGAGGGAATCTTTTCGCGAAGAGTCGCTCCCACAAGCCGATAGTGGGTCAGTAGGAGATGCCACACTTGCCATTTTCTTCAGCATCGTGGCCCGGTCGCGACTCCCGGAGGGGGAGGCGCCACCCTTGAAGGTTGTCTTGGAGCCTTTATCTCCAGAGGTCGACCTCAACTCCCAGCTTGAGGAACAACCCGAAAATCTAGTGGTGGCTGAAAGGAATATGCCCGAGAAGAAATAATAAATGGTTATTATCTTATTCCAAGTTTATAATAGATGTTTATTTCTCATGCTATAATTGTGTGAACCGGAACGTGAATACATGTGTGTTTAATAAACAAAGAAAAGGTTCCTAGTAAAGCCTCTCATTACACTAGCTTGTTGATTAACTGATGATCAAGCTTTCTTGATCATGAACATTGGATGTTGTTAATAACAAGGTCATATCATTAGAAAATGATGTGATGAACATTCACCCATAGTAGAATTATCAACACAGTCATGTCCTCAAAGTTTATATTGCTATCTCATTCAAAGTAACACTAATCCTTAGACCATGAGATCACGTCAATCACTATACTAGAAGAGTACTTTGATTCCATCAAACGTCACACCATAACAGGGTGATTATAAACATGTCATTGGGTACTTGGAAAGTGTTAGTTGAGGCTCATGGATCAAGAGTGGGATTTGTCCATCCTGATAACGAAGAGATATACTCAGGGCCCTCTCGGTGATATCACATTAACATAACTTGCAAGCAAGTGATGAGATCACTAAGAATGTTATATCACGGGAACGAGAAAAGAGTACTTGTTGGTAGCGAGATCAAACTAGGTATAAATGATATTAAATGATCAGATATCGGACAAGTAAAATATCGTGAGATAAAAGGAAATTGGTTACTATGAAAAAGGTTCACGTGATTACTAGGTCATTGTTTAGTAAGTGGGAGTCGCTATGGATCTCCAGATCCTGCTAATGATTATTGATCAGAGAGAGTCTCGATCATCTCCACTTAGTTCACGAACCCGTAGGGAGACACACTTGGTTCGTCGACTCATTTGAGTGGATAGGGAACACAAGAGAAAATACTAGACGGTGCAAAAACTGTTCTGATAAAAACTGCCGAAATAGTTTCGGTGTATCGAAGTATTGCAAGGGGATAAAATGTTAATATGTTCATTAAATGAAGTGTTCATTAAATTGAGTAGCATTAAACCAAGTGAATTAAAGTGCTTTAATTTCTTGAGTGGAAGTGGACATGAAAATTTGTGAGTGGACTATCCACCCACATGAATGAGGGAAGAGGTGGGGGCACCCCCTTGGCCGCCGGCCATGGGAAGAGGCTGTCCCCTCCCCCTATAAAAGGAGGGGTGGAGCTCCTCTCCACTCACTCATTCCCATGTCTTCTCATATGCCCTTTGCTTGGCATCTTCTTCCCCTTGCTAGCTTTTCTATTGCCTCGAGTAAGGTTCTTAGGCAATGCCCTGCTCTAGATCTTCTCTACCACCACCATGTTGTAGTGCTGCTGGAGTTCCCGAGGATCCACTACTTATGTTGCCCAACTAGAGCAAGGGACGGAGGTCGTCGGCACGCCGAACGTGTGACCGATTACGGAGGCGTCGCCCCTTTGTGGCGATGATCGTCTCCATGTCCTTGAGTACGGTCGTGTACATTCTACACCAGCCACGTTTGTTTGCGGGAATGTTACCCGCTTAAGGTCTTAAAGGGTGAGTCCTTCTGAAACCATTACAAGTATCGCCTAGATTTGATCTTGGAGTTGCAAATGTAGGATTTTTTTGTTTTCCATGTAACGAGCCCCATCAGTGGCCCCAGGTCCCCTAGATGTCCTCCGCAGGCATGGCCTTCCGAGTCCCGAGGATACCGCAGGGCCGAGAGGTGAAGCCCTTCTCCGTGTTGCTGCTTGGACAATGTACTTGATGTCTCTTGTCTAATGGTTGGCCTTGTATCTTCAGAGTATCTTGCTCCAACCGGATTCCCCGCGTGGTGGGCTAGCAAACCCCCAACATCCCCGAGGATTCCTCCAACTGGGGTTCCCCTCTAGTGGGCGATAGAGGAGGGGTCCTTGTCAGCTCCCTTGGTGGAAACACAGCTCTCCGGGATCCCTCTTTATGATGCGGATCTGGGCCCTGAATGGGGGTCTGCGTGCTAGCTGATCGGCGAGGCTTGGTCGGTGGCAAACGGAGTGATGTATGTCTATCATGCTGAGCGTGTGTATCTCTATGACCGTTTGGACCCTGAGGGCGATCAGGTGGCCTCGGTGCGCTCCCTTCCAGTAGCCTCGATAGCGGAGTGCCTTCACCGATCGATGAGGTGCGTCGCCGGAAGAGGCTCTTGGGTGACACGGGGTTCTCGAGGAAACCTTGCCTTGATGACCCTCGTCCTCCTAGGAAGAGGCTTTCTCCGTTGGGTGGCGCCTCTACCGACCTGATGTGTGGGGTTCAACGCTTGAAGGCCTAGTTGGACAGGTCCTCGGAGGAGGTCGAGGAGGCAATGTAGGACCTTCGTGAGGAGCAAAAGGTTAGCAATGAAAACTCCTCCTCCCTCCTCTGTGTGACCTCTGATGGCTGCAAGTGCATAGATCAATTGTAGCTAGTTTTGAAATAAGAGTATCGTACCCACGGAGAGATATTTGGTTAAGGTCTTGATGCCCCTCGTCACCATCTACGAAAGGATACTTATAAGCTGGATTTGATATCAAGAGAAGGGTGTTTGAAAGGTTTTTGGTTGAGTGCAAAAAAGTAAAAACAAGTAATAAAAACAAGCAAGAACATTTGGAAACATGGTTGAACTCAATAGGGCTAAAACATTCTCGGGGGTGTAGGATACACCACTAGCATGCTATTATTAATCATAATTAGAATAACCTACTTCTTGTGTCATGATATGTGTGGAGAGAGCTCCATAATAAGATGTTCAATACAAGGCTCGTGGGAAGCCACTTTGTTGAGCCAAGAATGAGGTCACCTCTAAATAACCACCGCGATGTCTAAGAGCAATCACCCATACTGACCACCGCAATTAAGTGTCTCCTCATGGATATCGTAATTAGCTTAGGGAGTCTCTCTTTATCCTCCTTTAACCATGTAGGTTGCTAGCCGGTGCCAATTGTCACGAAGCTTTCCGAGCACATGTCCAAAGGATTTCTCCCTCATCTTTAGCCTCGAAGGAAAATGACATGTGTCTGACTACACATACCTTCTAAAGAGAGAGATCAAACACAAATCATAAATCTATCATATACCAGTAAGTCATAGGGACACAAAAATAGGTCATCTTTATTGCAACTTATTAATAGTGCTAGGGTTTCACCATCTCCCCCAATAATGAAGGAAATTACTCACACATGGAAGAAATCAACAATATCATCATAATAAAATTGATGGATAAAAGCACGGGGATAAATCTAGTGCAAACCACAATTGAATCTAGAATTACAACAAGATCTAATAGATGAGAGATGGGGGTAGTAATGGTGATGGAGATGCATCGATTGATGATGAAGGGGATGATGCGATGTCCTACAATGATTCGTGAGGTAGCAGGGATTTTCCCTTCTCCAAGTTCCTCCTACAGATCCTTTTCTGGTGTGGTTTTTCGTAGTTCTAGGGTGTTGTGAATGTCAGATCTCTCTACCATCTTCTCGAGGGGAAAGTATTTGACGAGGCGGATGCGTTACCGCGTGGTATGGACGTACGCTATGTGAGGACTCCGCCCGTACCACAGGTCATTATCGCTGCTAGTGCCTTTCAATTGATATGTTCATAAGAGACTTAGTAATTCCGGATCCTGTTGAAACAAGGACAGAAAGGTGCGCACAAATGCAATGAAATACCAAAATCCCTAATCTATTTATAAAAAACGAAAGGCAAATATGCTTCAATTTTGGACTCATCAAATCCCCCAAGCTAGACTCTTGCTTGTCCCCGAGCAAGATGGTGGCTTATGATCAAGATCATCATGTTCATGAGGCACGAGTCGTTACAATAAATAAGGAAGAAATTGAAACAGGAATACAATATCAGATGTAAAGTTATTTTGGGGGTATTATCACACCTTTACACATCACATGACTTAGAGGATTCCACACCTTTTTAGTATCAATTGAGTTATAAGAAGCTTTTAGTGATTCGACATATTATATAATCGTAGAGTTGAATTAATTGAGCACTTGATTTCAGTAATGAAGATTCATGATCATTATTTTTCTTGTATCTCTTTTGCCCTTTGGATTCTTTTGATAGTTGTTTTCTTATATCTCTCTTTTATTTTGGTGTAGCCACTTGATCATGCTCACTACTTTTAGTTTTTAAAAACCCGTGACTATAATATGCTACCAAATTTTTTCTTCTCATAGTTTAATCAATAATTTTATTGGTGTGGAAGTCCCTAAAATCATGACAGTTGTACAAGTATCATAACACTCAACCTAATTCAATCATATAATATAATAATCATGAATCAAAAGATAACTTCAAATATCATAAAGTCTCGAGACTCAACAAATATAAATCTTCTCTTAAACAGAAAGGAGCTTGAGGTTGATGCAACTAATGCAAATTCTTGAATTAAAACTTAATATGCGTGCAGGAAAGTAGACATGCTAAAGTTGTAAGATAGATTACAGGGTCTTCACAGATCCTCCCCAAGCTTGGAATTAAGCCGGTGGGATCAAATAATCCCTTGCGATTATTCGATACCGTGGTACGTCCAGAGTTCTTGGAATAAGAAGTCTTGAAATTACGAAGGCTTCCATGAAGCGTCTTGTTTGTTGCTTCCAGGAACAAGATGTGAATTCGGCGTTGCTCGCTAATTGTCTCCAATTACTCCACAAGTGCCTTATACATCTCTTTCGATCATTTGCTTCTGTGGACCAGAGGCCGATGTCGAGGTTGGCTTCTAGCCCCTTCATTATATGCAGATCTATCTAGTCCAGATAACGACGCAACAGTTCAATGTGTTTAGAAGACCCCGAAGACTTTACCTCGACTTTCTTAATGCGATAATCAAGTTTTTCTAGGGAAGCTTGGATGTCTTCCCCTTGTTTCTTTAGCCTCACCAAGTAAGAATCTCCGTCTTCCTTTAGATTGAGTTGAACCTCTTTGAATTAGCCTTCTTTACCCAATTGAGGTTGAACACCTTATGCCCATCCTTGACCATCTCCATCAGCTTGAATCTGTCCTCGGTTCCTAACTGATCACATATTGCTTCATCCTCTTTCTTTTACACAGCGGATACCACCTTGGAATCTTCTATGATCCTTGAGGACGATCCATGGCAATACTCCTTCACTTGAACAAAGTCTCACGGGTAATACATAGTTGTGAGATCCAGTCACATGGCTTAATAGGATTGATAGGATACTCGTACCAACAAGTTGCAACTTATTTTCCGGAAGATCATCTGAAAAATAACTTTAAGGTTAAGCATGCTTGGCCTAGAGCAATTTGAGGATGGGCGACCAACCGGGAAGTGGGTACCGGGTGCACATGAGTGAGGACAAAGTACGCAGAAAAGACTAGTGTTGGTCCGTAGGGCCATACTAGATATCCTATTAAGCTGCCAGAAGTGACAGCCTATGCACGGAGAGTCTAGGGTGTTAAAAGTGGTATTAGAGCCAATCCTCACGGTTAAACATGTGTATGTGGGTCAGTGGCGGGACATATGGAGCATGGCGCGTGTGGCCCGGAGCGGACACGGCATGGTACATGTGCTGACACTAGACGCACAGACGCGTGCCAAGTGGGGATGTTCTTGGTCTGTGCTTGATCGATGAGGGCATCGATCTTCTAAGGGTAGGTGTATGTGAGATCCTGGCACATGGCTTAATAGGATTGATAGGATACTCATACCAACAAGTTGTAACTTTTTTCCGGAAGCTCATCTGAAAAGAACTATGAGGTTAAGCGTGCTTGGCCTAGAGCAATTTGAGGATGGGTGACCGGCCGGGAAGTGGGTACCGGGTGCGCATGATTGAGGACAAAGTGCGTAAAAAAGACTAGTGTTGATTTGTGGGGTCAGTCTATATATCCTATTAAGCTGCCAGAAGTGACAACCTAGGCAGGGAGAGTCTGGGGTGTTACAATAGCTTTAAAGTTCTTGAGAGGGAGGAGCGATGTGGGGAAGATCTGTTTGTCAAGAGAAGAAAGGAAACCTCTTGGAAGGCTTATGAAGGGTTAGAAACATGGAAGAATTCGTACTAGAAGGAAAAGGGTCGGCCAAGAAAAGAATCCCAACAAATAAGTAAAGAAATAAGTAAAAAAGGAAGAAATCATGATCTTAACGACCACTTGGTACGGGCGAACGCCCGTATGACGCGCCTATACCAAGTCCTTTCCAAAAATCGCCAAATCAAAGGCGGTACTAATCAACCGACTAAGTGGTACGGGCGGGTCCCGCCCATACGGCTCGTCCGTACTAATTGTTATCGACTCCGTTTCTCTTTTTTAATCATATCAAATAAGAAACAAACGGGAAAATATAGAGCCGTTCATGACTGGCCGTACGGTAAGATGCACCCATATTGCCCGATCGTACCCATATGTGGTAGACGCAACAAGGAGTATGGCCGCCATAACGACCAGTGGTACGGTGGGTCCGGTCGTACTGCCCGCCCGTACCAACCTCGTAAGTCCGGTGGTGAACTCAGAAAAACAAAAGGAAAACGAATATGCAAAAAGGAAAGAGCAAATAACCATGCAGGACAAATGTATTTCAAGATTTCAAATATCTTATTCATCGAGAGGGAATGAGTTTATTCGGGTACCTTCACCTTCTTTAATTCTTGGATCAACTTTTTCTTATCTCTTTGACCAAGGTTGGTCGCAAAAAATTGATAAAACCAGTGCAAAGAGAAACCAAAAGTTTCCTTTTAGGAATTGTATTTCCTGAGGGTATGCAGATGGATGACACTGCCCCAGGTGGATCAGTCTCCTCAATGTCCATGGATGCTTCCTCCTATTCGTCTCTTTGGAGAATCTATAAATCAAATTCTTTCAAAAGTAAAGTCTAACGGATCATTCTTGTCTTAACGTCAGTCCTTTCAAGAATCTCCTTTAAGACAACACGATCACTATGCACTCTTACCTTCGAGTCAATAATATAAGATCTAAACTTGTCATAGGAGAAAACCACATCGAAAAATTCTTTTTCTGCCATAGGGTAATTCTTTTGGGTGTCGTTTAAGGTGCAACTAGCATGATGAATGATATTGAGGTCATCACCATCATACTAGCAAAGAATTTCTCCCACAGATTCATGGCTAGCCTCACATAATAGATAAAAAGGCTTCTTCTAGTTAGGTGGTTTTATAACGGGAACTTCAAGAAGGGCTTGTTTTAATATATTGAAAGCGGTGAGACAGTTTTCATCAAAATTAAAAACAAAATCCTTTTGAAGAAGGTTAGTTAAAGGTCTCGCAGCCTTTGAGAAGTTCTTAATGAATCTTCTATAAAATCCAGTATGGCCTAAGAAACTCCTTATACCTTTTATATCTCGAGGAGGGGAGACTTTCTATTGCTTCAATCTTTGCTTTATCAACTTATATACCCTTACCTAAGATTTTTTGACCAAGCAATATACCGTCTTGAACCATGAAATGTCATTTTTCCAAATCAATACTAGGTTAGTGTCTTCACATCTCTGCAAAACTCTATGAAGGTTATGGAGATAGTGATTAAAGAAAGTTTCGTAAACAGAAAAGTCATCCATGAATACTTCCATAATTCTTTCAACATAACCGGCAAATATAGAAATCATACACCTTTGAAAGGTGGCAGGGGCATTATAAAGACCGAAATGCATACGGAGATAGGCATATAAACCGTAAGGACAAATAAAAGTTGTTTTAAGTTGGTCATCAGGGTGAGAAACAATTTGAGAAAAGCTAGAATAACCGTCTAGGTAGCAAAAAATGAGAATGCATAGCAAGCCTTTGTAAAGTTTGATCTATAAATGGTAAAGGATAATGTCCTTTCTAGTTTATTTATTAAGTTTTCTAGTCAATACACATCCTATGACTAACAGCGGTTCTAGTAGGTATCATCTCATTGTTTTCATTTTCAATAACAGTAAATCCAACTTTCTTAGGAACACAATGAGCACGACTTACCCATTCACTTTCCTCCACATGAAAGATGAACCTTGTATCTAATAAACGTATTACTCTCTTCCTTACCTCTTCTTTCATGTGAGGTTTGAGTCGCCTCTAAAAGTCTACAACCGGCTGGGCTCCCTCTTCCATAAATATTCTATGGGTGGCTATCGAGGGGCTAATCCCTTTCAAGTCACTCATCGAATACCCAAGAGCATTCCGATGCATCTAGAGAACCATCATTAAATTTTCCTCCTCTTTTTATGCAAGGTTAGAACTTATAATAACATGGAAGTTATTAGTTTCATCAAGAAACCTATGGCAAATTTTTCAGAGTAGGAGGTGGAGGTGCCTCATCTCCTTTTCTTATAGGTTCTTCATACTTTTGATTCATCTCGGTATCCACCTCAGGTGTGGAGTCAAGATAATCATCCATTTCCATTTTTTATATGTCTTGAAGAATGTTATTATTATTAGCTAAACTCCTCACTAAATTGTTATCAGGCATCTCAATTAATACTAAAGCAAGACTAATGATATTACCTTCCTCTTCTTCTTCATACCCGTAATCGTCCAAATCTTTGATAGCTGACTTATCATCAAATTTAGAGAAGTGGAAGTATATTTTTTCTTCACCAAACTTGAGAGATACAGTTTGTCTCTTGCAATCAATGTTTGCTCCTGTGGTGTTTAAAAAATTTCTTCTGAAAATAATTAGACAATAAACATCAATACGCATATCAATAAGCACAAAATCAATGGGATATTTATATGGTCCAATACAGATCAGAACATCTGTAATTATTCCTATAGGAACTCTGAGTGTTTTATCTGCAAGCATTATAGTCATGTCGGTATCCTCTCATTCAGCCGAGGTTAGTTCATTTTAGATTTTCAAATAAAAATTAAAGGGGATTACGTTAACAGATGTTCCAATGTTGCAGATGCCGTAATAAGAAGTTCCACCGAAAGGACAAGGAAGAAGAGGTTTACCAACTTCTTAGCCTTTACCTTTTTCCTTCGACAAACTATGAAGCTTCGGTGTCTAGCTCTATCACGTTGCAATATGCAAACATGGTTAAAATATCCACCTTCATTGGTTCCCTGGTCTCCTATATACTTACTTCGTTGTTTTTTCTTGTTTGTGCCTCCTCTTCTGGCATCTTGAGGAACAATCTTTCTTCTTCGTGTTGATCTACGAGCTATTGAGCCATTATATGTTTTCTCACCATCCTTAGAAAAGGAAGGGGTTGAACATATGGGGGCACCTCCCTTAATGGTTCTATATGAGCTGCAATTATTGGATCATCTTCTTGAGCAGGCTTGGGTGGAGGAGTATATGTAAGCTAATATTTCTTAGGGGTTTCAATGTGCTACGTAAAAGACTAAAGGATTTGCAAAATAATATCATCATCAAGTTGAAGTTCATCATCAGTAGTTTCTTTCACTTCATCGGATTCTTTATAAGCATTGAGACAATCATATTCAATTTCTATACCTCCTTCGCCGCCTAAATCAGACCCCCAAGTTTCTCTATTGCATAAAATACACTCTAATAGTTCCCAAGCTTTAGTTATAGTTAGCTCCATAAAAGAGCCTCTAGAGTTTGTGTTAAGCTCATATTTAATTTCTTGATTAAGTCTCCCTTAGAAAATATGCAAAACATACCATTTAGGTGAATCATGATGGGGACATTTATTAAGTAGGGACTTATACCTTTTGAAGGACTTTGACAAGCCTTCACCTAGGCGGTTCTTGAAGTTTGTGATCATCCTTCTTACTTTAGCAGTCTTTACCTTGGGAAAGAATCAAAATACGAATTCTTCTATGAGTTTTTCCCAGGTATCTATTTTCTCTACAGGGAAAATTCTATACCAAGCTAAAGCAATGTTGGTTAGATATTGGCTAAACAATTTAAGTTTCAATTCATCATCAGAATAACCCCTCAATTTAAGTGTCCAACATAACTCGGTAAAATAAATTAAATGAGTGTAAGGATCCTCATCGAGATCATCTCCTGCAAAAGTGTTATCTTTAATAATAGCGATAAAGTGAGGGTTAACCTCGTTTTCTAGTTTGCTCCCACTTGGGAATTCTTTGATGAGTCCTGTATTGAACTTCCTGAGGTGTTAAGTTGCATCGAGTTGATTCATCAGTCCGAGTGCTGTCATGGTGCCTACCTAAAACTAGTAAACAACTTTAGTAAAACAATTAGTAGAATAAGTAACTAAGAATACCAAAAGTGCTTAGCTCCCTGGCAACGGTGCTAGAAAATAGCTTGATGGCTGCAAGTGCACAGATCAATTGTAGCTAGTTTCGAAATAGAGTAAATGCACCGAAAGTCCTAAAAGTTTGGAGGAAACCGTATGCAGGTCCTAAAAGTTTCAACTCATGTATCGGAGGTCCTAATTATGAGATCCATGTGCACTATAGCTGGAGCTCTAGCTGAGAATTAGGACCTAGAGTGCACAACTAACTCATAAATATGACCTTTACATGAGTTGAAACTTTTAGGACCTGCATACGGTTTCCTCCAAAATTTTAGGACATCCATTGCATTTTACTCTTTGAAATAAGAGTATCGTACCCACATAGAGCTATTTGGTTAAGGTCTTTATGCCCCTCATCACCATCTACCAATGTATACTTATAAGCTTCCTTTGATCTCAAGTGAAGGGTGTTTGAAAGGTTTTTGGTTGAGTGCAGAAAAATAATAAAAACAAGTAATAAAAACAAGCAAGAGTCTTTGGAAACATGGTTGAACTCAATAGGGCTAAAAAATTCTTGAGGGTGTAGGATACACCACTAGCATGATATTATTAATCATAATTAGGATAACCTACTTCTTGTGTCATGATATGTGTGGGGAGAGCTCCATAATAAGATGTTCACTACAAGGCTTGCAGGAATCCACTTTTGAGCCAAGAATGAGGTCACCTCTAAATAACCACCGTGATGTCTGAGAGCAATCACCCATACAGACCACCGCAATTAAGGGTCTCCCCGTGGATATCGTAATTAGCTTAGGGAGTCTCTCTTTATCCTCCTTTGACCATGCAGGTTGCTAGCCAGTGCCAATTTTCATGAAGCTTTTCAGGCACACTTCCAAACATTTCCAAATGATTTCTCCCTCATGTTTAGCCCCGAAGGCAAATGATATGTGGCCGACTACACATACCATATAAAGAGAGAGATCAAACACAAATAATAAATCTATCATATACCCGTAAGTCATATGGACACAAAAATAGATCATCTTTATTGCAAATTCATAATAGTGCTAGGGTTTCTCTATATCCCCCCAAGAATGAGGGAAAACTACTCACACATGGAAGCAATCAATGACATCATCATAATCAAATGGATGGATAAAAGTATGGGGATAAATCTAGTGCAAACCACAATTGAATCTGGAATTTCAACAAGATCTAATAGATGAGAGATGGGGGTAGTAATGGTGATGGAGATGTAGTGGTTGATGATGAAGGGGATGATGTGATGTCCTACAATGATCCATGAGGCAGCAGGGATTTTCCCTTCTCTAAGTTCCTCCTACAGATCCCTTTCTGGTGTGGTTTTTCATGATTCTAGGGTGTTGTGAATGTCGGATCTCTCTGCCATCTTTGCCAGGGGAAAGTATTTGACGAGGCGGACATGCTACCGCGTGGTACGGGCAGACGGTATGGGCAGACTCTGCTCGTACCACGGGTCATTATCGCTGCAGGTGCCTTCCCCATGTTTGGTATTCTCCCATGTGCGAAGGTAAATCAATAAAATGACTTTTATCACTTAAAAATATTATATTATAATATAATATGACAGTTCCAATTGATATGTTCATAAGATACTTAGTAATCTAGGATCATGTTGAAACAAGGACAAAAAAGGTGCATGCAAACGCAGTGAAATACCAAAATCCCTAATCCATTTATGCAAAAAGAAAAGGTAATATGCTTCAATTTTGGACTCATCAACCTCCAAGATGAACGATCTTCTGGAGTCCCTCCGCCTGCCGCCGGTTGAGCCCCCTAACCAGGGGTTGATGCCAGTTTAAATCCCTTGTCGTCTTTGTTGTCCTGGCTCGAAATCTTACGCGCATCTGTACACTCGATGATGCTGGAGGACTGCAAAGAGGTGGCTTACGGTCTGGGAGTTGTTGTCCTGGGTTCACCACCACATCCCTGACTTCGATGCTAAGGTGATCTTCAAGTCTCTTGGCTCGGGTAGGAGCCTCCACGCTTCCCAAAGGGCCATGGAAGTGGCGGTGTCCAAGGTGGTTGCATGTCTTCATCGCAAATTGGTTGTTTGAAGCTGCCCCTTCCCTTTATTTTACTGTATATGAATAAAAGAGGCAAAGCATTGAGCTTTGCAGTTATGTAATTCTTACGATGCATAAATGTACTGTCTATTAGCGAATAAAACTTCTTCGGTGTACTCTCATGGTTGGTGCTAGCCTCACTCAGACTACTTATTACCCCACATCTCTCCGAGGGATTGGTCGGCGTGACTACACCAGCTGTAGGACTAGGAGCCAGGCTCCCTAGTACCGACTACGGTGTGCAGCCCTACCTCCCAACCTCCTCGCCTTTCGGTCAGAAAACACCCTAGCACTAAGGACCCCGGGTCGGACCTGGGTGACACCCAAGGAGGCACTCCCTTCCTGAGGCACCCTTCGTACGGTTAGGGGCACATTGCAGAGGTCGAGTAGCCTAGACGGAGCACGCCTAAGACACGGTTTTGCCTTTTTTTACAAAAGAGCTTCTTCTGAGTTTGCGACTAAACAACACTTACCTTTCCGGTGGAGTCTAATGGTCGTTGACATGGGTATGACTAATTAGGTCCTTATGATTGGTTACCCTGGATGTATAAAGGCCTACGGCCCGAAAAGCCCATGAAGTATAAAGGAAGGACCAGGAAGCATCGGACAAACGGAGACCATGTCTTGACAATCATGGAAAGAGTAGGAACCAACATTGTATTAGTATTGTGATTATAACTTTTAACCTATCCATATACGGCTCTGGGATCTAGCCTATTATATAAAGGCTGGGAAGAGCCAACGGAGGGACATCGAAGCCTTGAGAAATTTGTAATCATAGTTTCCACAACAATCATACTATTTCGACTCCCTTGTTTGTCTGATGAGCCGATGAAATCCCCATCATTCTCTTTTCCCCGAAACCCTAAGTCCATAACCATGAGCATTGTAGAGGTTGCCCCTCTTCAATTGGTGTCGTCTGTCGGAAATCTGAACATTGGAGTCATGGATTCGGTGGCCCCCTCTTCACCAAGCAAAAACTCGACAGCAGCGGAACCACACCCGCCCACCCTTGTCTCAATTCCCGTCGACTTCAACGGTGGATCCGATCTCATAATCGGGAGTTTCCACTCTTAAGTGGAGGAACCCGAAAGTCTTTTTCTATCAGCCCCGATCTAAGGCCTGTCGGTCATAACAGCGACGCCTATGGCGATCCCTGCATCTTCCATCGGCTCATCTAAATAAGCCGCACTCCAGCCAATAAAGGGCGATGAAAACTCCAAAAACTCTACATATATAGAAGGATCTGGACGATCTATACGACAACCTCTCCTTTGGGTCTGACCCCAAGATAACGCCACCACATGGCTCAAGTCCAGCAAGCATTGAACCTGACGAAAGCAACAAAAGCATCGACTCTAGAATCAAGAAAGCTGAAACTTATCCAGAACAGAACCTGTGGGATTTCACTGGTCTTTCAAACAGTGTCTCTTATGGATCTGATGACAACAACAGCAACTCGTACATGACTCGCCATCAAGTGTGCGTGATTATCGACGAAGGAACGTCAACACCTCAAGACTCCAATAGTAACCCAATCCTCGATCCCAATGATATTCTATCAGGTGATGACGCAGGAAATCACGGAAACGAAGGAGATCTTCCCAACAATCGCATCACACAGAGAAGAGAAGGAGTGCACGATGGCGAGCGGCTAAATTTTCGGCTATCAGCGGAAACATGGCAAAGAGCAATTGGACACAGTTTTAGGTGCGGTCCCAATGATAGCAGACGCCACCTACGTAGATCTGATGGCCTACCAGTACTTACTCCACCACAAGAAGAGGGGCCTACTCAGGATGCAGAGGCAACTCGATGAAAGGAGAAGGCTGGCCGACAAATCTAGCATCCGACATAAGCTCCACCTGCAGATCTGGCAGTGTAACCGGAGGCACACCACCAAGGAGAGGAACTTCACGGCTGTAGATCTGGACATGTCCTTCACGTCAGTGGATCTAGTAGAGCACATAAAAGCAAAAAACAGCACAAGCCACCATTATCGCCACCCAGACCTACCTACTCACAACTCAACCTACACCAGATGATCCACGAGTGACTCTTCATCGCTCTGCTCTCATGAACCTCGGTATGCTGGGAGCATCCCTTGCATAGGTTGAACAAGGAATCACCCGTCAACCCGACAAATCACCATGCCATCGCAGCAACCCTCGGCATGTGGGACACACCCGATGATCATGGTCATCACATAGAATGCACTTTCCAAATTCTGAACCATGAGATGACGCAAGAAATGACATCACACAATGTAGGGTCGACAGATCCAGAGAAGAGCACAGCAGCCGAGGATACTACGACGGAGAAAGTGACGATAAGCATGACTTGTGTGGGGCTAGTTTCTTTACCTAGTGGGTTCGCAAGACCCCAGTACCTAAGGATTTCAAACTTCCTCACGATTGCTAAAAGTACGACGGCCTCCAGGAACCCGAAGCTTGGTTGGCCGACTACAAGCAAACTATCAAACTCCAGAGTGGCTCCAAGGCTACCGCAATGCAGAGCCTATAGCCACACCTCAGCGGTGCTGCCCGATCATGGCTCAGACATCTACCCGAAGAATCCCTTAGTAGATGGAACGACCTTGAGGATAAGTTCATCTGAAACTTCACATCTAAATTCAAGCATCTCACATCTTTAGAGCAGTTGCGAGCGTGCAAGCAGAAATCAGGAGAACCAATACAAGCATTTATTCAGCGGTGGAATATCATCAATAAATCAACCAAAGCTATATCGAATGATGCCTTCAATGACGGCCTTCACCAGAGATAATTCATTGAGGAGATGGGTTGAGTTAAACCCAGAACAATTTCACAGCTCATGGACATGGCTAATCGCTGGACAGACGGTGAAGACACGGTAAATAACAAGCGAGGGCGCTCACCCGAGGAAGATAGGGATAGGCGCAATAATGACAGGAGAAGGCGAAGCAATGATGGATACAATGGGCCAAGTTATCTTGTGGCTGGTTTCTCAGGAGAGGAAAATCGAAAAAGCGATGATCACGGCAGCGGATACCGCAGTAACGGAGATGATGCTGGTGGAAGCCAATCGACACAACAATACTAGCCAAGGGCTCGAGAGCCTCCAATGTCCCCAATGCAGATGCTCGATGGACCTTGCGCCATGCCCTTCTACATCGACTCCGGAGGGAGAAGGCACTCAAACCACCTCATCAGGGATTGTTGCACGTTCCTGAAAATGCGGGAAGTATGTAATGCAAAAGCAACCGAAGCAGCAAACCGAGGGTATGCCACCGCACCTGGAACCATAGCTCTTCGTGCACCCCCACTGCCACTAGTACAGCCGCCAGTGGGGTAGCTGCTGGGCCACGCAGAGAAAAACAAAACTTTTTCTTATGTGGTGATCCCAAGATCCAGCTCAGGTAGAAGGCCACGAGGATTACCACTAGACGCGCAGTTGCGGAATCGATGAAGCACGTCGCTTGATGCAGTGCAGTCCTCATGATCCGTTCCGGTTCCATAATCGTCAAAGTGCTGAACGTACAGCACCTCCGCCAGTATCCACACGTATGAGGAGGAGGGTCGGCAATGGACTGCTAGGTCCGGTACATCGGCGACAGAACTGGACTGGAGCTAGGGTTTCCAACACATCGATTGACCTAACCGTGTGCTCTAAGCACCTGTGCCCCAGCTTATATAGGGAGTGAAAGTGGGCTCCACTCACTTGTGGCCCATTCACTAAAAGGCCTATATTAGTCACTGCGATTCCAACTCACTGACTAAGTCCATGTCTCTATTTGGGTCCAACCCAAATAGATTTCCTGTTTGGGTCTAACCCAAACTTTCTCCCGCTCTTAAGTGTATGACCCGATAGGCTCATGGTAACCCGGACACGATTCCGAGTCTCACTCGTGATCGATCAGTCGGTAGCGGCTCCTAGCAGAACGTGCCGACTCCCAAGTATAAGTCATGACGACATACCTTTCCAATGCGACTTTCGTCTAAGTCCCTTTTGCCTCAAGATATACCTTGTCAGACTATAGGCGAATGATCGTCATCCCTTAAATAGTCTGACTCTCTTGATCCGAGATAAGTGATTCATCCGACTAACTCTTAGTTGATTGCCTCGGTTAACACTTAACCAAGATGCACATGGCCATGCTTTCCGAATCATATCTTCCGAGAGGGCCTAGAGAATATCTCTCCAGATGGAGGGGCAAAATCCCGTCATGGTTATTCACATCACGTAGCTTGATTATCAGTCGACCCGAACTCCGCCTTTATAACTGCCTAGTGACGGAACAACGTTTGACAGAACCTAAGTCGGTGATCTTCAACTCGGATTGTGCAATAACCTCAGGTCTAAGGATTACATTGATTGAGACATGCAAATGACGACTTGTTCGTTGCATCTCAATATGGGTCAGTCCGACTCGCTAAACTCTTTAGCCGAATCCGTGTAAGTCGGAATAGCATCTCCATGCCCATGACAAGTGGAACCGAGTCATCTACCGACTTTCACATTAGTCTAAGTTGTGTGTCCAACACAACCTCAATGACCAAGGACAATTAGAATGAACAACATGAATATGCAGTTCCACAATCGAATCACATATTCAATGATACATATCAGTAGTTCATACATGGACAATAACCTTATGAATACATTGGGAATAACATCATACACGATTGCCTCTAGGGCATATTCCCAACAGTAGCCTCCACCCATAGTAAATAGAAACCAGGAGGATGAGTACCCAAGGTCCAAGGGTGCAATGTCAATGATCCAAAAAGGGCGTTAATCGAACATGATTTAGAAATTGATCACATGACATGTCAACATGGCAGTAATAGTACCACCACCCACACCCGAATACCTCCATTGGTTAGAGCAAGAAATTACGTTCAGCGGGGATGATCACCCGCTTCGAGTACCGCGACTGGGTCATTCAGCTCTAATAATGGACGTCCAAATTGGCAGTTTTGACATGAGCAAGGTTTCATGGACGCAGGAAGCAATGTCAACCTCATCTACGCCAAAACATTGCAGGCAATGAACTGTTCCTTAACGAACTTGGCACCAACAGACACATCCTTCCACGGCATAGTCCCAGGTAAAGCCAAAATTCCTTTAGGCAAAATCTATCTTGACATTGTCTTCGGATCAAGGGAAAATTTCGGGTGATAGGAGTTCTCCAACTTATTCACACTGACATATGTGGACCCTTGAATGTTTGGTCTATAGATGGTTTTGATTCATTCATCACATTTACAAACGATTTCTCTCGATATGTGTATATTTACCCCACACGCGATCGATCGGAAGATTTGGACAAATTCAAAGTGTTCAAAGCTAAAGTTGTGAACCAACTGAATGCAAAAAAATTAAGGTTGCGGATCATGGGGGAGTATTATGGAAGGCATGCTCCTTATGGGAAAATCCCAGGACCTTTTGCCAAGTTCCTAGAAGAAAATGTAATTGTTTCCCACTACTCAATGCCTGGCAAACCTCAGTAGAATGGTGTAACTGAGCGTAGAAATCACACACTCATGGATATGGTGCGAAGCATGCTTAGCCATGCAGGTTTGCCAGTAAGCCTAGGGATGGGGGCTTTTAAGACATATGCACATGTACTAAATCTTGCTCTTACTAAAGTAGCACAATGCACACCTTACGAGATGTGGAAGGGAAGGAAGACAAGCTTATACTACCTACGTGTGTGGGGCTATCCTGCTGAAGCTAGAGTTTTCAATCCACAACTAAAGAAGTTAGATCCAAAAAATAGTTAGTTGTTTCTTCATTGGACACCCTCATAGGGGAAAGGGATGGCATTTCTCTTGTCCAGGTCACACCACTAAGTATGTGGAGACCCGATAAGCGGTATTTTTGAACATAATGAAGTGACGGAAATAAGGAAGATCGATCTTGAGGAGAAGAGGGTGTATGCCCCATGCCCGACTATCCAAGAAATCATTCTACCAATACCAAGGAGTAACTTTACATATTTGTGAATTTGATAGCTTAGGCCCTCCACCTAATGGTTATGATGAAACTAATGAGAATGACAATGAAGAGCCTCACCAGTTAGATGAAGAAAAAGATCCACAAAATAATGATGCCCCTTCACCACCTCCTGTGAGAAGATCACTGCAAGAAAGGAAGAAAGCCATCCCAGGCGATTATGTCACTTACATCAGTGAGGGTGTAAATGATATAGGAAAGGTGGAGGATCCAACCTCATACAAAGAAGCCATTAAAAGTATGAATTCATCTAAGTGGCAGGTTACCATGGAAGACGAGTTGAAGTCTATGGCCTCGAATGATGTTTGGGACTTAGTAGAAGTTCCCAATGGTTCTAAAAGAGTACGCTCCAAATGGGTCTACAAAACCAAGTATGACTCCAAAGGGAATGTTGAAAGGTTCAAGGCAAGACTTGTACCAAAAGGGTTCACACGGAGAGAAGAAATCGATTACAATGAGACCTTCTCTCTTGTGTCATCTAAAGACTATTTTAGGATTGTCATGGATTTAGTAGCTCATTTCGACCTAGAATTATACCAAATGGATGTGAAAACAACTTTTCTGAATGGAGAACTGAAAAAAGATGTTTACATGACTCAGCCGGAAGGTTTTATCATGGAAGGAAGTGAACATTTGGCGTGTCACCTAAAGAAATCCATCTATGTTTGAAGCAAGCCTCGAGACAGTGGTACCTTAAGTTTCACAAGATTATTAGAACTTTTGGTTTTATGGAAAATGTTGTGGACAACTACATTCATGTCAAGTTTAAGGGCAGTAGGTTCACAATATTAGTCATGTATGTGGATGACATATTGTTGGCTTGCTGCAATACGGATATGCTGCACGAGACCAAAAAAAATATGTCTTCCAATTTCGATATGAAAGATCTCTGTGAAACCTCGTATGTCCTTGGCATAGAGATTCATCGGGATAGGTCTAAAGGTGTGTTGGGACTATCACAAAAGGCATACTTGGAGCAAGTACTAAAGAAATACAATATGCATAAGTGCTCAGCCTCACCTGCTCCAATAGCCAAGGGCGACATGATTGGGACATTTCAATGTCCAAGGAACCAAATTGAAACTGATCAGATGAAGTCAATTCCTTAAGCTTGAGCAGTCAGAAGCATCATGTATGCACAAGTGTAACACCCTCGAATCGACCCTATACAAGTTTTAGCGATTCCCGCCAAACCCACATAGAAACGATTCAAAGATGCCTACCATGCACTTGCGTGCGGGTGGAAAACAAAGTAATATCATTACACAATAGTCCATGATGGAACCCGTAGAACATATATATACAACAACTCCATGAGTCAAGAATACAAATATATACAGTACAAAGATCCAAATCATCTTAAAAATGATACAGCATTCGAGTACGGATAAGATGCAAATGGGGCTAAGAGCCCTGAAGAATAACCAATGGAGTCCATAACCCTGCCCAGGCCAAGCCGGAAGGGTAACCCTGCTAATGATGTCGAACTCATACCTGCTAAAACAAAAGGGGTGTCGACAAAGAGCGACGGAAAAAGAGAGCGGTCAGTACTAAGGCTAGTACACAACGAGTCTAGAATTTGGCGGCTCTCGCCTACAAAGGTATGGTGGACTGAAGCGGCAGTGGAGCATGCACTAAACAACCTATAGAGACTCGATACAATTGTCGGCTATTGGAGAGAGATAATAAATACCTTTGCGAAACCAGCATGATACTATCACCAAACATACCCATCTTGGTATTTCCCCCTCGAAACCAAACGAGGAGGTCCTGCCGAGGAAACTCACACGGTTGGCAGTTTTATTCATTCTTTCCATGGTGGTTATTCAACTTACTACTCATATTAGATACAAGTCAAATTATAGCAGTAAACTTTAGTTGCAGTTTTCTATGATCGAGAAATTATGCTCCAAGTCATCCATAACCGCGGACACGGCTTTTCGAAAAGATTTAACTCTGCAGGGGTGCACCAAAGTTTCCACACGCACTTCCACCCTGATCAATTAACATACTTCCATCGGTATGTCTATGGGGCTTCGGACACGGCACTTTCCTAGACCCAAAGCAAGTACATGGGGGCCACCCGAAAGAGCTACCCGTACGAGGTATAGCTAATCCTCCTCGTACGGACCCTGAGGTTGCGTGGACTTGTCACGGGAGTAGAGGCCATATACAATATATTCATGTGACAGAGTGTCGCACCTACACAACAGTAATAAATGCTCATTGAGCAACAAGTAATAAATATGGCATACATGGCATAAGTACAGTAGGTAACGTATAAAACCCGAACTAGTTTTGTGGCCCCTAGTACAGTACTTTGAAATCATGTAATAAGCCGATAGGGGTGTCCAGACACCCCACATGTGATTAGAGCGTTCAGTCTCGGAACAGATGTCAAGAACTTGGGTCCTAGGTGGACACAAGTGGGCGGTTAAAAACTAAATAACATCTATTACCCACCAGTGCCTCTGCATTTTATCTATTTCCAGTATTTTAATTGATAAGTTATAAGTAAACCCATGATCATCTCCACCATTAAGCATGTGCCAACCTCCCAACCACGGTGGAACAACAACGACACAAAGCAGCACCTAAGCAAGCAACTACGACTCGCAAGGCCGACTATCTATCAATCAACAGACAATAGGATGTGTCCAAGGCAATATAGAGGCTGCAAGGAATATAAATGGTGCACGGAAACTAAAGAATCGCAACACGCATAACAATAGATCAACAGGAGAAAATAAATACTATAAAAGAAAATAGGTAGAAAGAGGGAGATTGCTCGCCTGAGAAACACTGTCGAAGGTTCATCCGAAGATCGGGCTGACACTCGTGTCAACTCATCAGCCTAATCCATGAAGAAGCAAAGCACTAGAAGAAACACCAGATGCATTATTTAATACTGCGGCAGAAGATCTGGCATGTTCATGACATGATGCATGACATGGCAAAGATGTGATGCAACTAGGCAAATTTAAGCGGAATCGGGATCCCAACAATTAATTAGATGGGTCAAGTTATTTAGGTACCCCGTGTTTTAAATGTTGTCTCATCAAGGCAAAACATGTCATCAGTTCGCTACACCAATTTAAATAGAGAAAAATATAAGACTAGAAAAGCCTGCATATAGTCTCCATATTTAATTATGAGGTGAATCGACAAAGTACCACCGAACGAATAAACATGTATGCAAGCATGACAATTTATATGCAACAAGTATATGTCATATATTATAAAAATAGGAGGTCGGATCAGGGTCACACATTGGGGTTCGGATCCAGGGGGTCTTGGGGGTCGAAGGGGATCAGGGTCCGGACTCTGGGATCGGGTCTTCAGGGTTCTGTGTAGGAGATCTTGTCGAGGGTCTTTGGTTTAAACTTCATGTCTCGGCCATCGGATCCGTGAAGGAGGACTTGGGGTACCGTGTTGATGACATTCAGGCTTGGCTTTGTTCTGCGATGGCGATCTTGACTTGGAACTGGTGCGGTCTTCGGATGGCGCTAGTTTTGGGGGTCGAACGGCCTCGTGGACAACTTGGAATAGCATCAGCACATGTACATGGTGGAGAACTAGCGAATGTTTCCACAAATTATTAGTGTGATCAAGGACCAAGGTAGGTACAAACTCTCCTGTGGATTGATCTGATTCTCACCACACACCAGCACAGAGACATACACGCATACAAACAGTGAGGTAGTCTGCAGGAAGATCTTGAGCAGGAACACAACTACTGGTCCTCGCAGCAGCCAAACGTGGCCGACACCGGTCGAGGAGAGGCGGGGTCGTGGGATGGGGTGGTGGCGAGACCAACGGTGGCGGCGCATGCAGGGATGAGCTCGAGAGGCACGGTGGCGCTGCAGGGCTCGGTGAGGAGCACCAGGTCAAGGAAGAGCCGGAACCGGCGCGGTCGAGGCGCGACGCGTACGGGCGCAGGGTGATGGCGGCCGCAGAGCAGCACGGTAGAGGCGGGCGCGCCACACCGGCTCGGGAGAGAGGGCGTGAGCCGGGAGGAGGACGAGGTCGGGCGGATCCCGCGGGGCTCGCTGCGAGGAGGGAAGAGGAGAGAGGCGGCCGGTCCGTGCGTTGGAGCTTGCTCGCAAAGTGGCGAAAGAAGGCCACCAAGGCGGGGAGGGACCGCGGCGACGTCGGGTGAGTGAGCGGCGGGCAGAGGATCTCGACGCGGGCGAGCGAGGAAGAGAGAGGCGTCGGGTACAACGTGTGCAGGAGCATCGCTAGGGATGGGGCCAGGTGCGTGAAGAGGTGGGGCGCTGGCGGTTAGCGGCAGGTGGGGTCGGGTGCGAGCGGGGTGAGGGATGGGGCACGCGGGCATGTCGGTGTGTCCGCGCGCTGTGTTGCGCTGCTGCTAGCGCGAGCGCGGGCGTCGATCTGGTCGACTAGGTCGGTGTGCGGTAGGTGTTTGGGCGAGTGGCGGCTGGGTTGACCAGGTGGGTTGGTGTGGGGCTGGGGTAGGTAGGTGTTAGGGTTAGGGCAAGGTTAGGGTCTATTTTTAACTTTTAAAACAGTTTTTATAAATGGTTTTAGACAAATAAAAGATCCGGAAAAAGCTGGGGTTTTGATTTGAAATGAAGACAGGGATATTTAGAAAACAAAGATAGGCTTTTCGAAAATAGTTTTAAGCAAACCATGCATGATGACATGACGATGCTCAAATACAATGTGGCATGATGACATGAGCATGCGATCATGATTATGCACAAACAATGAGCGGTTTTCTAGTAGTGGTTTTACCCGGGGTGTTACAATAAGTTTGTACGCGCCCTGGCTTGGATTTTATAAAGGGAATGCTTGGCACATTCCAATCAAATCCGGGATTATACCACTAGAAGGCCGCAAAGAAAGTCTTGCGTTATATGCAAGACACTAAAGACTATATGCTTACATATAGAAGGTCTGACAGCCTAGAAGTTATTGCCTATTCAGATGCTGATTATATTGGTTGTGTCGACAGTAATAAATCCATGTCAGGTTATATGTTCCCACTTGTCAGAGGAGCCATATCGTGGAAAAGATCCAAGCAAACAATAACTACCTCATCTACGATGCAAGCGGAATCTATAGCATGTTAGGCCACTGCCACTAGTCAGGCTGTATGGTTAAAGAATTTCATTCCCGGGCTTAAAGTGGTTGATAGTATTTTTAAACCACTTGTATTGTACTACGAGAATAAACCCGTAGTTTTCTATACGAGTAACAACAAGTTAAGTGTTCCTGCCAAGCACATTGACATAAAGTATCATGTTTTGATAGAATCTAGAATCATACTATTGATGCTAGGCATATTAGTATACTCGTATGCTTGCGGATCTGCTAACGAAAGGCTTACCATCCAGTATTTTTCGTGAGCATGTTGCCGGCATGGGACTACTGAAAGCCTTGTGATTCTAAAATAAAGGGACCACTACAAAGAACCACTCCCATTAAGTAAAATGTTATCCATTTGGAAATAAACTAGTATGTCATAAGTGTTGAAGTTCAACAATATTTCATTGGTTGTTGCAATGCCTCATTTTGGTGTATTTTTCTTATGGAGAATGGGCAAATGAAGTTAAACCTAACGATCAAGGGGAAGAATGTTGGTGTTGATCTGTCACGTTTAACAAGCAAAAGACAGAGTCAAATAAAGGATAAGGATAAACTAACTTTAAGTAAAAGAGGAGCCCACAAAACCAACGTCTTTAGCACCTCGTACGTTAACTAACGCGCCCTGATCGGAGGCACCAGAACCAACTCGTGGCTCTTGGCCCCATGTCGCCTGTGCCATATAAAGGGAGGGGAGGCTGGCAGCGATCGGATTGAACTAGTTCAAGATCTACCCTAGATCCTCCACATCTCCTAAACCCTACCGATCTAGGGTGGCCGTAGCAGCGACGGGAAGGCCAGTGTACATCCCGCCGGTGCCAGGGCAGTGCCGCTGGAGGTCGGAGGGCATCCACACCTTCCTCAGATCATCTCTCTCGACTACAGTACAAACCTGCACCAATCAGGCAGCAATGACGTCTTCCTCCAGTCCGGCACTAGTAAAGATCCAATCTAATACCCCTTTTATTTAGAAAATTGCACAAACCAGTAAATCTTGGAGCAGAAGTTGCACGTACCAGTGATTCTAATTTTTTGTTGCACAGACAAGCTGACTCTAGATGTAATTGATTGCAACTAATGACCAGACTACACAATTAAGCAACACCGATGGCCACGTTTCTCTTGTACCTGGCACCAGCATGGACTTTGCCAATCCATCGTTCTGCTTCCATATTTTTCCATAGCTATTGTTGTAACAGCTACAGGAAAAGCAAAAGGAATGTGCATAATGTTTCTTGATTGTTGAACAGAAATTGAGCAATATACCCATCATATATTACCAGATCACATAACCGAACACATGATTTCCATCGTCTGGGAAGAAAGTATGGAGATCAGGGACAAGACGGTGGGGCACTAGACCCGCTCGACCACTTGGAGGCGCTCCCATCTCCGTCTGGGCGTCGGCGTTGCTGTAGTCGCCTCCGGTTGGTCGCACCGGGAAGCTGCAGTCTCCGACTCGATCTTGCAATGACTCGTCGTCGTCTAGGAAGAAGGTAAGTAGGCCAGGGACAATATGGTTCCGTCCAAGAATGGATCGATACCTTGGATCAGCTCCTGTTGCCAGCCGGGTGTTGTCACTGCCGTCGTCGCCTCGGGCGCCGTCGCCACCTAGAGAACAAAGGGGAACAAGAGATATTGTTTAGGTTTGGAACGCTCACATTTTTCCTTATTCTCTGATAAATCTGCCCCGTTTGGAGAACTAATGGCGGGTCTGACCCCTCGCCTCGGCGCCATTTCAACAGACGTCGAATATGTCCGTGTTGACGCCAGGCAGGATAGGTACGTCGGACTGCCGAGTCACCCGGTCGAGCGTTTCGGCGCCTGCTCTCCCTGGCACTGACGTGAGGCGCCTTTTGAAACGGACCCGGGTCGAGGGGTCAGATTTCGAAATAGTTTCCGAGAGGGGTCAGATCCGACATTAGTTCTCCAAACGGGGCGGATTTGTCAAAAATACCCTTTTTCCAGTCCGTTTTGGCTCGGGGGGCACATGCCAAGCCACAATGCTTGCCATGTCATCCCATTAGGTGGGCCTCAATTGTCTAATACAATGTCAATATGATCATCAAATCTTGTTGTAACCGCTGTATTTCTAAAGTTACTTGTCTGTGCAATGAAAAGGTTGACTTGGTGGTCTGTGCAACTTCTGGCCAAAGAGTTACTGGTTTGCACAATTTTTTCCCTTTTATTCGCGTCGATCTGGTGTTCGAGTTGCTGCTTAGATTGATCTTGTGCTAGGCATAATGTTTTAGGCCTAAGAGATATCCCTCGTGAATCAAGATCAACTTTCGCTGAAAACTGCCAGGGCAAGTCGCATTCTAAAGAAACCGACCCATCCGCTCGTGCAACTCGGATTTTTCTCAAAAGCATTCTACTCTGGAAGGCGCCGTCTTCATATGTCATTCTGCCCTTACAAGGAACCAATCATTTGAGTTGAGTATCGATATATCAACTCGACGATTCGTCCCCGAATCTTTGGCGTGCGGCCACCATTGATGAATTACCGATATAGTGACGCGACGACAGCACGCCCCTCGGCGTCAATCAGCCAGAGCTCTCTTCAGTCTTCTCTCCTCTCGCTATATATACCTCGCCCGGGGATACGCGATGACGCAGCAGAGCGGCAACAGCTAGCGCACCACAAACAATGGCTGCTCCTGTCGCCGCCGGCTGCTTCCTCGCTCTCGCCTTCTTGCTCTGCGCCTCCGCCGCCGTCCGCGGCGACCACTCGGAGGCGGCGAGGCAGCAGGCGGCGGACCGCGTGGGACGGTTGCCGGGGCAGCCTGCCGTGCCGTTCGCTCAGTACGCCGGGTACGTGACCGTGAACGAGTCGCACGGCCGCGCGCTCTTCTACTGGTTCTTCGAGGCCACCGCCGCCCCCGCCAAGAAGCCCCTCGTGCTCTGGCTCAACGGCGGTACGTATTACGTAACCACCACCATGAATTCCAATTGCTGGCTCTTGCACGCACACACGCAATGCTGCGGTTTAAATTCTTGCACGATTGCGTGTGGTTAATGCTCCTGTACGTAGATGGTAGGGATGGAGAGACGGAGAAAGGGTCGGTTTCGTCGCTTGAATTCTATCGCTCTCTGATAATTGATTGAGGCAGACGTTTCTTCTTTTCTTCCAAGTTTTACGTTGATTAAGTAAGCTAGGATAGGAAGATTGGAAGAATCTTCCGGAAGTTTTTTTTCTTAAATTAGAATCTTCCGGAAGTTAAGAATGGAAGTGGTTAGTGAGCGTACCGGTACGCGCGGTGCGAATTGTGATGCCTGTTTTGAGGATCAACAGTACTATGCGAACTGCCCTCCCAACCAATTGAGCGACATCTTAATCAAGAGCTAGCAGATATCCCATCAAGTGACATACCTGGTTAGCCTGGTTATTTGGTACTAGTAGTTGTTTGATGGTGTAGTTAACGTCCATGGAAGTTACAAGTCAGTTCCACTCCGATCCTCCGGTCACATATTTGCAATGAGTCTCTTTTCAGTGACAAAGGTTTGACCAGCTTTAGCAAACGTAAGATGTCAACCGGCAGTTGTTAGCTACCTCCTGCCGTCGGTGTATATAGGCTGTGGTTGGTTGGCCTATGGTTTATCTAAAAGCAGCTACTAGTTACGCGATATATATATAGGAGATGCTGATGTGGTTTGATTGGTTCTGAATTTCGGTTTCAGGAATATTTCGAACACTACCAAATCATTGAATTCAGAGAACTTCAGTTTTCAAAGCTGCATAAGGGCCGGTCTTTTTGTCTAAAATTCATCCAAATATTATCATTTTTAAAAATGCTTTGAAATATAGTTGAATTCGTATGTATTTCCTCTGTTCCCTTTTACAAGCTTAATTAGCTTGCCAAAACATTTTATAAAAAGCGACGGAGGGAGTTGTATTGAAATCTCTTAAAATAATCTATACTTTGGTTCTTATGAGCAAACTCAAGAAAATTATGTGTAAATTCTTCCCATATGATTATATCTCGTAAATGTATTAAAGGGAAATCAGTAGCAAAAGGTGCATTTTTTTAAGAATCATGTCAAGGTCCAAAATGTAGTCTAGTTCACAATTTACCACAACCCTATATATCCCATTTGGAAGGCTTATATATTATGGAAGGGAGGTAGTAGTTCTGCTGGTTAAAGTAACTGGCCTTAACAGCTAGATCTCCAAATTACAAAAGGCTACAATGCAAAGTTAGGTAGCTCCTTATGCAGAAATCCATTTCATGTTTTCACAATGGTTGTAAATTGTTACAATATATGTTTCCCTAAAAAATTATGTTATATATTCTTTGTACAAAAGTTTTAAGGTCAAAATTTCCACACTACGCCTTCACGCTTAAGTTTTTAGTTATGGAAAATAATACAATTATGATTTTTTGCTAAGCTTCAGAAATAAGGTCTCGTGCGCACTCATATCCTGAATACTAGGAAGTAATGGGTTTTCTTGAAGATGTACTCTGGAGGCGACATAGATAACTTATTTAGGCCTGCTAGCTACAAGCCAAAGTATATTTTTCAAAAATATTTTGGGTCGACAATTTTGATCAGCTTAAATTTGACGTTCGATTAGTTACAGAAACCAGCTTTAATTAGCTTGCATGAGTAGTCTTCGGACTTGAGTCTACCTCAAGCTTTTTCTGCGACCTCAGTTCACATCTACTGTACGTACTAGTGGACTGCAAGTGCAAATCATGTATAGCAGTTAGCTGAGGGGCGACGACCGAGCCGGCATCTTTTTCTTCCCAATTCCTTTCCCGTCCGAACCTAGCCAATTCTACGGTCAAGCTATGCGCTGTACAGAAGGCAACAATCCGGCCGGCGAGGACCACTCACGCTGTTCGGCGGCCCCGGCCTCGCCTACGTACCGATCGAAGCTGCCGTCCACAAGATGTCGCCATGCTCCTACTGTATGTATGTACTGCGCACCGGGTGTCTGAGAAGACATGCGGCCGGCATTGTACACAGCTGTTGTCTGGTCCCGTAGAGAAGGATGGGGCCTGCAATGCAAGTAGCTAGAGCTAACACGGTCTGCAGAGCGAGTGCGAGCTACAGTAGCAGCTAGCTTCAGAGAGTCCAATTACTAGTTAGGCAAAGTGCTGGTCAACACACACGCTAGCTTGCATAGGCTCCGGGAGCAAATTAAGGGCGAAGGGATCCGTGCATGGACATATGCGAGCTAGCTACGGAGATTCACTGTGTTTTGTTCCAATTTAAGATGTTTTAGCTTTGTAAAGCTAACGTATCTAGACTTTTTTATAGTGTAGGTTCAGAGAGATTTAGAGTAAACCTACACACTAAAAATGGTCTAGATACCTTTACTTTACAAAGCTAAAACATCTTATATTTTACAATAGAGGAAATACGTTACAAGCACGTGGTATCTTCTGGAACACTTCACGTAATCCTAGTCACGGGGATCTGTAAACTATTGTTGATCCACCTCCCAAGCAAAGCGCCGAAGAGAGGTCTACCAGCCGGCTGTCTTTGTTGCTTACATCAGCAAAGAGTATTTCTCGATGCATGGCAAGAAAAGCACCAAACTTGGTCCGCACATCATCGCGGTCCACAGCTCAAACGGCTGATCATCATCCACTGGAGCATCACGCTCACTCTCGATGATCATACAGGCATTCGTCGCCTTCCACGTCTAAGATGTTGACCAGGTAAGAATATGGCACCTTACGATGTTGGAGACACGGTGGTCTGGGCGGTAGGCCGCAGATTTGGCGGCGACAAAACGACAGTGAGACATCGGTGGATTTCAAACAATGACTATTGTGTGTATGCGTGTGTGTACGTATGGGTGGAGGCAGTGGAGATGCTCTCGAGCTAGCTGTCCCTGGATAGAATATATTTTAATCTCGGACTACTATTTCATCCTTATCCACTACTGTAACAATGAAACTGCTAAATGGCCAAACCGTTTTTAGTTAGTATACTTCCTTCCATTTCGTAAACTGAAACCACCACAAAAATTATGGAATGGAGGTAGCATCGTCCTTGTCAGCACGTAGTTGGAACCTTGCGCGACGCATGCCTTGGAGAGCAGTACAGTATGAAACAACAAGCGTGCGTGCGTGCGTGCGTGCACATAAATATATACCCCGTAGATGGGATCGATGGCGATGTTTGGATTCGATATCCTTTCATGAGCTAGCGCACGCGCGCTCCGTGCCACTCCGACCGAGAGCGATATCAAGAAGTTGTAGCAGGTACCCATGTTCTGGTAGGACGGAAAGCCGCTCGATCTCGTCCCTTTTTTTTATATATGGAACCATGACAAATGTACTCATCTAGCTCTGGTAAAGGAAGCGACGACAGCAACGCGTCGATGGTTTGCTCTGGCAGCAATAGTAGTCGTTAGGTGGTAAAAAAAAGTTACCCGTCTAGCTCGAGGGCATCATCCCATAAACAACGGCATGCAGCAAGAAGAATGAAGCAATAATAGTTGGCCCTTCCGCTGGCGAGGGGAAGGACCGTAGGGTACGTCCGACCCGCGCGCCACGAACGACGGCGCCGGCAGCAGCAAGTAGCCAGGGGACCATGCAAATGCAACGCGGGGTGGGCGCAGCACCGCCCACAACAGTGCGAGTGCGATGCGTTGCATATGCGCCAACGGAACCGAAGCGGTCAAACAAAAGGGAAAGATACGAACAACGGCGCGATTCCAAAGAGACGATTTGGCCACAGACGGCAGGCGATGGATGCCGCGCGGGTGTTGTACTGTACGGAGTACCTGTGTGGCTGTGTACGTCGTGTCAGCCGATCGATCACAGCGCGCGCCCGAACGGAAAAGAGTGGCGGGGGCAGAAAGGGGAGGATCTTGCCCCCTTGCCGGCCGGCCGGTCCATACCTAGCTTTGCTTGCTAGCTGGGCGCGCGCGCGGGGTGCTATGATTAACGGCGACTGGTGTCGTGGCGCTGTCACGCGCGATCCACTGGATGGTCTCTCCCGCGCGTTCCGGAGACCGACCGGGAGATTGTCGACGTGTGGTTAGATTAACATGCGGTGATGCGGAGACGAGCATTTCTTCTTCTTTTTGTCCTCTGTTTTCTTCGTCGACAGGAGCGATCGACTGACGGAGCTTGCGACGTCGTGTCGCTCTCGGTTGTTTCGCAGGGCCTGGATGCTCGTCTATCGGGTACGGGGAGGCAGAGGAGCTCGGGCCGTTCCTGGTCCAGAAGGGCAAGCCGGAGCTCAAATGGAACCCATATTCCTGGAACAAAGGCACGTACCACCAATTGCCTCACAGTTAAAATGTCTCTTTTTTTCACTACTCATGAATCATGAGATTTAAGAAAACGTGGCGATTGTAATACTGTATGTGGTTATTTATGCTCCAGTCTGCTCCGAACTGCAGAGGCCAACCTGATGTTCTTGGAGTCCCCGGTGGGCGTCGGCTTCTCCTACACCAACACCAGCTCCGACCTGGACAAGCTCGGTGATAAGATCACCGGTAAATAACAATCCACTGAAATTCTCTCCAACCAGGAGCAAATACCATTTCTGAAGAAAAAAAGAACAATTGGTTCTAGATGGCCCGAACCATTTCTGAACTTTGACCGTAATGTCCGCAGCTGACGACGCGTACATCTTCCTGCTCAACTGGTTCAAGCGGTTCCCCCAGTACAAATCCCATGACTTCTACATCGCCGGAGAGAGCTACGCCGGTAAGTGACCGTATGTACGTACACACAGTGTTTCGGCATCTGGACTATGCAGTTCAGTCAAAGCACGCAACTGAAGCCTGAGACTGATGCGTGTGGCATTCTTTGTCAGGGCATTATGTTCCACAGCTGTCCGAGAAGATCTTTGACGGGAACAAGCAAGGCCCCAAGGAGAACTACATCAACTTCAAGGGCTTCATGGTAGCCGATTGACCACGAACCATATCTCTCTACCTAGTTCTCGATTGACCTTCAGGGCCGTAGTCTCGTTCTTGCAAAACTAGCTGCTACTTAATCACAGCGATAACGGTGATGATGATGCAGATAGGGAATGCTCTGATGGACGACGAGACCGACCAGACGGGCATGATCGAGTACGCGTGGGACCACGCCGTGATCTCCGACCGGGTGTACGCCGACGTCAAGGCGCACTGCGACTTCAGCATCGAGAACGCGACCGACGCGTGCAACAAGGCGCTGGACGAGTACTTCGCCGTGTACCGCCTCATCGACATGTACAGCCTCTACACGCCCGTCTGCACCGACGCCTCGCTGTCCTCTGCGTTCGCCCGTAGCAAGAAGATCGGCGTCCACGGCGCCGCACCCAAGATCTTCTCCAAACACGTACTTACACGAACAATTCATCTCTCTGTCTCAACTCCAGACGCACGCACCACTGTGGTTCGGCGACTTGATTACATTTCTCTTGTGCACTGCAGCATGGGTGGTACATGCAGCCGGCAGGTTACGACCCCTGCACCGCCCAGTACTCCGAGGTCTACTTCAACAGGCCGGATGTCCAGGCGGCGCTGCACGCCAACGTTACCAAGATTGGTTACAACTGGACACACTGCAGGTACTTACAGTAGTACTAGTATATACTACTGACAGGTGATGCTACTACGTGATCTCACGGGCTGACATGTGACGTGTTACTCCCGCGTGCAGCGACGTGATCGACACTTGGCACGATGCTCCGGCCTCCACTCTCCCCATCATCCGCAAGCTCATCGCCGGCGGCATCAGGGTCTGGGTTTTCAGGTAAGCCTGACGACTCTAGGTTACTTCAGCATGTCTGAACAATGTAAAACCCGGAGCAGCTTTCAACTGACAATGTCATTTGCTGCAGCGGTGATACCGACGGGAGGATCCCCGTGACGGCCACAAGGCTGACCCTGAACAAGCTCGGGCTGAAGAGCGTCCAGGAGTGGACGCCGTGGTATGACCATCTGCAGGTAATTAACCTGACAAACTGTTCCAGACAGAATGCACAGAAACTCCTCGCTAGCTCTTGAGCATCCAATTCACACGTCTTTTCTAAAATAGGTGGGTGGGTGGACGATCACCTACGAGGGTCTCATGTTCGTGACGATCCGTGGAGCCGGGCACGAGGTCCCCATGCACACGCCGAGGCAGGCACTGAGCCTCTTCAGCAACTTCTTGGGTGACAAGAAGATGCCTCCCACCCCCTTCTCCTAGAGAAGAAACAGGCGTCAAAGTCGCTTGTTTCCAACACCGTAAAGAACACTTGTTTCTTTAGGACGACGCCCAGCAAATGAGGGGGTTTCCTTTTCTTTGGTCTTGGCCAGTGTTACACATGTAACTCGATTGGAACAATCGGTAATTAATAAAAGAAGTCAAAAAGTGCTGATTGATCTACTGCACACACTGGCCTACCTCTTGGGTACCCGTTTGCTTGTACTACAATCTGTTGTATTCCTGGGAATCAGTACTCAACTGTACGCGTATATCCAGCACAAAATCATGCAAAGTGCATTGGGTAATTAACTGTGAAGCTTTGTGCATGTATAGGGGCGTGGAGGTTTCAGCAACTAATCATAAAACAAGCATTTGAATGAATAATTTTGGTCGACTTTTTGTCCCTGAATGTAGATACAGAGACAATTCAGGTAAGAAAACAAATAACATAAGTTCATAAGGCAGCAAGAGTCACACCTGACAGCTTGCAAGTGATACATGAATCAGACATCACCACTGCTCTGGTTTATTTTGCAATTCTGGAACTAATCTTTCTTTGGCATGGCAGCTAGCCTAGTATACATTCGTGCCATAGATTGGTAGCCTCTGATATCGCCTGAGCGCAGGAGATTGCCTATGTTACAAAAAGGAGAGTCAGGACGTAATAGAAAATTTAAAACATAACAGGCCTCCTTTCAATAACCCAGTTGAATCAATATTATAACATGTTAGTATGTTACTATAAGAAATATGATTAATAGAAAATGATTTTGGATATGTGCACACTAGGTTTTGTACATCGAGAGTTCATAGTTCAGAGAGCAGGTTTTGTACAGATGCAAATTCACAATGGAGAACCGAAGTTACTAGATGACAACGAGACACACATTCTTCGTGTCAGCGCCATGTTAGAGGGAATCATGAAGATATTCGATCAGTTTAAAATAGTTTCTTAATTAGTACTATACATCGGTGGAGCCTATTGTTTCATAAATTCAAATTCTTACCAAGTGTCAGAAATAATGAGTATTGCAGTTAGAAAAAATCAAGAGTGATATGAAGCTACCTGAGTCACAGTTAAGGGGGCTATCTGCTTCTGGATGGGCCATCAAAGCAATTATGGCTCTACAGACAGATTGTAGGGTCCATGCAGGGCTCCAAGCATTCTTCAATATATCCAGGCATATTTCACCTGTCTAGATAAATAAACAAGAGAGAAAGAAATTGAGGAAACAGAAATTTCCCCCTAGTGTTCACACAATGTATTCAGGTGTTGCAGGAAATTTCAACAATAAGAACCAAGCAAATTCTAACATCACATGGCTTCATATTTGGAGAACACGGATTCAGGTCGTAGCAGAAAAAACCATAATAGGAATTAGGAACCAAGAAGATCAGAATTCTACCTACCCTCAGCAAGCTCAAAAAGTCAAACTGAATGCCATAAAATACACATGTATTTCCAAGAGAGGTTTTTTAGAAGTAACCTTGAAGTGAACATTTGGGTGGAAAATTTTGGTCATGAAGCGGACTTGCGGAGGCAGCAGAGGATACTGCTCAGGAATTGAGAATGCAAGCTGAAATACACCACCTTCAAAAGGTGTTTCCGATGGGCCCTGACGAGTAAGAACACATACAGTAAGAGAAGACATCAGTACAAAGCTGATACTGATCATTCCGGCATCACATTGCAATAGAAACAAAACCTTAATTAGAGCGGTCCACTTGAATATATTTGAATCATCACAGATTAACTGGATATCTGGGTCCGCTGACTTTTCTCGCTGCACCTCCTTGTACTCCTTGAAGAGCCTAGCTCTAGATGCCTATTGATAGAAGACAATTCCATGTTCCAGAACTTCTAAATTGCACGTTTAAGAACCCAGAAGGTCATTAATTGAGAACAATGTAAAACCAAATGGCATCATTTAAACAGACACGGAGTTCTTATTGTGCCTGTTGAAATCGGTACAATTTTTTTCCTGAAAGCAGCCAAATAGCCTGTGCAGGCTGTGTCTGGTAACTAGGCAATACCCTCCACGTAGCAATTTATCCCATCCTACATAGATAGCATGACTGGCCAAATAATGAGCAAAAATTCTTGTGGTCAGGCCGGTGTGAATCGGGGGCTACTAAACCTTTGAATGGACATATTAGTGATACACAATCAAAAAATACCTAAATTAGGGTGTAATAGCTTTTGCATCATCATATACTAACTTGACGTAACAAGGCTGGCAACCGGGTTGTACTGGTTGAGGCCAACCCATATTTGAACACCCCTAACCTAAAGCATTCAGTGTGTATGAGATAACTGGCAATATTTCATCATATGTAATTTAATATGCAAGAGATAAGCTACTCAAGGCTGAAACTAACTGTGGGCTGACCTGCATCTCTCTTCCTTACCGATGACCATGAACCTGATTTGATCTGTGTATCTGTCAAATGCAGCCAAGAAAATAGAGCACATATCACATTACATTCTGACTGAGTAATGTTAATGGTGCTTCAAATAAAAATATTTGGTAACATGAACAAAAAAACGCAGGAATATGACATCTAAGCGCCAGATTAGGAAATAGCAGAAATCATGGAGAATTAATAAACATAATCCATATTACATAGGAATGTTAACGAAAAGGTAATCTAGAAAACACAGATATTCCAAATTCATCTATTGGACTAAATAACCGAGACATTAAAACTACTCCCTCTGATCCATAATAAGTCTCGCTGATTAATAACTTTGTAGTAAATCAGGGACACTTGTTATGGATCAGCTCCCTCCGATCGGAGGGAGTACCATCGACATATGTATAGCATCGTAGATCGTCCGGGCAAACTAGGCTTGCTTACCAACAGAGGAATCCCGTCGGGATGGATCTTCACCCCACGCCAGTCGTAGAGGGCAGGAGGAGGAAGAGGAGCCTCGGGTCGAAGGATTCTCCTTTTTCGACTTGGCGGATCGAACGTAAGGGAATTCTCGGGGCGGAGGGCCGAAAAGGATGAACTGGGGGAACGGGTGTCCTTTTTTTTTTTTACTTGGGGTGTCTTCTCTTGGCTGTTTGTATAACAGAATCGTAGTTCTTATTTGCCGCTCATTGTGGAAAATAAGGAGGGGCCGCCTGAAGCTATGAAACCTGGGCTGGGCTCAATGGGTCGCGTTTTTCCATCTTTCTTCCTTTGTGTTTTTCTTTTTTCTTATAGTATATGTATATATATTCTCTTTTCATAAAGTTTTTTCGTTTCATGTATTCTGCTTCTTTTAAACCTCTTTTTTATTTTTTATTTGTATTTGTATTTCTATGTTTTCTTTATATTTCTATTTGTTTTAATCACCAGTGACAGGCTGGACCGAGTCGATGACAGCGACATCCGTGAGACTGGAGCTCCGGCTATAGCAGTAGGGAAATGGAATAAAATGCATCAACAGCACTTAAACTTATCACGCAAAATCAATACGGTCACCGACCTTCGAAATATGCAACGCACAGTACCTATATACGGAACACATCCCATCATGGTCACTGTTGCGCATACAACGACATAGAGAGGCACCCCGCAAAAAAATGACATAGAGAGGCAACGCATGATGATGTGTCGTGGTCTAGACCCCGCCTGTCGGAGAAGCGAAGTGGTGGCTGTTATGTTGCGCAAATCCCCTCAGACAGTTGTAAAATCTTGTTCGAAACCATCCTCCACTCAAGAAGGAGTTGTCTTTACCTCCCAACACGATCATTTTGAGGTGGAGCACATGTAGCCAAGTACATAGCAACTCTTGTGCTCGTCGAGAGGGTGGCGGTGACAGTCGTCCTCGTGTTGCTGGCAACATCGTCGAGCGGCGCTTCTCCATCGGTTGGACAAGCTGGCGATGGCTCCGCGGAGATGGCCTGAAGGCGCGTGGCCTCCAAATTACTATAAGTACACCTAAATTAGGTCATTTTTCTATCGAAATTCAAGGTTTTTTATTCTATTTAGGGTTTGATAGATGAAATCAGCCATTTGGATACAAATTTCTTCTATACTAGCGTTTCTTTGAGAGTTTGTTCATGGGTGTTTGTAGGGCTTGGGTAGGGTTTTAGTGTTGGCGTGGTTTCAATGATTTTTTGCAAGAGAAAAGACAATTTTGAGACAATTTGGATGGTTTGTTTCCATGTATTCTTGTGGCAGTTTGTAATAGCCATTTTCTCGGTGGAAATAAACCATAGAGGTTATTTTCTTGACCAAGGCAATAATAGGAGGTACGTTGATGGCGTCGTGGTTTGATTTGATCATGTCGAAAGTCTGCCATGGTTACCAAACATGCTTAAAAACCTTATGAAAGGGCATGTATGCCTCCATGTTTGGTTTTGGTAATTAATGACCATCTCTATGGACTAATATGCAAATTGAGTTTCACTTGTAGGTTTGTCCATTGGCATCGCTTGGACCATGTGTTGGTTTCAAGGATGAAAAAGAAGAAGCAATGTCCAAGGGCTTTGTGTATATTGGAATCAAGTAGAAGAAAAAAAGATCAAGTATGTCTTGAAGAAGAAGAATAAGAAGATGGAGTTCCCCATGGCTATCTTCAATACATCATCAAGATTTGAAGTGCAACATCAAGATGCGCCATCTCTAGAAGATCTCACGTGTAAAGCTTGCCATCCTTGGTGATCATGGAGTGATGAAGACAAGGTCAAAAAAGAGGTTTCCCTATAGAGTATGGGGGAGCCATTCGCAAGTCTTCATCAAACAATAGCGAGAAAGAGCAATCAAGAAAGGTGTTCCATCTTAAATGTGACAAGATCATCTACATCAAGCTCAAGTGGGATGTTCAAGGCAAATGTATGATCTTGATAGGGTTTCTATTTTACCGGTCTCTTGTAGTGTTGGGAGACCGGGTTTAGGATGGATAGTCATACTATCAAGAGGGGCTCTCGAGTGGGTGACTTGTTCGTATCTTTCGGAGAGAGCTCAAACATTTGCATACATAGCATCATATTTCTTGGTTGTTGTTTGGTTCTTGTCCATCTGAGGATCTATAGCTTGTGGTTATCTTCACAACAAGCTCTAGTTCGTCAAAAACAGATTTCCCTTACATATCTTATTGCGTTTTTGATCTTGCGGGTTTTTCCGGCTCCACACCTTAGGAGATATCTCACATATATATTCATGGTATTTTCTCCCTTTGTGATACCCAATATTTCCAACAAAATTAGTTTCATATCGTTTGGAGTTTAGATGCAAAAGTTGTGGCAATTTTAGTTCTGGAGTTTTTGTTTGACCGATAGTTCCGGCGGGCCACCGGTAGTACCGCTAGGGCATTTTGCCGCCGGTAGTAACCGTGTTAATTCCGGCCCAAATTACGGTAACCCCGATTTTGGTTCAGTAACCTCTCTGTCTTGGTCGCATCTATTTGACGGAACTTGGATCGGTTTTTCGGGCGGTAGTACCGACCCCGCCAGAAGTTCCGGTGGACAGGCGGTAGTACTAGCCAGGATCATCTTTGTGTTTGTTCACGTTGCCGTTTTGGACTGTTGGCTGGGTGCCACCGGTAATACCAGCCACCCACCGGTACTACCGGTCATGCGTGAAACTGTGAGTAACGGGTAGATCGGGGAGCCCTTTTAAAGGAGCTCCCCTTCCCCTTCATGGGGGTATTGGTTCTACTTGGTTTTTGCCCTTCTCTCTCTCCTCAATTGTTGATCTTGAATAGCTTGACCTCTCTCCTTCCCCCCTCATATGATTCTTGCATCTTTTTGAGGGATTTGAGAGAGGAGATCTAGATCTACAACCCCCACCAACCAAATCCCTTCTTTGTGAAGGAATCCTTGGGATCTAGATCTTGGAGAGTTTTGTGTTCTCCTCTTGTGTTCTTCCTCTCTTATTCCCCCAATAGCTTTTGTAGCTTTGGTGGAATTTGAAAGTGTAGGACTTGCCTCTTGCATTTGGTGCATAGGTTTGAGTTCTCGTCGGAGATTTGGCGAGTTCAAGCTCTTGGGCTTGTTTCTCTTGGCTTCTTGGAACCCTAGATGGTTGTGTGGAGTTGTGGTGTGTTCTTGAGGCCTCAAATTGAGCTGTGGAGATTCATCAAGCTTATTGGCCTTTTGTGGCATTGTAGAGCCTTTGTGGCGTTTCTTGGGAGCTCTCCAATTGAGTTGTGGAGTTTTCCCCAAGCCTTGTACGGGTTCGGTGACCGCCCTCAAGTGTCCCATAGTGGAACATGAGTAGGCCTTTGTGGCGAGCTCACGGGAGAATAGGGTGAGCCTTTTGTGGCGTCAGTGTGTTGCGTGCCTTCGCATCTTGGGGTAAGGCCTTGTGTGGCGTTAGGTGAGCATCGAGCCACCACACCTCGAGGTGAGCCATTTGTGGCGTTCGAAGTACATTGCACCACCACACCTCCCCAACAGAGACGTAGCTTATTTGGAAGTGAACTTTGGGGGGAAAATCACTATCTCCACGTCCATCGGTTATCTCTTAACCGAGCCCTTTACTTAGCCTTCGTGCTTGAAGTATTATATCTTGCTATCACCTTGTTATTTGTCTTGCTTAGCATAGGTTGTTGGTGCACTTAGTGGATATAGGTTTTGGCTTGATATATTAAACGCTAAGTTTTATTCCGCATTTATTAGAGTCTAAACTGTAATAATTTTAAAATGCCTATTCACCCCCCCCCCTCTAGGCGACGTCCGTTTCCCTTTCACCTTATGAAAAATCTTGGGTATGAAATGCAGGGAAGGAAGAGAGTACACTGCTGCAAACCCAATATTGACAATTGCAAATAATTACTTGAGACATATGATAGGTGAAATTGACCATAATGCAATGGCATAATTTCTTGGTATTGGGAACAATTACATCGGTGCGTACTTGGACCACGATGAGTCAAATAAGAGCAATGGACTGGGATGATGTGGTAGAGTTTCATGTTGTTGTTCTCCCTCCAATTATGAGCCTTGTGAAGAATGCAAGCATAGCTGATGACATATCAAGTCAAGTAGATGATGCCCTTGTTCCACTCTAGGCTTGAGTTCAACACTGACTAGGAAGAAGAAGGAAGCGGAGAGCAAGCAGAGTCTATTAAAGATGATGATTCTGATTTTTTGGAACTGGTTATTCTAATTACGCTATACATGAAGATATGATGATTTGTATGCAAAGCATGTGTATGAGGATGAGGATAAGGTAAAGAAGATGGAAATGTAAGGAAAATAGAAGCTTGAAGGTGATGGAGGTTCAAAAGGAGAATTTGTGGTGCTCAAAGTCAGATGAGGATAAAATAGAGTTAAAGTTCAAGAATTTTAGAACAAAAAATCTTAAATCTAAACCTGGCAAGATATTAGATTTTGTTGAGATGATTAGAAAAGAAATCAAGGAATATGCTTATCAGAAAAGGAGGGATGCTTATTGTCCGGACCCCTTGTGTCCCAAGATCTAGAAGAAACTAGATTTTATGGTGCGCTTTGGTGCACAATCCCGTTGAGCTCACGAAATTATCGTTATGTATAACAGTACCAAATAAAGGTAAACTTATTTACTTATATAAGTATTTATATAAAAAGATGAAAATGTCAGATTCTATCCCATTCCACTCTATTCATTCCAATCACCGATAATAGCACAAAAAATGCACAGGGTAAAAGACAGTAATATGCAAAGTTTTTTGTGTTGACAAATGGAAAGTAATCCCTGCCTTTCACACCAAAAATAGGCTTCTGAAATGCTATCGTGAGTGGTGTTTGCTAAGTAGATTAAAAAGAGATAGCAAAATGTAGTATGTAGTATGTATAATAGTGAATATCTGCCTCTATAAATATTACACCTACATACATAAGGTTTAGATTTACATACAGTTTGATTTTCTGACTTCAATCGGAACTAAACAGAACTTCCCATCAAGGTCAGACTCTCCATCACCTATGAATGAATCCTAATTTTTTCTAAGTTTTCTCGTTCACTTTCCTAGGAGGCATTTATTAGAGGCTTCCTTCTTTAACCTAGCTAGCTGTAATCATTTGGTATGTTCTTTGGCACGACTTCATGTACGTGTTTGCTTGGATTGTTGCCTAGTTCTTTGTGTGGATAGCTAGTGAAGAGCACCAGCATCACAAAACAACATCAAAAGATGCAACCTATTTGCAATAGCATAGTTGGCCTATCAGATCCGCCCTGAGCGTAATGTTCAAGGCACAACATAAACCCATAAAAATAATACATATGAGTAATAAGGCCTAAGACTTGTGATAAAAAATTCTAGAGATGTAGCGAAAATTTCAAGAAAAAATTGCGATCCACAAGCGTAATGCAAGCAGTAGAACTGTCGTGGTGGTGTCACGGCAGATGCCATGGATAGGCTAAAGGTGGGGACTAATATACGCTAGGGGAATCCAGGGAGGGATAGTGAAGTGAGTCTCCACGCAGAAGTTTGTATTGATTTACTTCCCAGGTTACAAGTGTTCCTAGAGCTGTATTGGCGAGAGGAGGAAGAAGGAGCTCTCTTACTCTCACCCACAGACTATGGCTGAAACCCTAGCCCCAAAACAGAATAGCAGAGACCAACCCCCCTTCAGAAGCCCTAGCCCCCCTTTTATAGGGGAGGCTCGGTTTCTGCCTAGGGCATACGTGGAGGCATATTCCTAAGAATATGCCTCCTCCCAAAGTGGTAAGCCGACCGGGGTGCTTTTTCCCCCGCGTCATACATGCTTTAGCTACGTGAGCCTCTGCGGCGCCCTCGTCAGCCGACACGGGCGTCGTCACGCTTGTCGGCCACGCCCCGGTGGTCATATCCTCGCCTGCTTCACTCAGGCAGTGCGTACCAGGGCACCTTTTGACCAGCGAGATTCCTTCCTTCTCCTAGAAGCTTGCTGTGACCCGGATGATGGTTCATCCGGCCACGCCTGTTCCTGCACACAAGTAAAACATGTACTTCCGACTCACTGCTTAAGTCGGACGAGATCTAGTTAGGCGAATGCCCCCAGGTCCAGATTACACCGTGGTTCGGCCTGCCTTGAGGTGACCCGGCCAGCATCCGCTTTGGCCTTGCCGAACCTCGGCTAACTTGGCCCTTATACCCCGGCGTGACCCTACCCGGGGGTATCCCCCAACATTAGTCCCCGAAGCTGGTGCGGTCTTAGCTGCCTTGGCCGCTAAGGCCACACCAGGTTCAACTTCCAGCCTTGGTCGCTATTTCCGAGTTAGCTCTCTTACCTCGGATTTTATGGATTTACATTCCCTTCGCGCATTCCAAGTTTTCACTTGCCGATCGGGTTACCACTTTAACTCGGATCTTATGGTTTTACTTTCCCTTCGCACACGCCAAGTTTTTACTCGCTGGCTGGGTTACCTTAGTTCCATCCGGGTCTCGCTTCCTTCTTTCGTAAGCCATCCCATGTGAAGGGTAATCATTTCGTCGTCTTATTTTACGGGCTTGTACAGTAACTACCGCAGTAAGTGTTAGTTATCACTGCGCGCGGGTCACGCCACACCTGTCTCCTCGTTTTTTGCATCTTATCATCACGTCATAGGATCCTCTCCGCTCTGTGGCCCTTCGTGTGGCTCCCCGCTGATTGGTCCGGACGGACGATACATGGCCACTGCGTGTGGCCGGTTCACAGGGCGCAATCCCACTCATCCTCGGTGGGAGTGGTTAAATAGCGGAGGGGTGCGCCCCTTAGGATTTCTTCCCCTTCCGCACCCCTCTGCCCGTTGCTATTCCTCTTCGTCTTCCTCGCGACTGCGCCGCCGCCAGTACTGCCAAAAAACAGCGTCGCCGCCGCGGTTCTCCGCTGCATCTCTGCGTCACCGTCGCTCCGACGCAAATCCCTCGCTACGGGTCCTCGTCAATCCAGGCCGCTGTCCCCCGGCACCTCTAGCGCCAGCGAGGGCCTCGAGGAGTAGATGACGGAAGAAGAGCTCGCCATTGCTGAACAAGAGATGGAGGAGGACGCCGCTGTGGCGGACCGTGGTGCGTGGGCCGGCTCCTGGGTCTGCCAGGACGATCTGGACTGGCTCTACCGGACCAGACGCATCCCGCCGGCGTCGCCGCTCGCCTCGCCTCCGCCGAGCTAGCTCCTTCACCCAATCTCGAGGAATTCGTCATGTTCCTGTCTCACTTTCAACGGGGCTTCGGACTTCCGGTGAGCGATTTCCTTTAGGATTGGCTCAGTACCTACCATCTCCAGCCGCACCATCTTCCAGCCAATGCCATCACCTCTCTCTCTCTGCCTTTGCTTCTACGATCGAAGGCTACGCCGGACTGTGGCCACGAAGGAGCTGTGGGTCCGGTTTTTCGGCCTTCGTCGTAACGTTATCCCCGACGTCCACACTGATCCGGAGGACAAGCGCCTCACTCAGTTCGGAGCGGCCTCCATCTCTCCCCGGAGGTTCTCTGTTTTCCCCTGGGTCACCGGGCTAGAATCTTGCAAAGGGTGGGCCCGGACGTTCTTTTACGTCCGGAACGCAGGCACCGAAGATTTGATCCGGTTGCTTCCCTATACGTCGGGTCCACCGAACCCGGATCTGTGGGACGTCGTTCCCAGGAAACCTACGGCCCTGGCCAACCAAGTGAGAAAAAGGTTCGCGGAGCTGAAGGAGCTTGGGCTGCGCAATGAGGATGCAATGATCACTTTCGTGCGCAACCGGATCTCCCCTCTCCAGAAGCGCACCCACAAGGTGTGCCATATGAGCTTCGGCCGCGATCCCAACCGGACTTCATCCTTCGAACTGAGCAACACGGAGATTTATCGCCGGGTTAAGGCTCTCTTCACCACTCACAAGGACTTCTCCTCTGAGTGGACTTGGGGGATTGAGCACTTCTGCCGTGACTGGCTTCCTCCCATGGTAAGTTTCATGCTGCAAACTTACCCCGGACTAATTACGTGTCTGTTATTGTTGCATTTTTGACTCTTTTGTTCGTTCTTTTCCTCAGCTATTCCTTCAGCAGACGCTCGAGGACGGCACCGATCCGACCCTTAAGTGGGCACCGGACCGGGTGACTCTGGACAAGGAGGAGCCGGACCAAGAGATGTTTCTCCCCATGACCGACGCCACGAAACGACCCACGGGTAAATTCTCTTCTATTAGAGATTAGCCCGTCGATGAAGATGACTCGGATATCGAGATAATTGAACCTTTTGAGGCTGTCCCCCTTTCTTTTGCTTTTCCGCCACCAGCTCGCCCCGGTGGTCACATCCACGAGGATCGCCCTCTCGCTACGGGCGAGCCCGTTCCGGTGGCACCGAAGAAGAAACGCGGGGCTTCTTTAAGCTCTTCCTCTGGACCTTCTCAGCCCGTCAAAAGGCGAAAGAAGTCCGGGGACAAGACTGCCTCCAAGCCAACAGTCAAGGCCCCAGCACGAAGGGCTCGGAAACCCAAGGAGGCCGAAACCTCGGATGCGTAAGTCATTCTTTCTTCCGTAAATTGTTCATCCTTACTTCGTTGTAATTTTTCTTCTGACATTGCTTGATTCTGCAGGGCTCCGGTGGAGGTCCCTCAAAGTGGATCCAGCATTTCTTCACTTCTCCGGCCTAGCCCTTCACCCCGTCGCGACGACGAGTCACGCCCGCTGAGCCCTATTCCGGAGGGCTCTGCGGCCGCTCCGGGTCATCTCGGCACGAGGGGACGGGCCCAGCCGGAGCAAAGGCATCCACCCCCGCGTCAACGCCACAACCAGCAGCCACTAAGGCTACCTCGACTCCAGCACCAGTTCCAGTACCAGCAACCAAAACTGCACCATCGCCAACTCCGGCATAAGCACCAACTCCGGCTGCGAAAACATCGGCGCCAGCACCAAGTCCAGCAACGAGAGTACCAGCGCCCAGTTCCTCTGCATCTTCCGAATCTTCTCCATCTCTGAAAACCGCTGCTACAGCTTCTTCTTCCCAGCAAGCCAAGGGTAAGAAAACTCCAGACTCTGCCAAGCCTAGTGCCATCGAGCCTAGGCAACGTACCCTCAAATCGATGCTTCCTAAGAAAACACCAGCGGCAAAGGACGCCTCTACCGAGCTAACTGATGCCCAGCAGTTGGTCCTGCATACCAGCCCCGCCCTTGCCTTGGTGGAGAGGAAGGAAGCACATGCAAAGGGCTTGGTGACGCCCCATATGCCCACCGGAGAACGGTATCCTCTGAGCCTGATGGAATTTTTCATGAACTAGAATAAGGCAGAGATAGTTCTGGATTCTGATCTCCCGGAAAAGTTCGGCCCTGCCGAGTTTTCCGCTCAGATGAATACCGCCGCAAAGGCAATTAACCTCGTTGGATGAATGATGGAGGTATGTCGTTTCTCCTTTGCAAATTGTAGATAATAACCATTAGTCCCCGAGCCTCCGGGGGAGTAACTTGTTACTCCGCCGGATGCTCTTTAGAAAACTAACATAGCTCCATGAGAACTTCGAATATGCACACACCTAGAGCCGGGTTAAGTTCCACTTCGCCCGGATTTTAGTACACTTCAAACATGCACACACCTAGAGCCGGGTTAAGTTCCACTTGGCCCGGATTTTAGTACACTTCGAACATGCACACACCTAGAGCCGGGTTAAGTTCCACTTGGCCCGGATTTTAGTACACTTCGAACATGCACACACCTAGAGCCGGGTTAAGTTCCACTTGGCCCGGATTTTAGTACACTTCGAACATGCACTAGGCTGACTTAAGTTGCTGTATCTTTTTTAGGTGACCACCAACCGCCGGAGTGTTGAATTCCAGCGCTTGCTGGATACGCACAAGAATCTTCGTGCAAAACAGGCTGCACTCATCACGGAGTACGAGAAAAGGGGTAAATTTCTTCCTTATCCTTTCCTCATTTCTCTTCAACTCCGTTTGCCGAATTAACTTGATTGTTCGGTTTCTGCAGCTGGGGTGGAGGCTGAGAACAAGATAATGCGGAAGAACTTGGAGCAGATCAAAGGTACATCCTTTTTGTCTGCCTCCACCGTGCTTTCTGTCTCCTTTCTCCTTTGGTTCGGCAAACATTCATACCTCGGCTCTGCCGGGCCGACACACGATTTCAGCATTGCTTGAAGAAAGTGTGCACGTGCCTGACATGATGCTGCATTTTCTCGAACAAGCAGGACAGCACCAAGCCGAGCTGAAGAAGAAAGATGATGAGCTTGCCCTTCTCCAGACCAAGGACGACGAGATTGCTAGTCTGAAGGCTGAGATGGCGAAGATGAAGGCGCAACACCAAACCGAACTAAGCAAGGCTGGCAAGGACTACACCGAAGAGCGTGAGCGCCTCAACCTCCAAATTGCTAAGGACCGTGAACTTCTTCATGAGGCCAACGTCAAACTTGAGTTGGCTATCGCCGAGCTTGAGCAGCTTCGGAAGAGGCGTGATGCTTGCACCAAGGAACTGACCCGGATTCACAGCCACATCTCACGTAATTTCTTTTTCCTTATCCGCCTTACTTCTCCGGGTTAGCTCCTACGTCTTGTTTTTCAACTTCATCTTTTGCTTTGCTTCTCAGGCCACTTTCCAGAGGGTACTGCTATTGCTAGTGCTGTTGTTGCCAATTTCCACCAAGAGAGGGGTACTCCCGCCGCTCCTGACGGTGCGGCCATTCCCTTAGACATGGAGGACCTATTGGTCAGCATGTCCTCTCGCGTGGAAATCATTAAAAACTATGGAAAAGATCTCCTTGATGTTTTAGTTCGGATCTTCAACACATTCTGGCCCGTTGACGACGCTCCGGAGAGAGTTGCGCATCTCGCTGAAAAGCTTTCGGAAATTGCGACCCAGCTCGACCTCTGGTGAGAATCCGTCGGACGTGCCGCAGCTGATACTATCCTTCACCACATTCTTACGTGGTACGAAAAAATTGATCTCAGTCTCCTTACGCGCGTGCGCACATGATCCAAGTGGACCAATGACCCGGAGTGGGTGGCTCGGCGCCGGGCTTGCGCCCATAGTCTTATTGAATATGCTCATATTCACGACTGGACTGAGGGACCGAGCTTCCTGGAGGTCGCTGGCAAAGAAGAAGTTGAGAATGTTGAAGATGATTCGGGTGAGGACGAAGAGGACACTGCCTTGGATATCGAAGAGGGCGAAGACGACGCCGAACTTCCTCCCGCTGCTTCTAAGTCAAAATAAACACTTGAAAACTTATGAGATCCCCGGTATGTCGGGTGGAATTGTATTCCAAACATATGTGATATTTTGCTACTAAGTGCTTATGCCGAATTAACATGGGCGTAGTCCCCGAGTTTCTTTTCTTGTTCGTTCAATCTCTTGGCTCGGTTCGTGTCCACCTTGGTTCGGTTTTACAACTTACGAATCCGAGCTTGAAAGATTGTCTTAACAGTACTGGGAAACTTTTAGGCTTAGCTCAAAAATAGAACAGCATAATAATTCGAAAATGAATACTGGGTTAGTCCGAAAAACAAACGTCGGCTCGAATAAATTCATTTCCTTAGTCGTTTTTCATGTGCTGCGCAATTCCAAACTTGTTCTCTTACTTGCCATGAAGCCAATTCTTGTTGGACAGCAGCAAGTCGAAGAGTTGGGTTCTTGGTGCTCGCACATTACTAATTCGAGCTAAGTAGAATAACTTATTCCAGCTGACGCGCAAAAAACAAAAAACATTATTAAGGCAGTCCCTGAGTTACTGCTCGAGGTGCCAACATTTCATTAATAAGCTCATTGCCGACATACATACCGCCATATGAGATAACTCGGATACATAGACTTCTTAGATAAGTGTAGAAAGGACGAAGTAGAGCTGTATTCCATGGTCGCTTGGATTCCTCTCCGGACCTGTCCGCCTTGTTCTTTTCCTGTGACTTTGCATCTATAAGATAGTAAGAATCATTGTGCAATGCTTTGCTCACGATGAACGGCCCTTCCCATGGGGGGATAACTTATGCATGTCGGTAGTACGTTGTACCAACCGGAGCACCAGATCGCCTTCCCGAAAGACCCAGGGGCACACTTTCCGGCTATGATAGCGTCGGAGATTTTGCTGATATATGGCGGATCTGGACAGTGCCAGTTCTCTCGCTTCTTCCAGCAGATCAACATCATTTTGCCGGGCTTCTTGCACTTCGGCTTCTGTGTATTGGGTGACCCTAGGCGAATCATGCTCTATGTCGGCTGGTAATACAGCTTCTGCCCCATATACCAGAAAGAACGGCGTATAGCCTGTTGATCGATTCAGAGTTGTTCTTAAACTCCACAGTACCGCTGGTAGTTCTTCTATCCAGCACCCCCATGATCTTTGCAGCGGCTCAATGAGCCGGGGTTTTATCCCGGATAATACTAATCCGTATCTTTCCACTTGCCCGTTCGATGCAGGGTGGGCTACCGAAGCTACGTCCAGCTGGATCCTCTTATCCCGGCAGAAACGAGCAAACGCTCCTTCCGCAAAATTTGTGCCATTGTCAGTTATGATACTGTGAGGGTAATCGTACCTCAAGATGATATCTTTGAGAAATGTTACGGCCGTAGCTCCATCACATTTTCTTATAGGCTTTACCTCAATCCACTTCGTAAACTTGTCCACCATTACCAGTATGTGAGTCATATTTCCCCTTGCTGGTTTGAACGGACCAACCATATCCAAGCACCATACTGCAAATGGCCAAGTGATCGGTATGGTCTTGAGTTTCGACATTGGCATATGTGTCTTGGTAGCATACCTCTGACAACCGTTACATTTTCTCACCAGATCTTTTGCTTGCTCTAAGGCGTTTGGCCAGTAGAATCCGTGCCGGAAAGCTTTTGCTACCAAGGCTCGGGATGAGGCATGATGCCCGCATTCCCCCTGATGTATATCTCGGATGATTTCAAGTCCTTCTTCCGGATCAACACATCGCTGGAGTACATGTGTCACACTCCTTTTGTATAGTTCGGAATTGATGATTGTGTAGGCCTTTGCTCTCCTCTGTGTTTGCCTGGACAACACCTCCTCAGCGGGCAACGTTCCGTCCTTCAGGAATTGAAATATAGGCAATGCCCAAGCTGGTATTGGTCGCATAGGGAATATATTCTCGTCAATCTCCATTTGATCCACCGGCATAACCTCAACCGGAACATGTTGAGCAGTCCCCGGGTCTTGTGAAGCAGTCCCTAGGGTTACTGAAGTAGTCCCCGGGTTTGGCGAGGCAGTCCCCGGGTCTGGCGCATCACTTCTCGCGTCAATGTCCATGGGCACAACTCCGGACTTTGCGTCCTCCGGGACATAGATTGACTCGGACTCTGGGGATGGCCTGATGGATGGTTTCCTGAGGTGCTCTAATGCTATACCCGGTGGGACTGCTTGTCGGGTCGACCCGAGCTTTGACAGCATGTCGGCAGCCTCATTTTCCACCTGGGGTATATGATGAAATTCGCATCCCTCAAAGTAACCAGATATCTTCTGCACATGAAATCTGTACAGTGCCATGTTTGGATCAAGGGCGTCCCATACTCCCGACACTTGCTGCACCACCAAATCCGAGTCACCAAAGCATATGATCCGACGTATCCCAATTTCTTTTGCTACCTTGAGCCCATGCACAAGTGCTTCATACTCAGCGACATTGTTTGATGCGGTGAAATGGATCTGCAGTACATATTTCAACTGATCCTTCTTTGGCGAGGTGAGTACAACTCCGGCACCTAGCCCGGTTTTGGTTTTTGATCCGTCAAAGTGCATTCGCCAATAGTTCAGATCTGGAAGTGGCGGTTCGTATTGTACCTCAGCCCAATCCACGAAAAAGTCCGCCACAACTTGAGATTTGATGGCCTCTCTTCTGTCATATTGTGGCGCGTAAGGAGCTAGCTCAATTGCCCATTTTGCAATTCTACCACTCGCATCCTTGTTACTCATTATCTCGGATATGGGGGCCTCACATATGACTCGGATAGGATGCTCCTCAAAGTAGTGCTTCAATTTCTTGGCGGCCATGTACACGCCATATGCCACCTTTTGGTAATGTGGATAGTTCTGCTTTGAGGCTGACAACACCTCGCTCAAGTAATACACCGGCCTTTGCACCGACTTACCTTCCTCGTCGCGCTCCACCACTATCACTGCACTTACAACTCGGTTGGTTGCGGCTATATAGAGCAACATTGGCTCCTTCGATAGTGGTGAGGCTAGTATTGGTGCTGTGGCTAACATTTTCTTCAGGTGGGTAAAGGCTTGTCGGCCTGTGGCGTCCAAACGAACTTATCCGACTTTTTCATGAGTTGATAAAGAGGTAATGCCTTCTCTCCCAACCGACATACAAACCGACTTAACGAGGCCAGGCAACCTGTGAACTTCTGGACGTCGTTAAGACACTTCGGCAGCTCCATTCGCTCGATGGCCCAGATCTTAGTTGGATTAACCTCGATACCTCGGCTGGAAACCAGAAAACCCAGCAGTTTTCCAGCCGGGACACCGAACGTGCATTTTTCCGGTTAAGTTTCATCCGGAACCTCCTTAGGTTCGCAAACGTTTGCCTGATATCATCAAGGAGCGTTTTGCTTTCCTTGGTCTTGATAACCACATCATCCACGTACACCTGTACATTTTGACCTATTTGGTCGTGCAAACATTTTTGCATACATCTTTGGTACGTTGCCCCTGCATTACGTAAACCAAACGGCATGGTGCGATAGCAATAAGCCCCATACGGGGTAATAAATGCAGTCTTTATTTGATCATCCGGATTCAGAGGAATCTGGTGGAAGCCCGAATATGCATCAATGAATGATAACAGTTCACATCCAGCAGTTGAGTCGATGACCTGGTCTATCCTTGGCAGCGGAAATGGATCTTTTGGACATGCCTTGTTCAGGTTCGTGTAATCGATACACATGCGCCAAACCACTGCCACGTTCGGGTCATCCTTCTTCTTTTCCACCAGCGCCGGATTGGATAGCCAATCCGGGTAGAGGACCTCCATGATAAATCCTGCAGCTAGCAATCGAGCTATCTCGTCCCCAATGACTTTCCTCCTGTCTTCGGCGAAGCGGCGGAGAGGTTGCTTCACCGGCTTAGCTCCGGGTCTCACGTTTAAAGAGTGCTCGGCCAACTCCCTCGGAACACCTTGCAAGTCCTGTGTGGACCAAGCAAAAATGTCCCGATTCTCACGGAGGAAGCTGACGAGCTCGCTTTCCTATTTATCATTTAACTCGGCACCAATCATCACGGTGCGCTCTGGGAACATGTCATCAATAGGAACCTTCTTGGTATCTTTCGTGGCCTGGAAGGAGACACTTCCATGCGGGTTAGTCAGCGTCGGCATATACTGCTGCGCGGACTGAGCCAACGCAGCCACCTCTTGAATTTTCCTTTTTTCCTGCGCAATTACCAGCGACTCAGCTAAGTTTGATCCAGCCGACGCACACTCCATCGAACGTTGGAAATCGCTCGCAATGGTTATCACCCCGTTTGGTCCGGGCAACTTCATCTTCAAGTAGCTAACGTGACAGCTTGCCATAAACTTGCTCAGGGCTAGCCTTCCGAGTAATGCATGGTAAGCACTTTCCAAGTTCACCACCTCGAACTCCAAATTTTCGGTTCGGCAGTTATCCCTCGTGCCGAACAAGACGTCGACCCGGACTTTGCCTATGGGCTCACAAGAAATGCTGGGCACAATGCCATGAAAAGTTGTCCTCGTGGCCTGCAGCATGTTCTCCGAGATACCCAACTTGCGCATTGTATCCGCATACATGATGTTAATGCTGCTGCCATTATCGATCAACACCTTTGAGAATCTTACGTTAATGTTGGGTCCAATGAATGTCGGATCTAGTACCAACGCATATGAACCCGGGCTTGGCATGAGCTTGGGATGATCCCTGATGCTCCAGGTGATTTCTTGATCGGACCAAGGCATGTACCTCGTCACTGCAGGCATCACCGCATTCACCTCCATATGCCTACGCTGCAAGCTTTTTCTATCTGTTTCCTCAGTGGTAAACACGCAGTAGCTCTGATGGTGCTCCCTGTACTCATTTCTCCCCTCATTTCTGGGGTACCTCTGATCCGGCGGATGCTGATTTTCCACTTGGTGCACCGCGTCCCTTCTCTCATTGTTATCATACCTCGGCGGAGGGGGAGGCAACATCAGCTGTTGCATGTTCGCTCCGGAGAGCAATTGCTGCCGGGGTAACTCCTGCCGAGGCTGATCATTCCGGGGTGCCTAAGCATTCCCCGAACCACCCTGTTCAATCTTGCGCATCCACTCACATTGCCTCGTGGTATGACCCGTTGGGTTATTCGGATTTGGCGTGTGAAACTTACACGGTTGGTCCAACATCGACTCATAAGTATACCTCGGACGGTCTTTCCTTTCTTGCCACTGCTTCTTTTGCTCTGGTGTCCAAGTCTTCTTGCCATCGTTTCTTGGGGTCCACTACCCTCCAGTTTTTTGGCGTTGACTGCCCCCTACTCCGGGCTGATCTTGACTCACAACTGCGACTTGGTGCGAACCATAGCGATGATCCGGTCTATCATCTCTCCTTTTTCCCCTATAATCATTCCTTCGGGATGACCCGGCCCCATCTCTCTGATAGTACTCCTCATTTGACTCGTTTGATACGAGCCTTGGTTGAGTCGGATCACCCAATGCATACGAATCTGCATTCTGGATCATCTCTGACAAAGTAGCTGGCATTTTCCTTTGCAACTTCATCCACAGCTCGCTTCCATACCTGCACCCTTGTGCAAACCATGCTATGGCCTGTGATTCAATCACGCCCTCACACGAATTTCTCACAGTGCACCATCGTGTTAAAAACTCCCGATCCGTCTCGTTTGCCCTTTGCTTGCACATAGCTAGGGTCTGTGGCCTATTTGGCCTCTGATACGTACTCGAAAAATTGCTAATGAACATCTCCTAGAAATCTATCCAGCAGTTGATGCTTCCTGGTGGCAAATTGTTCAGCCATACCCTTGTCGGGCCTTCCAACATCTGGGGTACATATCGTACAGCCCATCTCAGGTTACCAGTGGCAATTTTCACAGCCGTAGCATAATTTATCAGCCAATCCTCTGGCTTCGTACTGCCGTCATACGTCTTCGTGCCCCTGGGTAGCTGAAAGTTTGATACCGGTGGCTCCTTCATGATCCGGGGTCCAAAACACGCTGGGCCGGTGGACCTTGGCATTCAATTTGTTCCGACCTATACAGTCGATCCAGTTTTAACCTGGCATCATCCGGCATCAAATCTCTAGTTCCCAATCTCGATCCTATCACATGATAGTCCGTCCTTGGGTATCCCACGTTTACCATTTCCGAGTCTCCATCATTATACCTGTCTTGCTCTCTTGGAGCACCCTTCTGTTGCATACCTCGGCCGGCACTTTGATCTTGCCTTGGTTCATTCCGCTGCCGCGGTTGTCCTGCTCCAGCCGAGTTTCGCTGTCCGGCGTTGCCGTTGACAACGTTCCCTTGACCGACATTGCCTTGGTCACGGTTACCTCGGCCAGCTTCACCTCGGCTCACACTCCGTCGATCATCGTTTCTCTACGCTTCTTTTTCCTTCCCTGCCTGCGTCGGGTCATACGGGACGATCTGTTTGTTCCGTCTGGCCGAGGTCACCACCTCTTCTCTCCTCGGACCACCATGAGGAGATGATGCGGCTCCAGCTGATTTCTCCGGGTTACCCACCGCCGAATGGACGATCTTGGAGGCCCCGGCTCTCTCCGGATTAGCCCTGAGCAGTTCCTCGTTCTGCCTGTTCGCAATCCGAACCAGCTCGTTAACCCTATCCTGTTGTCTTTGTCGGGCTTCACCCGTCAGACCCTCCAACTCGGATGCAGCTGCATCCGCTGCTCTGAGGTTCTTTACCGGGGTACTGTACCTCGGCAGCCCCACGGACAAACAGTTTTCTGATACCTCTATTCCAGTATCGCCCTCTCTGTTCATCTCGCTCGTGAGATTTCTCCCCTTTACTTTTACTGCGTCCACTTTGTTCGCTTTTGCGTACTCACGCAGCGTCATATTCAGTGACTGCTGAGCCGCGGCTATTTTCTTTGCGCCCTCTAGGATTTTCTGCCTAGTTTCTTCCAGCTCGGCCTGCGCTCGAGCCGGATCTACCGCTGCTACTACAGGGTTTGCCAAGCTATCCATCGCTTCCCTCAACACATTTTCCGGCCTCTCTAGTGGAGGACCTCTACCTTTCCTCGGTGCCTTAGGCGTTACCTCCGGATCTGGCGCCGGATCCTTGCTCGCGCCCGCACCTGGCGCAGTTATCATCACCTCTGCACGGTCCGAGGAGCGAGTGATACGCGTCCCAGGAACCACGGTGAGGGGAGGCTCCCCCGCGTCGACGACGTGACGCGGATGAACACCTGACACGTCCACAGCAACGTAGACCTTGTGCGCGCCGAGCTTGACGAAGAGGCCGTTGCGCGGAAGAGGGCGCGTGCCGAAGCAGCCAGCGTTGTCGCTGACGAAGTCCCACGCTCCAAAGCGCTGAACCAGCCCGGAGACGATGCGTTCGCCGGTGCCGACGATGTTTCCCGTCCGGATTTTGACCCCTGTTAGCGCCGCTAGCCCCACGGTAGGCCCCAACTGTCGTGGTGGTATCACGACAGATGCCATGGATAGGCTAAAGGTGGGGACTAGTACACGCTAGGGGAATCCAGGGAGGGATAGTGAAGTGAGTCTCCACGCAGAAGTTTGTATTGATTTACTTCCCAGGTTACAAGTGCTCCTAGAGCTGTATTGGCGAGAGGAGGAAGAAGGAGCTCTCTTACTCTCACCCACAGACTATGCCTGAAACCCTAGCCCCAAAACAGAATAGCAGAGACCAACCCCCCTTCAGAAGCCCTAGCCCCCCTTTTATAGGGGAGGCTCGGTTTCTGCCTAGGGCATACGTGGAGGCATATTCCTAAGAATATGCCTCCTCCCAAAGTGGTAAGCCGACCGGGGTGCTTTTTCCCTCGCGTCATACATGCTTTAGCTACGTGAGCCTCTACGGCGCCCTCGTCAGCCGACATGGGCGTCGTCACGCTTGTCGGCCACGCCCCGGTGGTCCTGTCCTCACCTGCTTCACTCAGGCAGTGCGTACCGGGGCACCTTTTGACCAGCGAGATTCCTTCCTTCTCCTAGAAGCTTGCTGTGACCCGGATGATGGTTCATCCGGCCACGCCTGTTCCTGCACACAAGTAAAACATGCACTTCCGACTCACTGCTTAAGTCGGACGAGATCTAGTTAGCGAATCCCCCCAGGTCCGGATTACACCGTGGTTCGGCCTGTCTTCAGGTGACCCGGCCAGCATCCGCTTTGGCCTTGCCGAACCTCGGCTAACTTGGCCCTTATACCCCGGCGTGACCCTACCCGGGGGTATCCCCCCAACAAGAACTACGATACATGTTTACTTGCAACCGACCTGTTAACTCAGACATTCAAGAGTAATAGTGACAAACAACATAACACATGGAATATTGTGTAGTGAGGGGAAGGGGAAGCTCATCTTACTGCTCAGGGAGGCAGTAGCTAGGAGGAGCATTGGATAATCACATCACTGATGTGTTTAGCGAGTGTCATTCGGTACCCAAAAGTTTCACACAATCACCACCAACCAAAATTTCCTTTCTACCTTATTCAATGGAATAGATAGGTAGTAACTTTCATCTTGTTTCCCTAGAACATATAGTCTAGTAGTCTTCAATATTGTTACACGTGAACTGTGGTTCGCTCCATGGCCCAGTGGCTTTTCCTATCCTAATCAGCCAACATTGATGCACAAATAATAATCTAAAGAGATTGTTTCTATCCCCCTTGTCCTGGACAAAGGTGCTTCAAATATGACTACTACAGTAAATCGATCCATCCCATGTTAAATCTAGCAATCTAGAAATGGTGGGATGGACATTAGAACTTGCTCTTGAGATGTAGCACAACAGTAACAAGTAGGAGCATAAGTACAAGAAATAACTTCAATTAGTAGCACCAATTGCTACAATTGATAAAACCTTATTTTCATTGACCTACCAATACTACCTATGCTAACAGTGACAGGTTCAATAAGAACAGGAGTGACGATGAAAAACTGGAAATATAGATTTTGTAATGTGAAGAACAGGAAAATAAATGCACATGTTATTCTTGTCGTTTCTCGAAGAATGTTATTTCATTCTCAACATTAAATATTTTGATGATCTGCATTGCACTATTCATTCTCTTGGAAAAGATTACCTACAAACACAACAGATTTAAATATTATGTTCCCGCAAAGATTCGCATGTGAATTGCAAAATAATGTAAACCTGAATATAATAGCTAAGGTTCTCAAGTTGGAGACTATTCCATCAGATAATACCATAGCATTTTTTTACTATAAATAAAACCCAAGCTTAATTGTACCATACCTTTCCAGCTTCAGTAATGTTTATACCATGGCCAAAGACATTATTCAGAAGTTACAGTGCATTGATGACCCACAAGTATAGAGGGTGTATCCAAGTATTTTCGATAAGTAAGAGTGTCGAACCCAACGAGGAGCAGAAGGTGTTGACAAGTGGTATGTATCACGAATTCTTTGTAAATATTTAGCAAACGGATTTTTAGGAGTTTTTGATAATGCAGATAAATAAAGTACGAGTAAATAAAAGACAATAATAATAATTCAGCAAGTGGTCCAATCCTTTCTTTAGCAAAGGACAAGCCGGTTGTATTACTTAAGATGACCAAACGTTCTCGAGGACACATGGGAATATTGTCAAGTGCTTTTGCTTCATATAGTTGATTAATCTTCTCTGGTTAGATAAGTTTTGTGTGGGTGAACCTATGCTAATGTACTGACCTTCCTAGGACTAATACATACTTGTGATTATACCCCTTGCAAGCATCCGCAACTACAAGAAAGTAATTAAGATAAAAACTAACCACAGCCTTAAACTTTGAGGTCCTACACTCCCTTATGCAAAGGTTTCCTAACGGGGGTTCAGGTTTCTGTCACTCCGGCAACCCCACGATTAGTAGCCAAATACACAATGCATTCCCCTAGGCCCATAAAGGTGAAGTATCATGTAGTCGATGTTCACATGACACCACTAGAAGAATAACACCACAACTTAAATATCAAATCATTGAATCTTTCTCAACACAATTCCACTACTAACAACATGACTTCTCACATGTCCTCAAGAACTAAACGAACTACTCACGAGACATCATATGGATCAAGATCAGAGATGAAATAATGATAAGTAATAATCTAAACATGAACAATAATTCAATGGTTTCTGATACATTGCAAATGTATCTATAATTTTTGATGTTCCATGCTTGGTTTTATCCACTTTCTTGTGTTTTGTTCCAACTTTGGAATACTTTTATTATGATTTCTTGGAGTAACCTATTAACAAGAGCCACAGTGCCAGCTGCCTGTTTTCTATTGTTTTTGGTTCCAGAAAAGTCAGAAAATGAATATTCTCGGAATTGGACGGGACAAAAGCCAAAGTGCCTATTTTTATGGAAGGGATCAAGTGCCAGAATACGAGACGGAGAAGGGCTGGGGGCTGGCCACACCACCTGGCCACGCGGCCAGGCCTGGCCCGCGCCAGGGGGTGGTCTGGCCGCCCCCAGCACCCCCTCGGCCTCTCCTTCCGCCTATAAGTTGCCCTCGGGACGAAAACCCTAGGCACCCGATCAAAAATCCACGAAAGAGTCTGTAGCCGCCGTCGTCTCTGTCCCTAGATCAGGGGGATCTGAAGCTCTTCCCGACACCCTGCCGGAGAGGGGAATTCACCTTGGAGGCCTTCTTCACCACCATGCAAGCCTCCGGTGTGATGCGTGAGTAGTTCATCCTTGGACTACGGATCCATGTAGTAGCTAGATGGCTGGTTTCTCCTCCTTTGTGCTTTCATGTTTAGATCTTGTGAGCTCCGTTCATGATCAAGATCATCTATTTGTAATTCATACATGTTGTGTTTGCGGGGATCCGATGGATATTGAGATGCTATTTCAGATTGATTATTGATTCTTTCATGTCTTTGTTATTTGAGATATTGCATGCTTTCCGTTGTTAGTAGCTATCTTGGCCAAGTAGATGCTAGCAACTCTAAGAGTTAGTATTTATGCTTGATAGTGGGTTCATGCCTCTGGTAATCTAGGGAAGTGATAGAAATCTCTAAGGTACTAGATGTGATGTTGCTACTAGGGAGAAAACAACGATCTTTTGTTCATAGAACAATCGTATTGTTTACTTTACACGCAGTTCGTAAAGCAATAATCTGTTGCTTGCAACTTAATACTGGAGGGGGTTCAGATGATAACCTGAAGGTGGATTATTAGTCATAGATGCAGTTGGATGGCGGTCTATGTATTATGTTGTAATGCCCAATCAAGTCTCAAAGGAGTCAAGATGATTAGTATATGCATGTATTGCTTTCTCGGTTGTTGTCAATTGCCCCGCTGTAATTTGTTCACCCAGCATGTTTTCTATCTAAGGAGAGCCACCTCTAGTGAACTATGGATCCCGGTCCTTTTTCTTTACATACAATCTACAATCTTTTACAGCTTTGTGTTTACTTTCTGCAAACTTTTACTTCTTTCCATTCGATACGTTTAATCCTTTCTTTTCCGCAAAACACGGTGATATTGACAACCTCATCGCAAGTTGGGGACAAAGTTCTGTGGTTGTGTTGTGCAGGTCTCCACGTTGCTACTAGCACCGGTAGTGCGTCCTGCCAAAGCTCAGCTAGTAACACCTTTGAGGTGTTTCCTTGCTCCTACTGGTTCGATTAAACCTTGGTTTCATAACTGAGGGAAACTTGTTGCTGTGCTCATCATACCTTCCTCTTGGGGTTCCCAACGAGCTCTACATCAACACCACGCACCAAGCACTTTTCTAGGCACCGTGTATTGAGCCATCAGTTTCCACTACATAGCATCAACTACAACAATTAATCAACGTCGGGAAAGTTTCCCCTAAGAACTATGCAAGATTCAACCCAATTGTTACAGCAGTACGGAGTGGTGATGATGGTGCTGATGGAGATGATGATGATGATGGTGGTGGTGGAGATGATGATGATGATGATGATGAGATAATACGGGTTTTATAGTATGTCTCTCAAGAAGACTCTTAATAGCACTTTTATCATGAGTATTTTGACATTCTTCAATAAATTCATCAGTCATTTCTATATATCTGTCTTCAATATCATAGCTCTCTATAGACTCAGGTGAACTGACAGGTGTAGTAGTGTCTTCATTAGGAGTTTCAGTATTTCCAGCTATAGTTCTAGTAATCGTAGCATCTAGGAAAGAACCTAATGAACCACTATTATCAAGCACAGTAGAAGCAGCATCATAAGTATCAGAAGTTTCAGATTCAGCAGAAGTAGCAGCATGTGTAGCATGTGTATGTGGTGGTGTAAGGAGCTTACTCATCACCGATGGTGAATCAAGAGCAACAGAGGTGTTCAAAACCGTACCTCTCCTTGTAGTGGATGGTAATATAGGAACCTTTCCATCACGAGATTTACCCATGATGAATGGATGGCAGCGAACAATAGTGATTCCAAGTGAACTTAATAAATAGAGCTATGCTCCCCGGCAACGGCGCCAGAAAATAGTCTTGATGACCCACAAGTATAGGGAATTGCAACAGTCTTCAAGGGAAGTAAAACCCAATTTATTGATTCGACACAAGGGGAGCCAAAGAATATTTATAAGCCTTAACAAATTAGTTGTCAATTCAGCTGCACCTGGAAACAATCTTGCTCGCAGTAGTTTATCAGTAGCAACCGTTTTGTAGTAGCAATAGCAAAGTAAAGCATTAGTAAAAGTAAAGACAGTAGTAACAATTGCAGTAAATAGTAGGATTAAAGCGCGGTAGGCATAGGGATGGATGGACGGGCGTTGCATGGACAAGACAATTCATATACCAATCAAGATATAGGACATTTGCAGATAAATAAGATAAAGTATCCAAGTACTAAATGATCACATGCATGTGTTCCATATATAGTCATACGTGCTCGTAATGAGAACTTGCACAATATCTTTGTCCTTCCAACCTGTTTGCAGTCGGGCCTCAAGGGACCTACTCGCAATTAAGGTGCTCCTTTTAATAGAGCACTGGAGCAAAGCATTAACACTCCATGAACACATGTGATCCTCACATCAAAGCCATCCCCTCCGGTTATTCCGATTCTTGTCACTTTGGGGCCTTTGGTTCCGGACAACAATATGTGTATACAACTTGCAGGTAAGATCATAAACAATACTATCATCATGAATCAATAACATGTTCAGATCTGAAATCATGGCACTCGGGCCCTAGTGAGAAGCATTAAGCATAACAAGTTGCAACAAAGTCAAAAAGCACTAAAAGTAGATACTAGGCACCATGCCCTAACAATCTGATGCCATTACATGAACAACCTCATCCAATTCCTACCATCCCCATAGCCTACAGCGGGGGATTACTCACTCATGGATGGGGGGATCATGGATGGTTGATGGAGAAGCGATGATGACGATGATGGTGATGATCTCCTCCAATTCCCCGTCCCGGCAGGGTGCTAGAACGAAGTTTCTGGTTCCGAATCGCGGTTTCTGGTGGTGGCGGCACAACGGAACTCTATCTGGAAAAACGTCGAACCCCCCTCTGTTTTTAGGTCAGAGGGCTTATATAGGCGAAAGGAGAGGTCGAGGCGGAGTCCGAGGCGGCCACACCCCTCCTGGCGCGGCCAGGGGGTGTGGGCCCCTCGTGGCTCCTCTTCGTCCCGTCTTCTGGTTCCATGAGTCTTCTGGTAAAATAGGAGTTTTGCGACTTTTTCCAAGATTTTTTCTGAAAGTTGATTTCGTGCACAAAAACGAGACACCAAAGCAATTCCGCTGAAACAGCGTTAGTCCGCATTAGTTGTATCCAAATCACACAAATTAGAGGAGAAACAATAGCAAAAGTGTTCGGGAAAGTAGATACGTTTTGGATGTATCAATTCGTACCTGTCGGAGAGCTCTTTGTCTCTCTATGTGTGTGTAGTTTCCGCCCCACAGAGGCGGAGGAACCTTTCTGTGGTCGCTGATGGCCCAAAATATCAAGCTTGTTGGGGAACCCCAAGAGGAAGATATGATGAGCACAGCAGCAAGTTTTCCCTCAGTTATGAAACCAAGGTTATCAAACCAGTAGGATCAAGGAAACACCTCAAAGGTGTTGCTAGCTGGCCCTTGGCAGGGTGCACTACCGGCGCCAGCAGCAACGTGGAAACTTGCACAACACAACCATAGAACTTTGTCCCCAACTTACAGTGAGGTTCTCAATCTCACCAGTTTTGCTGAAAACAAAGGATTAAACGTATTGTGTGGAAGAAAGTAATAGTTTTGCAGAAAGTAAACAGAAAACAGTAAACAGTTGATTGTAGATTGATGATAAAAGAAAGGACCGGGGTCCATAGTTCACTAGTGGTGGCTCTCCTTAATATAGATAACATGTTGGGTGAACAAATTACAACGGGTCAATTGACAAACTTCGACAAAGCAATCATGCATATACTACTCATCTTAACTCCTTTGATACTTGATTGGGCATTACAACATTATACATAGACTGTAATCCAACTGCATCTATGACTAATAATCCACCTTTAGGTTATCATGCGAACCCCCTCCAGTATTAAGTTGCAAGCAACGGATAATTGCATTATGCATTGTGTGTAAACTAAACAATACGATTGTTCTATGAACAAAGGATTGTTGTTTTCTCCCTAGTAGCAACAACACCTGTAGTACCTTAGAGATTTCTGTCACTTCCCCAGATTACTAGAGGCATGAACCCACTATCGAGCATAAATACTAACTCTTGGAGTTGCTAGCATCTAATTGGCCAAGATAGCTACTAACAACGGAAAGCATGCAAGATCACAAATAACAAAGACATGATAGAATCAATAATCAATCTGAAATAGCATCTCAATATCCATCGGATTCCCGCAAACACAACATGTAGAATTACAAATAGATGATCTTGATCGTGAACGGAGCTCACAAGACCTAAACATGATAGCACAATGGAGGAGAACCAGCCATCTAGCTACTACATGGACCCATAGTCCAGGGATGAACTACTCACGCATCACACCGAACGCTTGCATGATGATGAAGAAGGCCTCCACGGTGAAATCCCCTCTCCGGTAGGGTGCCAGGAAGGGCTTCAGATCCCTCCTGATCTAGGGATGAAGATGACGGCAGCTACCAACTCTTTCGTGGAATTTTGATCGGGTACTTAGGGTTTCTATATCGGAGGCATCTTATAGGCGAAAGGGGAGGCCTAGGGGGTGCCGGAGGCGGCCAGACCACCCCCCTGGCGCGGGCCAGGCTGCGCTGCGTGGCCAGGTTGTGTGGCACCCCTGGCCCCTCTCCGTCTCGTATTCTGGCTCCAGGTGTCCCTCGGTGAAAAATTGACTTTGGCTTTTGTCCCGTCCAATTCCGAGAATATTCATTTTCTGACTTTCCTGGAACCAAAAACAGCAGAAAACAGGCAGCTGACACTGTGGCTCTTGTTAATAGGTTAGTCCAAGAAAGTGTATAGAAAGTACTCCAAAGTTGGAACAAAACATAAGAAAGTATATAAAACCAAGCATGGAACATCAAAAATTATGGATACGTTAGCAACGTATCAACATCCCCAAGCTTAACTCCTGCTCGTCCTTGAGTAGGTAAGTGATAAAAAGAAAGAATACTTTTTGAGGTGACATGCACCATCATAAACTTGATCAAAGTATTTGTAAAACATTGATAGCTGGGATCATAGTACTTCAATCATAACATGAAAGACAAAGTTCTAGCAGTAACACAAAGCAACTATGTTGCAACATGAAAAGGCACAAACAAAAGATTCATGAATAACAATGATTTGCAAGACATTTGTTTGTTTCACATGAAGAAAACATAGCATAGTGGCATTCATCTTGTCCCTCATAGAGTAGTAAACATAAATGCATAGGGCACCTTCAAAGTTCATAAGAGTGACTAGATACAAATAGTTTAAAACAAGCAATATCAAAGCTATGCATCAATCAACAAGTCTTGGGACAATGCACATAGAACTAAGAATGGCCACTATGCTCTCAAAGTAGGTGCATAAAGATAGGAGGTGGAGACTCAAGATAAAATTAAAAGAAAGGCCTTCATAGAAGGAAGTAGGGATTCAAGTTTCATAAAGAGCTTCCAAAAATTATGGTATTTAATAGCTTTCAGCTCTCATTGCCCCTATCATAAGCATCTTGAAGGTGATTAAGGTTAAATTGACACAACTAAGAGGATATGCTTAAGAAGTTATAAGCCGAAATCTCATGCCCCTTACTTACGAAGACCGAACCTCATGCTACTCAACTTTAGTCACAAGTAAGCTCTTGTCATTGTAAGTACATATGTATCATAAAGAACCGCTAGTGGTGGCTCTACTTAAGATAGATGACATGTTGGTGAACAAATTACAGTGGGGCAATTGATAAACATCGAGAAAGCAATATGCATATACTACTCATCTTGACTCCTTTGAGTTTCCATTGGGCATTACAACATTATACATAGACCGTAATCCAACTGCACCTATGACTAATAATCCACCTTCAGGTTATCATCTGAACCCCCTCCAGTATTAAGTTGCAAGCAACAGATAATTGCATTATGCATTGTGTGTAAAGTAAACAATACGATTGTTCTATGAACAAAGAATTGTTGATTTCTCCCTAGTAGCAACAACACATCTAGTACCTTAGAGATTTCTATCACTTCCCCAGATTACTAGAGGCATGAACCCACTGTCGAGCATAAATACTAACTCTTGGAGTTGCTAGCATCTACTTAGCCAAGATAGATACTAACAACAGAAAGCATGCAAGATCACAAATAACAAAGACATGATAGAATCAATAATCAATCTGGAATAGCATCTCAATATCCATCGGATCCCTACAAACACAACATGTAGGAATTACAAATAGATGATCTTGATCATGAACGAAGCTCACAAGATATAAACATGATAGCACAAAGGAGGAGAACCAGCCATCTAGCTACTACATGGACCCGTAGTCCAAGGATGAACTACTCATGCATCACACCGGAGGCTTGCATGGTGATGAAAAAGGCCTCTAGGGTGAATTCTCCCCTCCGGCAGGGTGCCAGGAAGAGCTTTAGATCCATCCCGATCTAGGGATGGAGATGACGGCGGCTACAGACTCTTTCATGGAATTTTGATCGGGTACTTAGGGTTTCTGTATCGGAGGTATCTTATAGGCGAAAGGGGAGGCCGAGGGGGTGCTGGAGGTGGCCAGACCACCCCCTGGCATGGGCCAGGCTGGGCCGCACGGCCAGGTGGTGTGGTGGCCCCTGGCCCCTCTCCGTCTCGTACTCTGGCTCCTTGTGTCCCTCGGTGAAAAACTGACTTTGCCTTTTGTTCCGGACAATTCCGAGAATATTCAGTTTCTGACTTTCCTATAACCAAAAACAGCAGAAAACAGGCAGCTGGCACTGTGGCTCTTGTTAATAGGTTAGTCCAAGAAAGTGTATAGAAAGTACTCCAAAGTGTGGACAAAACATAAGAAAGTAGATAAAAACCAAGCATGGAACATCAAAAATTATGGATACGTTAGCAACATATCAACATCCCCAAGCTTAACTCCTGCTCGTCCTCGAGTAGGTAAGTGATAAAAAGAAAGAATAGTTTTTTAGGTGACATGCACGATCATAAACTTGATCAAAGTATTTGTAGAACATTGATAGATGGGATCATAGTACTTCAACATAGCATGAAAGATAAAGTTCTAACAATAATACATAGCAACTATGTTGCAACATGAATAGGCACAAACAAAAGATTCATGAATAACAATACTTTGCAAGACGTTTGTTTGTTTCACATAAAGAAAACATAGCATAGTGGCATTCAACTTGTCCCTCGTAGAGTAGCAAACATAAATGAATAGGACACCTTCAAAGTTCATAAGAGTGACTAGATACAAGTAGTTTAAGAACAAGCAATATCAAAATTATGCATCAATCAACGAGTCTTGGGACAATGCACATAGAACTAAGAATGGCCACTATGCTCTCGAAATAGGTGCATAAAGATAGAAGGTGGAGACTCAACATAAAAATAAAAGAAAGGCCTTCATAGAAGGAAGTAGAGATTCAAGTTTCATAAAGAGCTTCCAAAAATTGTGGTACTTGTTAGCTTTTAGCTCTCATTGCCCCTATCATAAGCATATTTAGGTGATTAAGGTTAAAGTGACACAACTAAGTGGATATGCTTGACAAGTTATAAGCCGAAATCTCATGCCCCTTACTTACAAAGACCGAACCTCATGCTACTCAACTTTAGTCACACGTAAGATCTTGTCATTGTAAGTACATATGTATCATAGAGAACCGCCAACGGGGTACCCCTTGCACATGATACATGAGCTATCCCATAATCAAAATGACAAGTCAAGTAGACAATATGCATCTCAGTGATCTTTTTATTTGCTATTTGCATAGGTTTTTATTGAGGATGCTTCATATAATGCTCATTATGGTTATGCTGCAAGTTTCCACCATGATTAGGCATGGCTTAGGCTAGCGGCCCAGGTGTTTCTCTAACACACATACAAACTCCATGATCTTACAAGTTCCACTTTTATTTCATACCGCCGGGATCCATAAGCAAAAGAACATGATATCAACGAGGTACAATGTTGAAAGCGTTCCCCATGATACATGGTTCTGCTAATTTCAACTTATAAAGTGCAAGCATATACGCAACAAATATGGACGCAATGGTTCAAGTTTATTAAATGCAAGAAAGTAAAGTGTGCCATCAAGTTCGTGAGAGCTTTAATCACTAATTTTCACATAACAAGTTTAATTTGGAAGGTAGATAAAAACATGAACATACTTGGAATAGCAAATGCTAATAGGTAGGTATGGTGGACTCTTTGGAATTACGTGGTTTTAGGAGTTGGATGCATGAGTGGAACTCATACTTGGTTACGGAGGCTAGCAAAAGACTAGGAGTGACCAACTAAGAGAGCAATAATGGCCATAATCATGCAAAGCGACAAAACATCATTAATCAAAGCATAAAGTGATATTACAAGTCGAAAACTAAAGTATCATCAAGACTATGGTGACTTGGAATAGTCATAACATGGTGTGAGCATGCGCCAAGTCAACCCAAATAAAGCATCAAAGGAGAATACCACAATACTATGCTTTAATATGCTAAAACAACGCATGATTCTTCCAAGGCACATTAAGCAATCTCAATTGTTTATAACATGTCATGCTATAGCAAAGATCACTAAGCAGAAAGCCAAAACAATATCAAGCATGGCATGACAAAGCATAGGCCATAGTCAAAAACAAACTCTCTTTACCACTTAAGCATGGACTTTTCCTACTCTTTTCCAATCCAAACCAAACTATTTGAAAACTAATGTATGAAAGAGGGGGTCCAACCAATTTATTCAGAAAACTAAGAAAACCAAGCAAACGAAAAACCAAAATGAAAACGAAAAAGAAGATGCTCCAAGAACAACACAATTGTGCATGAAACAATAAAAATGAAGTGTTTGGAAGAAACATAGGATTTTTATTGATGAAGAAAGGGGATGCCTTGGGAATCCCCAAGATTTGACGCTTGTACTTCTTGGATATTTCTTGGGGTGACACGCGTGGCATCCCCAAGCTTGAGCTTTAGTCCATTCTTCATCTCATTACATCATTCCTTCCATACACCTGAAATTTTTCCTTCATACAAAACTTCACACAATCTTTATTAGCAACATTAGTGCACTCAAGATAATAAGTCTTTGGGTTCAGTTTCAACACCAATAAAACTTCCACTAAAACACAAGCTACTGTAGCACTTCCCTCAAAAAGCTCAATTCCCCAAAAGAACTAAAAAAGGAACCAACAAGAAAAATGTTTATAAGCCTTAACAACTGAGTTGTCAATTCAGCTGCACCTGGAAAAAATCTTGCTCGCAGTAGTTTATCAGTAGCAACAGTTTTGTAGTAGCAATAGCAAAGTAAAGCAGTAGTAAAAGTAAAGACAGTAGTAACAATTGCAGTAAACAGTAGGATTACAGCGCGGTAGGCATAGGGATGGATGGACGGGTGTTGCATGGACAAGGCAATTCATATACCAATCAAGATATAGGGCATTTGTAGATAAATAAGATAAAGTATCCAAGTACTAAATGATCATAGGCATGTCTTCCATATATAGTCATACGTGCTCGTAATGAGAACTTGCACAATATCTTTTGTCCTTCCAGCCCGTTTGCAGTGGGGCCTCAAGGGAACTACTGGCAATTAAGGTGCTCCTTTTAATAGAGCATCGGAGCAAAGCATTAACACTCCATGAACACATGTGATCCTCACATCAAAGTCATCCCCTCCGGTTATTCCGATTCTTGTCACTTTGGGGCCTTTGGTTCCATACAACAATATGTGTATACAACTTGCAGGTAAGATCATAAACAATACTATCATCATGAATCAATAACATGTTCAGATCTGAAATCATGGCACTTGGGCCCTAATGACAAGCATTAAGCATAACAAGTTGCAACAAAGTCAAAAAGCACAAAACGTAGATACTAGGAACCATGCCCTGACAATTTGATGCCATTACATGAACAATCTCATTCAGTCCCTACCATCCCCATATCCTACAACGGGGGATTACTCACTCATGGATGGGGGAATCATGGATGGTTGATGGAGAAGCGATGATGAAGATGATGGTGATGATCTCCTCCAATTCCTCGTCCCGGCAGGGTGCCAGAATGGAGTTCCTGGTTCCGAATCGCGGTTTCTGGTGGTGGCGGCACAGTGGAACTCTATCTGGAAAAACGTCGAACCCCCTGATACGTTGCTAACGTATCCATAATGTTTGATGTTCCATGTGGTTTTATCTACTTTCTTATGTTTTGTTCCAACTTTGGAGTACTTTCTATACACTTTCTTGGACTAACCTATTAACAAGAGCCATAGTGCCAGCTGCCTGTTTTCTGTTGTTTTTGGTTCCAGGAAAGTCGGAAAATGAATATTCTCGGAATTGGACAGGACAAAAGCCAAAGTCAGTTTTTCACCGAGGGACACCTGGAGCCAGAATACGAGACGGAGAGGGGCCAGGGGGCTCCACACCACCTGGCCGTGCAAGCAAGCCTGGCCCGCACCAAGGGGTGGTCTGGCCGCCTCCGGCACCCCCTCGGCTTCCCCTTTTTCCTATAATATGCCTCCGATACAGAAACCCTAAGTACCCGATCAAAATTCCACGAAAGAGTCAGTAGCCGCTGTCATCTCCATCCCTAGACCGGGAGGGATCTGAAGCTCTTCCCGGCACCCTGCCGGAGAGGGGAATTCACCCTGGAGGACTTCATCATCATGATGCAAGCCTCCGGTGTGATGCGTGAGTAGTTCATCTCTGGACTACGGGTCCATGTAGTAGCTAGATGGCTGGTTCTCCTCCATTGTGCTATCATGTTTAGGTCTTGTGAGCTCCATTCATGATCAAGATCTTCTATTTGTAATTCTACATGTTGTGTTTGCGGGAATCCGATGGATATTGAGATGCTATTTCAGATTGATTATTGATTCTATCATGTCTTTGTTATTTGTGATCTTGCATGCTTTCCGTTGTTAGCAGTTATCTTGGCCAAGTAGATGCTAGCAACTCCAAGAGTTAGTATTTATGCTCGATAGTGGGTTCATGCCTTCAGTAATCTGGGGAAGTAACAGAAATCTCTAAGGTACTAGATGTGTTGTTGCTACTAGGGAGAAAACAATAATCCTTTGTTCATAGAAGAATCGTATTGTTTACTTTACACGCAATGCGTAATGCAATTATCCGTTGCTTGCAACTTAATACTGGAGGGGGTTCGGATGATAACCTAAAGGTGGATTATTAGTCATAGATGCAGTTGGATTACGATCTATGTATAATGTTGTAATGCCCAATCAAGTCTCAAAGGAGTCAAGATGAGTAGTATATGCATGATTGCTTTCTCGATGTTTGTCAATTGCCCCGCTATGATTTGTTCACCCAACATGTTATCTATCTTAAGGAGAGATGATACGTCCATTTTGCATCACTATTCTGTATCATAATTTACTGTTATTCATTGATATATTTCATCTTAAGAGATGATACTTATGTTATTTCATCTGTTTTTGCATGGTTGATGACTTTTGGAGCATGGACCACTGCAGTCAGGATTCTAATGGAAAAGGTGCTATTTGGAGGCAAAATTCACGAAGATCAGAAAATCCGTAAAAATATACGGAAAATCCTATTTTCTAGAAGACGAAGGAAGCCAAAAGAGGAGGCATAGATGGGCCACAGGAGGCCCACACCACCCCCTAGCGCGGGCCAGCCTAGGCCGCGCCACCTGGTGGTGTGGCCGCCCTGGTCCACCCCTAGCTCTCCCCTCTGGCGTATATTATCCTCCTGATACCCTAATACTCGGGGAGAGGGACCACAGAAAGATTTCGCCGCCTCTGCGGGGCAAAAAACACCGAGAGAGAAAGATCTCTCCGGCAGACAGATTTCTGCTTAGGGAATTCCTTCCTGGAGAGGGGAGATCGTCGCCATCAACACCACCATCAAGCTGGACTTCATCGGGATCATCATCATCACCATCATCATCATCATCATCATCATCACCACTATCATCATCAACCTAGGTTGGCCCGCGCCAGGGGGTGGTGTGGGCCCCTTGTGGCCCATCTCTCCCGGTCGTCCTCGTGTAGGTAAGTGATAAAAAGAAAGAATAATTTTTGAGGTGACTGATGGGTTCGTAGCATGGAAAACAAAAAATTTCTACCGCAAGAACGAACAAAACCCAGATCTAATCTAGATAAAAGCCAAGATCTAATCTATTAGACATGAGCAACGAGATAGATAGGAACTAACCCTCGTAGATCCGAAAGCGTTAACGAGATTAGATCTCGTGGTTGATGTAGTCGATCACTTGCCGATCTCAAGATCGTGTGGACGATCCTTCCGGCGTCGCGTTCCGGCAGCTCTTCCGCAGTCGGTCAAGTGGACGATCCTTCCGGCGCCGCGTTTCGGCAGCGCTTCCGCAGTCGGTCACACGTGCGGAGTCGAAGCAGACCTTCCTCTCCTCGTTCCAGCGAGCAGCGGAGGTAGTAGATCTTCTCCACGGAATCCCAGCAGCACGACGGCATGGTGGTGGTGGTGGAGTAGAGAATTATGCAGGGCTTCGCCTATGCCTGTGCAGAAGAAAGGAGGAGGAGAGAGGCGGCAGAGATTGGAGTTATGGGAGCAGGGCTTGGAGGGGGCGCCCCTGCCCTTCTATTTAAGAGGGGGGAGGGCGCCTTGGGGAGGGGGGGTCCTTGTAGGACTCCTCTCCTCTAGGGCCGGCGGATTGGGGAGGGGGGAGGAGTCCTCCTCCCCCACGACTCCTAGTCTTGACCCACCAGGACTCCTTTGATCCCTTCCTTGGTTTTCAAGCAAACTCCAAGAAACCTTCCAGAACATTCCGAAACCTTCTAGAACCCTCATACAAGTACTCCAGAACATTTCCTAACTCAGAAAATGATCCCCAATATATGAATCTTATTCTCCGGACAATTCCGGATCTCCTCGTGATGTCCCGGATCCATTCCGAGACTCCGAACAACATTCGGTCTCCAACGCACATTCCATATCTACTTAAAACAACTTCGAACCTTAAGTGTGTCACCCTACGGTTCGTGAATATGTAGACATGATAGAGACACATCTCCTATCAATAACCATCAGCGGGACCTAGAGATCCATAATGGCTCCCACATACTCAACGATGACTTCGTGATCGATTGAACCATTTACATACGAAACCAATTCCCTTTGTCACACGATACTATACTTATCCGAGGTTTGATCGTCAGCATCTCCATACCTAGTTCTACCTCGTTACTGATAAGTATTCTTTACTCGTTTCGTGATATGTCATCCCTTGTGACCCAGTCACATGCTTGCAAGCTAACTAGATGACATTCCACCGAGAGGGCCCATAGCATATCTATCCGTCATATGGATGGACAAATCCCAATCTTGGTCCATGCGCTTCAACACATACTTTCAGAATACCCAATGACACCTTTATGACCACCCAGTTACGAAGCGGTGTTTGATGTCATTAAAGTACCCATCCAGTGATGGTGATTAACACAACCTCATGGTCCAAGGATTAGGTTACTATGCATTTAAAAGCTTACAGCAATACGAACTTAATGACTTGATCTTATGCTACGCTTACTATGGGTGTGTGTCCATCACATCATTCTCCTAATGATATAACCTTGTTATTAATCACATCCTTATGTCCATGATCAGGAAACCATGATCATCAATCAATCAACAAGCTAGTTCAACAAGAGGCTTACTAGGGACTCTCTTATGTTTACAAAACACACATGTATTAGTGTTTCCTAATAATACAATTATAGCATGGGATGTAAACATTCATCATAAACACAAAGATATAATAATAATCACTTTTATTATTGCCTCTTGGGCATATCTCCAACAGTCTCCCACTTGCACTAGAGTCAATAATCTAGATTACATGGTAATATACCTAACACCCATGGCGTTCTGGTGTTGGTCATGCTTTGCCCTAGGGAGAGGTTTAGTCAACGGATCTGCCACATTCAGATCAGTGTGTAGTTTGCAAATCTTTATGTCACCATCTCGGACATACTCGCGAATAGCGTGGAAACGTAGCTTGATGTGCTTCAGCTTGCTATGTGACCTTGGATCCTGTGCATTAGCTATGGCACCTGTGTTGTCACAGTAGATGGCCACCGGGTCCAACGCACTGGGAACCACGCCAAGTTCAGTAATGAATTCCTTCATCCAAACGGCTTCTTGTGCAGCCTCTGAAGCAGCTATGTATTCCGATTCAGTTGAAGATTTCGCCACAACGCTTTGCTTCGCACTCCTCCAGCTCACTGCAGCACCATTCAAAATAAATATGTATCCCGACTGTGACTTTGAGTCATCCGGATCGGTGTTCCAACTAGCATCGGTGTAACCGTTTACAACAAGCTGTTCATCACCTCCATAAGAAAGAACCATATCCTTAGTCCTATTTAGGTACTTTAGGATATTCTTGACCGCTGTCCAGTGCTCCATTCCAGGATCACTTTGATATCTGCTAGTCAAACTAACAGCATGTGTTATATCCGATCTTGTACACAGCATGGCATACATGATAGAACCTATGGCTGAGGCATAGGGAATATTATTCATTTTCTGTCTATCTTCTGCCGTAGCTGGACTTTGAGTTTTACTCAAGGTCTTACCTGACAACATGGGCACGAACCCTTTCTTGCTATCTTCCATTCTAAACTTCTTTAGAACTTTGTCCAAGTATGTACTTTGTGAAAGCGCTATTAGGCGTCTTGATCTATCTCTATAAATCTTGATGCCTAGAATGTATGCTGCTTCGCCAAGATCCTTCATTGAAAAACTATTATTCAAATAGGTTTTGACGCTATTAAGAAGTTCTATATCATTCCCAATCAACAATATGTCATCTACATATAGTACTAGGAATGCTGCAGAGCTCCCACTCATTTTCTTGTAAATACAAGCTTCTCCATAAGTTTGTATAAACCCAAAGTTTTTGATTACTTTATCAAAACGTTGATTCCAACTCCGAGATGCTTGCTTCAGTCCATAAATGGAGCGCTGAAGCTTGCATACCTTGTCAGCATCTTTAGGATCGACAAAACCCTTGGGTTGTACCATATACAACTCTTCCTCAATGTCACCATTAAGGAACGCCATTTTGACATCCATCTGCCAAATCTCATAATCGAAATATGCAGCACTTGCTAACAAAATCCTCACAGACTTTAGCTTCGCTACTGGTGAGAATGTCCCATCATAGTCAACTCCTTGAATTTGTCGGAACCCTTTCGCGACAAGTCGAGCTTTATAGACGGTAACATTACCATCGGCATCTATTTTTCTCTTGAAAATCCATTTGTTCTCGACAGCCTTACGGCCATCCGGTAAGTCCACCAAAGTCCACACTTGGTTTTCGTACATGGATCCTATTTCGGATTTCATGGCTTCTAGCCATTTGTCGGAATCTGGGCTCACCATAGCTTCTTCATACGTCGCAGGGTCATCAGCGTTGTCCACCAACATGACGTTCAAGGCACAGTCATACCAATCAGGAGTGGTACGAACCCTTGTTGACCTGCGAGGTTCAGCAGTAACTTCATTTGAAGTTTCATGATCATTATCATTAGCTTCCTCTTCAATTGGTGTAGGCGGCACAAAAACATCTTCCGGTGCTGCGCTACTCTCAAATCCGAGAGAAGGTTCAATAACCTCATCGAGTTCTACTTTCCTTCCAGTCACCTCCTTCGAGAGAAACTCCTTCTCAAGAAAGGATCCATTCTTTGCAACAAAAACTTTGCCTTCGGATCTATGATAGAAGGTATACCCAATTGTTTCTTTAGGGTATCCTATGAAGACGCATTTCTCCGCTTTGGGTTCTAGCTTATCAGGTTGTAACTTCTTTACATATGCTTCGCAACCCCAAACTTTAAGGAATGACAACTTAGGTTTCTTACCAAACCACAATTCGTACGGTGTCGTTTCAACGGATTTAGATGGTGCCCTATTTAAAGTGAATGCGGCTGTCTCTAATGCATAGCCCCAAAATGATAACGGTAAATCTGTAAGAGACATCATAGACCGAACCATATCTAAGAGAGTTCGATTACGACGTTCGGACACACCATTACGCTGTGGTGTTCCCGGCGGTGTCAACTGCGAAAGTATTCCACATTTCTTTAAATGCATGCCAAACTCATAACTCAGATATTCACTTCCGCGATCAGAGCGCAGAAATTTAATCTTCTTGTTACGATGATTTTCCACTTCACTTTGAAATTCCTTAAACTTCTCGAAAGTTTCGGACTTATGTTTCATAAAGTAGACATACCCATATCTACTCAAGTCATCCGTGAAAGTGAGAACATAACGATATCCACCACGCGATGCTACACTCATTGGACCGCACACATCGGTATGTATTATTTCCAATAAGTCTGTAGCTCGCTCCATTGTACCAGAGAATGGAGTCTTAGTCATTTTTCCCATTAGACATGCTTCGCATCTTTCAAGTGATTCAAAATCAAGTGATTCAAGAAGTCCATCAGAATGGAGTTTCTTCATACGCTTCACTCCAATGTGACCAAGACGACAGTGCCACATGTATGTAGAATTATCATTCAATTTTATTCGTTTAGCATCTATGTTGTGAACATGTGTATCACTACTATCGAGATTCAGTAAGAATAAACCATTCATCTCAGGTGCATTACCATAAAAGATATTACTCATATAAATCGAACAACCTTTATTCTCGGACTTAAAAGAGTAACCGTCTCGCAATAAACAGGATCCAGATATAATGTTCATGCTTAACGCAGGCACCAAATAACAATTATTTAAATTTAAAACTAATCCCGAAGGTAGATGTAGAGGGAGCGTGCCGACGGCGATCACATCAACCTTGGAGCCATTTCCAACGTGCATCGTCACCTCGTCTCTTGCCAGTCTTCGTTTATTCTGCAGGTCCTATTTCGAGTTACAAATATGAGCAACCGAACCAGTATCAAATACCCAGGCACTACTACGATTACTAGTAAGATACACATCTATAACACATATATCAAATATACCTTTCTTCTTGATGTTGCCGTTCTTCAGATCCGCCAGGTACTTGGGGTAGTTACGCTTCCAGTGACCAGCTCCCTTGCAGTAGAAGCACTCAGTTTCAGGCTTAGGACCAGCCTTGGGCTTCTTAGCAGGTGCGGCAGCTTTCTTGCCATCCTTCTTGAAGTTGCCCTTGTTCTTAGGCTTGCCCCGTCTCTTGAAATTGGTGGTCTTATTGACCATCAACACTTGGTGCTCCTTCTTGATCTCCACTTCAGCAGTTTTCAGCATGGACGACAGTTCAGGCAACGTCTTGTTCATGCAGTGCATGTTGTAGTTCATCACAAAGTTCTTGTAACTTGGTGGCAGTGATTGAAGGAGACGGTGAATCCCCAATTCATTAGGAATCGATATTCCCAACTCTTGGAGCTTCTTTGCGTACCCAGACATGGTGAGCACGTGCTCACTAACGGAGCTTCCTTCTTCCATCTTACAGTTAAAGAACTTTTCGGAGGCCTCATAGCTCTCCATGGCCGCGCGAGTCTCAAAAATTAGCCTGAGCTCCTTAATGATCTCGAACGGGTCGTGGTGCTCAAAACGCTTCTGGAGCTCCGCTTCTAAACCGTACAGGATGGCACACTGAACTGTGGAGTAATGATTTTTCCGAGTGGCGAAAACATTCTTTTTGTCATCAGTGGCATTATCTGCAGATGGGTCACCTAGCGGTGCTTCGAGCACATAGGTCAACTGACCAGCCCTGAGGACGATCTTTAGTCCACGGAACCAGTCCGTGAAATTGCTTCCATTGTTCTTAAGCTTTTCTTTCTCTAGGAACACATTGAAATTGATGGAGGGGGTCGCCATAATCTACAACAATTTGCAAGTAGTTTAGACTAAGTTTATGACAAATTGAGTTCAAATTTAATTCTTAAACTAACTAGGTGAACTCCCACTCAAAACAACATCCCTCACATTGTCTTAGTGATTACACGAACCAAGTCCACTACACCAAGTCCGATCTTCACGAGAGAAGATGTAGTTTCATCGGCGAACAATCTTCATGTTCATCATATCATTTATATGACTCATGCTCTACCTTTCGGTATTCCGTGTTCCGAGACCATGTCTGTACATGCTAGGCTCGTCAAGATAACCTTAGTTTCCGCATGTGCAAATCTGGCTTGCACCCGTTGTATGCACACGTAGAATCTATCACACCCGATCATCACGAGATGCTTCGAAACGACGAGTCTTAGCAATGGTGCCAACTAAGGGTGAACACTTTATTACTTGATATTTAGTGAGAGGGATCATCTTATAATGCTACCGTCGCGATCTAAGCAAAACAAGATGCATAAAGGATTAACATCACAGGCAATTCATAATTAGTGTGATATGATATGGCCTTTTCTTCTTGCGCCTTTGATCTCCATGCACGAACATGATCTCCATCATCACCAGCATTGCGTCAAGGTCAGTGGCGCCGCTTCATGGTTGTCCATCATCACTAGCAACTATTACAACTACTTGGAATAAAGCTATTACAAGATGAATAGACACGCAGGTCTTAACAGAATTAAAGACAACCATTAGGCTCCTGCCGGTTGCCATATTACAACAAGGATCATTGCATACATCAAATACAATCATAATCACATGATGGCCATATCACATCACAAAACCCCTGCAAAAACAAGTTAGACGCCTCTAATTTTCTTTGCATGTTGTACGTGGTTTGGGGCTTTCGCATAAGACCGATCTTACCTACGAACAAGGACCACAACATTGATACATTTGTTGTCAGATGCTCATTGTAAATTGAATCTTAACTATGGTGGGAGAGATAGACACCCGCAAAGCCACTTGTGCAAAGCAAGTTGCACGTCAATCGTGGAGCAAGTATCATGTGCGATGACATGTAATGTTATCCCGAGCCGCTTCATCCCACCATGCCGCAAGATGCAAAGTACACGTTAAGACACCGACAACAAAAGCATCAACGCCCACAAAAACATTGTGTTCTACTCGTGCAACAGATCTACGCATAGATACGGCTCTGATACCACTGATGGGTTCGTAGCATGGAAAACAAAAAATTTCTACCGCAAGAACGAACAAAACCCAGATCTAATCTAGATAAAAGCCAAGATCTAATCTATTAGACATGAGCAACGAGATAGATAGGAACTAACCCTCGTAGATCCGAAAGCGTTAACGAGATTAGATCTCGTGGTTGATGTAGTCGATCACTTGCCGATCTCAAGATCGTGTGGACGATCCTTCCGGCGTCGCGTTCCGGCAGCTCTTCCGCAGTCGGTCAAGTGGACGATCCTTCCGGCGCCGCGTTTCGGCAGCGCTTCCGCAGTCGGTCACACGTGCGGAGTCGAAGCAGACCTTCCTCTCCTCGTTCCAGCGAGCAGCGGAGGTAGTAGATCTTCTCCACGGAATCCCAGCAGCACGACGGCATGGTGGTGGTGGTGGAGTAGAGAATTATGCAGGGCTTCGCCTATGCCTGTGCAGAAGAAAGGAGGAGGAGAGAGGCGGCAGAGATTGGAGTTATGGGAGCAGGGCTTGGAGGGGGCGCCCCTGCCCTTCTATTTAAGAGGGGGGAGGGCGCCTTGGGGAGGGGGGGTCCTTGTAGGACTCCTCTCCTCTAGGGCCGGCGGATTGGGGAGGGGGGAGGAGTCCTCCTCCCCCACGACTCCTAGTCTTGACCCACCAGGACTCCTTTGATCCCTTCCTTGGTTTTCAAGCAAACTCCAAGAAACCTTCCAGAACATTCCGAAACCTTCTAGAACCCTCATACAAGTACTCCAGAACATTTCCTAACTCAGAAAATGATCCCCAATATATGAATCTTATTCTCCGGACAATTCCGGATCTCCTCGTGATGTCCCGGATCCATTCCGAGACTCCGAACAACATTCGGTCTCCAACGCACATTCCATATCTACTTAAAACAACTTCGAACCTTAAGTGTGTCACCCTACGGTTCGTGAATATGTAGACATGATAGAGACACATCTCCTATCAATAACCATCAGCGGGACCTAGAGATCCATAATGGCTCCCACATACTCAACGATGACTTCGTGATCGATTGAACCATTTACATACGAAACCAATTCCCTTTGTCACACGATACTATACTTATCCGAGGTTTGATCGTCAGCATCTCCATACCTAGTTCTACCTCGTTACTGATAAGTATTCTTTACTCGTTTCGTGATATGTCATCCCTTGTGACCCAGTCACATGCTTGCAAGCTAACTAGATGACATTCCACCGAGAGGGCCCATAGCATATCTATCCGTCATATGGATGGACAAATCCCAATCTTGGTCCATGCGCTTCAACACATACTTTCAGAATACCCAATGACACCTTTATGACCACCCAGTTACGAAGCGGTGTTTGATGTCATTAAAGTACCCATCCAGTGATGGTGATTAACACAACCTCATGGTCCAAGGATTAGGTTACTATGCATTTAAAAGCTTACAGCAATACGAACTTAATGACTTGATCTTATGCTACGCTTACTATGGGTGTGTGTCCATCACATCATTCTCCTAATGATATAACCTTGTTATTAATCACATCCTTATGTCCATGATCAGGAAACCATGATCATCAATCAATCAACAAGCTAGTTCAACAAGAGGCTTACTAGGGACTCTCTTATGTTTACAAAACACACATGTATTAGTGTTTCCTAATAATACAATTATAGCATGGGATGTAAACATTCATCATAAACACAAAGATATAATAATAATCACTTTTATTATTGCCTCTTGGGCATATCTCCAACAGTGACATGAACCATCAAAGACTTGATCAAAGTATTTGTAAAACATTCAAAGCTGGGGTCATGGTACTTCAATCATAACATGAAAGACAAAGTTCTAGCAATAAGAAAAGAAACTATGATGCAACATGAAAAGGTACAAACAAAAGATTCATGAATAACAATGTTTTGCAAGACGTTTGTCAAGTCTCATAAAGAGCTTCAGAAAATTATGGTACTTATAGCTTTCAGCTCTCATTGCGCCTATCATAAGCATCTTTAAGGTGATTAAGGTTAAAGTGACACAACTAAGAGGATATGCTTGACAAGTTATAAACCGAAATCTCATGCCCCTTACTTACGAAGACCGATCCTCATGCTACTCAACTTCAGTCACGAGTAAGCTCTTGTCATTGTAAGTACATGTGTATCATTAAGAACCGCCAACGGGGTACCCCTTGCACATGATATGGGAGCTTTCCCATAATCAAAATGACAAGGCAAGCAGACAATGAGCATCTCAGCAATCTTTTTATTTGCTATTTTCATAGGTTTTAATTGAGGATGCTTCATAGAGTGCTCATTATGGTGATGCTGCAAGTTTCCACCATGATTAGGCATGGCTTAGGCTAGCGGCCCAGGCATTTCTCTAACACACATACAAACTCCATGATCTTACAAGTTCCACTTTTATTTCACACTGTCGAGATCCGTAAGCAAAAGAACATGATATCAACGGGGTACAAAGTACAAGTGCGATGTTGAAAGCGTTCCCCATGAAACATGGTTCTGCTAATTTCAACTTATAAAGCGCAAGAATATATGCAACAAAGAAGGACCAAATGGTTCAAGTTTATTAGATGCAAAAAATAAAGTGTGCCATCAAGTTCGCGAGAGCTTTAATCACTAGTTTTCTCATAACAAGTTTAATTTGGAAGGTAAACAAAAACATGAATATACTTGGAATAGCATAAGCTAGTAGGTAGGTATGGTGGACTCTTTGGAATAACTTGGTTTAGGGAGTTGGATGCATGAGTGGAACTCATATTTGGTTGTGGAGGCTAGCAAAAGACTGGGAGCGACAAACTAAGAGAGCAATAATGGCCATAATCATGCAGAGCGACAAAACATCATTGATCAAAGCATAAAGTGATACTACAAGTTTAAAACTAAAGGATAATAAAGCCTATGGTGACTTGAGATAGTCATAACATGGTGTGAGCATGCGCCAAGTCAACCCAAATAAAGCATCAAAGGAGAATACCACTATACTATGCTTTAATATGCTAAAGCAACGCATGATTCATCCAAGGGACATTAAGCAATCTAAATTGTTTATAACAAGTCATGCTAAAACAAAGAATACTAAGCATAAAGCCAAAGTAATATCAAGCATGGCATGACAAAGCATATGCCACAGTAAAAAACGAGCTCTTTTTACCACATAAGCATGAACTTTCCTACTCTTTTCCAAACCAAACCAAACTATTTGCAAACCAATGTATGAAAGAGGGGTCCAACCAATTTATTCAGAAAACTAAGCAAACGAAGCAAACTAAAAACCAAAACGAAAACGAAAAAGAAGACGCTCCAAGAAAAACACAACTGTGCATGAAACAATAAAAATGAAGTGTTTGGAAGAAACCTGGGATTTTTATTGATGAAGAAGGGGATGCCTTGGGCATCCCCAATATTTTACGCTTGTACTTCTTGGATATTTCTTGGGGTGACACGTGTGGCATCCTCAATCTTGAGCTTTAGTCCATCCTTCATCTTATTACTCATTCTTTCCATACACGTGAAAATTTTCCTTCATACAAAACTTCACACAATCTTTATTAGCAACATTAGTGCACTCAAGATAAATAATTCTTAAGGTTCAGTTCTAACACCAAATAAAGTTCCATTAGAACACTAGCTACTGTATAACTTCCCTCAAAAATCTCAATTCCCCAAAAGAACTCAAGAAGGAACCAACAAGAAGCAAATGCAGAAAATGGCAGAAATCTGTCAAAACAGATCAGTAGGTAAAGACGAATTTTTTCTAAGACCTTCTGTTGCTCAAATCAAAAAGTGTTGAACTAACGAAAGTTAGATAACAACCTGGGGCAGAAGCACAAAAATTCACGCCTTAAAAAGATGTTCAGAGATTTTACACGAATGTTTACGGTGAAGCACAGAAATCTGTTTCGGGACAGCAACTTTCCCAATCATTACTTCTCTCTCATTAGAGGTTACTCTTGGCACAAAAAGCAAATAAAAAGGATAAGGAGAGTTTATTACAGAGGTAATAACTTCTAAGACTCATCTAAAAGTTTTGGATTATCTCCCAATAAGTACTTTTCTTTAACGCCTTTAAGTTAGGCATAAGAAGCAAAGAAAGAATCAAGTGTTCTCAAATGAAGAAGCATTAAGACCAAATTTTGTTTTCATAGGAGAAGCAAAAGAAATATTTTCTCTCTTTTTAGGGTGTTCTAACCTTTCTTGAGTGGGAGTTGATATTTAATGGTGCCTTCTTTCATATCAATGATGGCACCAACAGTTCTAAGAAAAGGTCTTCCCAAAGTAATAGGACAACAAGCATTGCATTCGACATCCAAAACATAGAAATCAATGGGGACATAGGCATTGTTAACCATAATAAGAACATCATTAAGACTCCCCATGAGTTTCTTTTTAGCATTATCATCAAGTGGGACATTCAAATAACAACCTTCAAGAGGAGGCAAATCAAGCATATCATAAATCCTTCTAGGCATAATAGAAACACTACTATCAAGATCACATAAAGCTTTGAAATCAAAGTCATTCACTTTCATATTAATGATGGGGTCCCAACCATCTTCTTGTTTTATAGGAATATAAGCTTTATGTTTCATCTTTTCTTCTTTAATCTTTATGAGAGCATCAGTAATGTGTTTTGTAAAGGCCATGTTCATTGCACTAGCATTTGGAATTTTAGCAAGCTTTTGTAGGAACTTAATAACTTCAGAGATGTTGCAACCATCAAGATCAAAATTAAATTTATCATCTAAAGTAGTAGAAATATTACTAGCCTCAACACTAGTGGTGGTGATAGTAGAAACACTAATGTTTCTAGCAATTTCATCTTCTCTTTCCCACTTAGCATGTAGTTCAGCTAATAGTCTAACATTTTCATCAATTCTCACTTGTATGGCATTAGTGGCTGCAAAGGGATTATCATTAGTTTCAGGTTTAGTGGCCATTTTATTAATCAATGAAGATTGAGCTTCAGACAAAGATGATATATTTCTTTCAGGATTAGAGAGTTTCAATTGTAAACTAGGAATTTCCCTATTTAGACTCTCAAGTTGATGGCTAATGTTCTTCAAAATGATGGATTGTTCCTCCATAGTTTTAGTGAATAGTTTATTTTGCTCATATTGCATTTGCATGAAGTTTTTAGTGGCTCTTTCAACTTCTAAAATTCTTCCTTCACTAGGTAATCCAGGTTTACCATTAGTAGGAGGGTAGGGCCTATAATTGTTATTACCATAAGCATTGTTGCCAAAGTTGTTATTTCTTATGAAGTTCACATCAACTTGCTTTTCTTGAGCAACCAAACAGGCTAAAGGAACATTATTTGGATCAATATGGGCTTTCCCATTAACAAGCATAGACATAATAATATCAATCTTATCACTCAAGGAGGAGTTTTCCTCAACATAATTTACCTTCTTACCTTGTGGAGCTCTCTCAGTATGCCATTCAGAATAATTAACCATCATATTGTCTAGAAGTTTTGTTGCAGCACCCAAAGTGATGGTCATAAAGGTACCTCTAGCAGCAGAATCCAATAGGTTCCTTGAAGAATAGTTCAATCCTGCATAAAAAGTTTGGATGATCATCCAAGCAGTCAGTCCATGAGTGGGACAATTCTTTACCAAAGATTTCATTCTTTCCCAAGCTTGAGCAACATGTTCATTATCAAGTTGTTTAAACTTCAATATTTCACTTCTCATGGATATAATCTTAGCAAGAGGATAATATTTTCTAATAAAAGCATCTTTGCACTTAGTCCAAGAATCAATACTATTCCTAGTTAAGGAATTCAACCATTCTTTAGCTTTTCCTCTCAAAGAGAAAGGAAACAATTTCAGCTTAATAATATCCCCATCTATATCCCTATGCTTTTGCATCTCACAAAGTTCAACAAAGTTATTTAGATGGGAAGCAGCATCTTCATTACCAATACCAGAAAATTGTTCTCTCATAACAAGATTGAGTAAAGAAGGTTTTATCTCAAAGAAAGTATCTTCAGGCACAGGTGGAGCAATAGGTGTGCTCATAAAATCATTGTTGTTGGTGCTAGTGAAGTCACACAACTTAGTGTTTTCAAGAGTAGTCATTTTTTTGGGTTTTCAAATAGGAAAGCAAACTTGTAAAACTAATTTTTTTGTGTTTTTTTAATAAAGAAAACAAGCAAACAAAGTAAAAAGAAACTAAGCAAAACAAAAACAACAAAGTAAAGATATTGGTTATGAGGGACTCCCCTTGTGAAGATGTCCTTGACTCCCCGGCAACGGCGCCAGAAAAATGCTTGATGGCTCTGAGTATGGCGCCCAGAAAAATGCTGGAGCAATGATGATGTAGAGCTTGTTGGGAAACCCAAGAGGAAGGTATGATGAGCACAGCAGCAAGTTTCCCTCAGTTATGAAACCAAGGTTTAATCGAACCAGTAGGAGCAAGGAAACACCCCAAAGGTGTTGCTAGTTGAGCGATGGCAGGGTGCACTATCGGTGCTAGTAGCAACGTGTAGACCTGCACAACACAACCACAGAACTTTGTCCCTAACTTGCGATGAGGTTCTCAATCTAACCGTGTCTTGCGGAAAACAAAGGATTAAACGTATCGAATGGAAAGAAGTAAAAGTTTGCAGAAAGTAAACACAAAATAGTAAACAGATTGTAGATTGTATGTAAAGACAAGGACCGGGATCCATAGTTCACTAGAGGTGGCTCTCCTTAAGATAGATAACATGCTGGGTGAACAAATTACAGCGGGGCAATTGACAAACATCGAGAAAGCAATACATGCATATACTAATCATCTTGACTCCTTTGGAACTTGATTGGGCATTACAACATTATACATAGACCGCCATCCAACTGCATCTATGACTAATAATCCACCTTCAGGTTATCATCCGAACCCCCTCCAGTATTAAGTTGCAAGCAACCGATTATTGCTTTACAAACTGCGTGTAAAGTAAACAATATGATTGTTCTATGAACAAAGGATTGTTGTTTTCTCCCTAGTAGCAACAACACATCTAGTACCTTAGAGATTTCTGTCACTTCCCCAGATTACCAGAGGCATGAACCCACTATCGAGCATAAATACTAACTCTTGGAGTTGCTAGCATCTACTTGGCCAAGATAGCTACTAACAACGGAAAGCATGCAAGATGACAAATAACAAAGACATGATATAATCAATAATCAATCTAAAATAGCATCTCAATATCCATCGGATCCCCGCAAACACAACATGCAGAATTACAAATAGATGATCTTGATCATGAACGGAGCTCACAAGATCTAGACATGAAAGCACAAAGGAGGAGAACCAGCCATCTAGCTACTACATGGATCCGTAGTCCAAGGATGAACTACTCACGCATCACACTGGAGGCTTGCATGGTGATGAAGAAGGCCTCCAGGGTGAATTCCCCTCTCCGGCAGGGTGCCGGGAAGAGCTTCAGATCCCTCCCGATCTAGGGATGGAGATGACAGCGGCTATAGACTCTTTCGTGGATTTTTGATCGGGTACTTAGGGTTTACGTCCGGAGGGCATCTTATAATCGGAAGGGGAGGCTGAGAGGGTGCTAGGGCTGGCCTCACCACCCCTAGCGCGGGCCAGGCTGGGCCATGCGGCCAGGTGGTGTGGTGGCCCCTAGCCCTTGTCCGTCTCATATTCTGGCACTTGATGACTTCCGAAAAATAGGCACTTTGGCTTTTGTCCCGTCCAATTCCGAGAATATTCATTTTCTGACTTTCGTGGAACCAAAAACAGCAGAAAACAGGCAGCTGGCACTGTGGCTCTTGTTAATAGGTTGGTCCAAGAAATCATATGAAAAGTACTCCAAAGTTGGAAAAAAACACAAGAAAGTGGATAAAACCAAACATGGAACATCAAAAATTATAGATACATTTGCAATGTATCACACTTCTTTTGCTTTCCTACGCTTGTAGCCTCTGGTTTCAACAACTTGTTTGTTTACAAAATTCCCTTGCATAGGAAGTGGGTTAGACTTAAACATGTGTATTTTTGCTTCTTAATGCTCTCTTTCACTTCAATTCATATTTCTAAGTGAGCATCATCAAAATTATCATGCCCATCTTAATGGCTATAAAGAAAGAGCTTTTTGGGAGACAACCCAAATTATTTGTGTTTTTGGTTTACTTTTGTTTTTCTTTGATTCTTGGAAGTTATTACTTCGGTAGTAACCTCTCCTTATCCTTTTGTTTGGTTTTTGTGTCAAGATCAACCTCTAATGAGAGAGAAGTAAGATTTGGGAAAGTTGTTGTCCCGAAACAGATTTTTGTGCTTCACTGTAAAATTCGTGAGAGATATCTGTATGTCAGATTGAGCTGTAGTTTTTTGTGCTTGTGCCCCAGGTTGTTATTTAACTTTTGTTAGTTTTGCACTTTTTGATTTGAGCAACAGAAGATTTTCGAAAAAATTGATCTTTACCTGCTAGTCTGTTTTGACATATTTTGCCATTCTTGCATTTGCTTCTTAAAACGATTTCCTTTTTGGATTATTTTTGGGTTTTCGGAAGGAGCTGTTACAGTAGCTTATGTTTTGATGGTTTTCAGTTGAAAGTGGACTCAAAAGGTTTTATCACTTCACTTATACTAATGTTGCTAATAAGAACTGTGTGAAGTTTCGTGTGAAAGAAATTTTCAGGTTAGTGGAGAAAATGGTGTAATAAGGAAGTGAAAAGTTTTATGACTCAAGCAATAATTGTATGAAGATAGAGATATTGATGTTATTCAAGTGGTGACTCCATAAGAATCTACTAGATACCAAATTCAGAGACCTACACAGTCTGTTTTCGAATAGGTAACAGTTCTGGTAAGAAAAGTTCCGCGAAAATACTATCCAACTATAGTTTTTGCAGCTTTTAGCCAAAAAGGAAAGTTACGAAGTGAAAGAGGGACGGAAACGGAGCCAGGATGGCTCACACCACCCTGTGGCGCAGGCCCACCCCTGGTCGCGCCACCAGGTGGTGTGGCCACCTCGGACTCTGTCTTCGACCCGTTTTCTCCCAGTACCTTCCTTTTGGTGTGAAACTTTGTAATATATAATCCCCCGGATCCCCCGAGGTTCGTATATTGTGTTTTCATCGTGTTTTTGTTTCGATCTGTTTCTGCCAGGAACTATTCTTGAAAGTTTAGAAGCACAATGGTGTCCACCAAGGATAAGGGAAAGGAGCCTATGGAGGAAGATCTCCAAGACCCCGGGCAGGAGAAGGAGATCAAGAGTGAAGGTGAAGAGGAGATAAAGCAATACCAGCATTCGCACACCGGAACTACCATTGCAAGCATTGGAGTAGTGGCAAACCCTGCCGGGATTATGTCAACTGGAAGGAAGCCTCCTCGTCACTGTTCAGATCCTTGGTCACTTCCTCCACGCACCAAGAATCCTTTCCATACCCTTATCCATGAGCATCAATACCAGAATATGCCCAAGGAGAAACTACCCGCCAATTGGGATTTGCCTCGTTCTAGCTATGCAGGGAAAGAAGACTTCAATGAGGTAGAGTGGGGGGAAATCACAAGAGCTGGGATCCGCTGCCCGACATGATCATGAGCCGCATCGAAGAAAATTCAAGGTTGATTCGCACTCTCACGTTCGAGATTGAGGATTTGGGGAAACTAATCAAAAAGCTCATTGAGAGGATACCACTACCACCGAAGGAGTAATTTGTCATTAGGTTTTGCATCCCCTTGGTTTGTTCCAAGCTTGGGGGAGTGCCGCGGTATCACATCACTATCTTCTATCTTTTTACCTTTTTAGTAGAGTCATATCATGAATAGAGAAGTTATCATGTAGGATGGTTTTCATTATGGAAGTGTCCCCTCTCTTGTTAGATATGTATCCCTTGGTGTGAGTTACCGTTATGGAATATTAATGAGAAGTTCTATCATTTACTCTTTTGCATATCTTATATTAGTTTTCAATTCGTGGTTATATGATTGATCTTGTTGTTAGTATTGGTATCACTTTGGGATCATTAAGTTAGTTTAGTTTGTTTTGGCAAACCTAGCTCGGTCAGTAGCAACACTATTTTTTAGAGTTGAATGAAAAGATAAAAGTACTCTAAAGAAAAATAATTTCATCATCTTTCTTTCTTGATTTGCTCATAAGTTTAGTATTCTCTAGTTAAGATCTTTTGTGCTCCCAAGGAAGATTGCATGTTTGTTTTTATCACTTGTATGTTTGTTTGTTTCCTTCAACTCTTATACTTGCTACCTAGCCTTGCTAGCCAAAAACCTGTACTGAGAGGGAATTCTTCTCGTGCATCCAATCCTTAAACCAAAACCTATGCCATTTGTGTCCACCATACCTACCTATTTGCATTATTGCTATTCCAGGTAAATTACTATTTTTATCTACCTTCCAAATTAAACTTGTTATGTGAAAATTAGTGATTAAAGATCTCACGAACTTGATGGCACACTTTATTTTCTTGCACTTAATAAACCTGAACCATTGGGTCCTTCTTTATTCCGTATATGCTTGTGCTTTATGAGTTGAAGTTAGCAGAACCATGTATCATGGGGAACGCATTCAACACTTCATTGGTACTTTGTACCTAGTTGATATCATGTTCTTTTGCCTATGGATCCTGGTGGTGTGAAATAAAAGGGGAACTTGTAAGATCATGGAGTTTATATGTGTGTTAGAGAAACGTCTGGGCCGCTAGCCTAAGCCATGCCTAATCATGGTGGAAACTTGCAGCATAACTATAGTGAGCATTCTATGAAGCATCCTCAATAACAACCTATGCAAATAGCGAATAAAAAGATCGCTGAGATGCTCATTGTCTGCTTGCCTTGCCATTTTGATTATGGGATATCTCCTATATCATGTGCAAGGGGTACCCCGTTAGCGGTTCTTTATGATACATATGTACTTACAATGACAAGAGCTTACTTGTGACTAAAGTTGAGTAGCATGAGGTTCGGTCTTCGTAAGTAAGGGGCATGAGATTTCGGCTTATAACTTGTTAAGCATATCCTATTAGTTGTGTCACTTTAACCTTAATCACCTTCAAGATGCTTATGATAGGGGCAATGAGAGCTGAAAGCTATTAAGTACCATAATTTTTGGAAGCTCTTTATGAAACTTGAATCCCTACTTCCTTCCATGAAGGCCTTTCTTTTACTTTTATCTTGAGTCTCCACCTCCTATCTTTATGCACCTACTTTGAGAGCATAGTGGCCATTCTTAGTTCTATGTGCATTGTCCCAAGACTTGTTGATTGATGCATAGCTTTGATATTGCTTGTTTTAAACTATTTGTATCTAGTCACTCTTATGAACTTTGAAGGTGCCCTATGCATTTATGTTTGCTACTCTATGAGGGACAAGTTGAATGCCACTATGCTATGTTTTCTTTATGTGAAACAAACAAATGTCTTGCAAAGCATTGTTATTCATGAATCTTTTGTTTGTGCCTTTTCATGTTGCAACATAGTTTCTTTGTGTTACTGCTAGAACTTTTTCTATAATGTTATGATTGAAGTACTATGATCCCAGCTATCAATGTTTTAGAAATACTTTGATCAAGTTTATGATGGTGCATGTCACCTCAAAAATTATTCTTTCTTTTTATCACTTACCTACTCAAGGACGAGCAGGAGTTAAGCTTGGGGATGTTGATACGTTGCTAACGTATCCATAATTTTTGATGTTCCATGCTTGGTTTTATATACTTTCTTATGTTTTGTTCCAACTTTGGAGTACTTTCTATACACTTTCTTGGACTAACCTATTAACAAGAACCAGAGTGCCAGCTGTCTGTTTGCTGCTGTTTTTGGTTCCAGGAAAGTCAGAAAATGAATATTCTTGGAATTGGACGGGACAAAAGCCAAAGTCAATTTTTCACCGAGGGACACATGGAGCCAGAATACGAGACGGAGAGGGGCCAGGGGCGCCACACCACCTGGCCATGCAGCCCAGCCTGGCCCGCGCCAGGGGGTGCTCTGGCTGCCTCCGGCACCCCCTCGGCCTCCCCTTTCGCCTATAGGATGCCTCCGATACAGAAACCCTAAGTACCCGATCAAAATTCCACAAAAGTGTTGGTAGCCGCCGTCATCTCCATCCCTAGATCGGGAGGGATCTGAAGCTCTTCCTGGCACCCTGCCGGAGAGGGGAATTCACCCTGGAGGCCTTCTTCATCATCATGCAAGCCTCCGGTGTGATGCGTGAGTAGTTCATCCCTGGACTACGGGTCCATGTAGTAGCTAGATGGCTGGTTCTCCTCCTTTGTGCTATCATGTTTAGATCTTGTGAGCTCCGTTCACGATCAAGATCATCTATTTGTAATTCTACATGTTGTGTTTGCGGGGATCCGATGGATATTGAGATGCTATTTCAGATTGATTATTGATTCTATCATGTCTTTGTTATTTGTGATCTTGCATGCTTTCCGTTGTTAGTAGCTATCTTGGCCAATTAGATGCTAGCAACTCCAAGAGTTAGTATTTATGCTCGATAGTAGGTTCATGCCTCTAGTAATCTGGGGAAGTGACAGAAATCTCTAAGGTACTAGATGTGTTGTTGCTACTAGGGAGAAAACAACAATCCTTTGTTCATAGAACAATCGTATTGTTTACTTTACACGCAATGCATAATGCAATTATCCGTTGCTTGCAACTTAATACTGGAGGGGGTTCGCATGATAACCTAAAGGTGGATTATTAGTCATAGATGTAGTTGGATTACGGTCTATGTATAATGTTGTAATGCCCAATCAAGTATCAAAGGAGTCAAGATGAGTAGTATATGCATGATTGCTTTCTCGAAGTTTGTCAATTGACCCGTTGTAATTTGTTCATCCAACATGTTATCTATCTTAAGGAGAGCCACCACTAGTGAACTATGCACCCCGGTCCTTTCTTTTATCATCAATCTACAATCAACTGTTTACTGCTTTCTGTTTACTTTCTGCAAACTATTACTTTCTTCCATTCGATACGTTTAATCCTTTGTTTTCAGCAAAACAGGTGAGATTGACAACCTCATCGCAAGTTGGGGGAAAAGTTCTGTGGTTGTGTTGTGCAGGTCTCCATGTTGCAGCTGGCACCGGTTGTGCTCCCTGCCAAAGTTCAGCTAGCAACACCTTTGGGGTGTTTCCTTGCTCCTACTGGTTTAATTAAACCTTGGTTTCATAACTGAGGGAAAACTTGCTGCTGTGCTCATCATACCTTCCTCTTGGGGTTCCCCAATGGGCTCGATATATTTTGGGCTTAGCACCCCCTCTGTTTTTAGGTCAGAGGGCTTATATAGGCAAAAGGAGAGGTCGAGGTGGAGTTTGAGGTCGCCACACCCCCTCTTGGCCTTGCCTGTCCTGGCCCGCGCGGCCAGGGGGTGTGGGCCCCTTGTGGCCCCTCTTCGTCCCGTCTTCTGGTTCTGTGAGTCTTCTGGTAAAATAGGAGTTTTGCGATATTTTCCGGGATTTTTCCTGAAAGTTGATTTCCTGCACAAAAACGAGACACCAAAGCAATTCTGCTGAAAACAGCGTTAGTCCGCATTAGTTGTATCCCAATCACACAAATTAGAGGATAAACAATAGCAAAAGTGTTTCGGAAAGTAGATACGTTTTGGACGTGTCAACTCCCCCAAGCTTAGCTTATTGCTTGTCCTCAAGCAATTCAATTAAAAACTGAGTGCGATATAAAGAAACTTTCATGAACACATTTGCTTCATAAGATGTATATATTCTCATCATATGATCAAATACTTAGGCAATTCATGATAAAGAGTATGCAAATAAGTTTACCTAGTGGTCATGCAAGCTATGAAGAGATTCCAACTCATTAATAATAAGTAACATGACACATAAGCATATGCAGGATTGTAGTGCTCATAAGAAGATATGATAAAGTGGTATCTCACTTGCCTTTCTTTGGAGCAAAACATAAATGCCAAGGCACCTCTAAAGTTTAAGTGAAGACTAGAAATAAAAATATCAAAGATTCAAGTGTCAAAGTTATGTCATAATTAACCATGTTTTGAGACAAGCACATTACACTAAGAATGATAGCTATGCTCTCGGGAAGGTGCTCAAAGAATAATGGTGACTCAACATAAGAGTGAAAGAAAAAGTTTGAAAGGCTTCCAAATGTTGAAAGTATGGTACTCATTAGCGTTGAGCTCTCATTGCCCCTATCATAAACATCTTTAAATGGTTAAGGTGAAAGTGAGGTCCAATATGAGTTATATGCTTGACAGACCATAAACTGGAAATCTCATGTCCCTTGAGTACGAGGGCTGCTCCTCATGCTACTCAACTTTAGTTACCAATAAGTTCTTGTCATAGTAAATACATGTGTATCATAGAGAACTGCCAACAGGGTATGATACGTTGCAAACGTATCTATAATTTTTGATGTTCCATGCTTGGTTTTATCTACTTTTTTCTGTTTTATCCATACTTTGGAGTACTTTTTATACACTTTCTTGGACTAACCTATTAACAAGATGCCACAGTGCCAGCTGCCCACTTTCTGTTGTTTTTGGTTCCAGGAAAGTCAGAATATGAATATTCTCAGAATTGGACGGGACAAAAGCCAAAGTCAGTATTTCACCGAGGGGGACACGGAGCCAGAATAAGAGACGGAGAGGGGCCAGGGGCCGCCCACACCACTTGGCCGCGCGGCCAGGCCTGACCCGCGCTAGGGGGTGGTGTGGCCGTGATGACCCACAAGTATAGGGGGTGTATCGTAGTATTTTCGATAAGTAAGAGTGTCGAACCCAACGAGGAGCAGAAGGTGCTGGCTAGTGGCTTGGAGCAGGAATTCTCTGTAAATACTTAACAAACGGATTTTTAGGGTTTTTTGATAATGCAAGTAAATAAAGTACGAGTAAATAAAAGACAATAAGAATAAATGCAGCAAGTGGTCCAATCCTTTATTCAGGAAAGGACAAGCCGGTTGTATTACTTAAGATGACCAAACATTCTCGAGGACACATGGGAATATCGTCAAGTGTTTTCGCTTCATGTAGTTGATTAATCTTCTTTAGTTTGCTAAGTGTTGTGTGGGTGAACCTGTGCTAATGTACTGACCTTCCTAGGACTAATACATTCTTCTGATTATACCCCTTGCAAGCATCCGCAAGTATAAGAAAGTAATTAAGGTAGAAACCTAACCACAACTTTAAACTCTAAGACCCTGACATCCCTTGTGCAATGGTTTCTTAACGGGGGTTCAGGTTTCTGTCACTCCGGCAACCCCTACGATTAGTAGCCAAATACACAATGCATTCCCCTAGGCCCATATAGGTGAAGTGTCATGTAGTCTACGTTCACATGACACCACTAGAAGAAGTACACCACAACTTAAATATCAAACTATTGAATCTTTCTCAACATAATTCCACTACTAACAACATGACTTCTCCCATGTCCTTAAGAACAAAACGAACTACTCACAAGACATCATATGGGTCATGATCAGAGATGAAATAATGATGTGTAACAATCTAAACATAAATGATAATTCAATGGTTCACTCAATAGCATCAACTACAAGGAGTAATCAACACCGAGAAAGTTTCCCCTAAGAACTATGCAAGATTCAACCCAATTGTTACAGTCGTAAGAAGTGGTGATGGTGCTGGTGATGATGGTGGTGATGATGATGATGATCCCGATGAAGTCCAGCTTGATGGTGGTGTTGATGGCGACGATCTCCCCTCTCCGGGAAGGAATTCCCCCGGCAGAATTCTATCTGCTGGAGAGATCTTTCTCTCTCGGTGTTTTCCGCCCCGCAGAGGCGGCGAAATCTTTCTGATGTCCCTCCCCGAGTCTTAGGGTTTCGGGAGGATAATATGCGCCAGAGGGGAGAGCCAGGGGTGGACCAGGGCGGCCACACCACCTGGTGGTGCGGCCTGGGGTGCCCCGCGCCTGGGGATGGTGTGGGCCCCCTATGGCCCATCTCCACTCCTCCTTTTGGCAATCTTCGTCTTTTGGAAAAATAGGATTTTCCATGTATTTTCTCAGATTTTCTAATCTTCGCGAATTTCGCCTCCAAATAACACCCTTTTCCATCAGAATCCTGACTGCAGCGCTCCATGCTCCAAAGGTCATCAACCATGCAAAACAGGTGAAATAACATAAGTATCATCTCTTAATATGAAATATATCAATGAATAACAGTAAATTATGATATAGAATAGTGATGCAAAATGGACGTATCAACTCCCCCCAAGCTTAGACTTCGCTTGTCCCCAAGCGAAAATTGAGCTCAATAAACATGACCTCGGGTTTATGGAGTGAAGAGTCGATAAAAGAATACGGACAAGAAGCATCACATTCATCAATTCGTAAGCCATAATAGAAGACAACTCACTATTATAAAACTTAACTTGCAATAAGTAAAGGAAACACAATAAAGATACATAAAGTAAATCATAATTGGTAATGGCAAACTTAGCTCTTGGTCAAAGAATAGTTAACAATTTGCTGGAGTTCACAAATAACTGTTTTTCAATGATAGCTTTCAAAGTAGTAGACACTAAGATAAGAGCAAAGTGCAAAACAAGGAACATAAGAAACATGATTGAATAAATCATCATATGAATGAATGAAACACAACAACTCAAAATACTTGCTGAGGTAAAAGGGAATAGGTTACTAACTCAAATAAAAAGTAAAAGAAAGGCCCTTCACAGAGGGAAGCAGGGATTTCAAGTTTCATAAAGAGCTTCCAAAAATTATGGTAGTTATTAGCTCTCATTGCCCCTATCATAGGCATCTTTAGGTGATTAAGGTTAAAGTGATCAAATATGAGGATATGATTGACAAGTTGCAAGTTTAAAATCTCATGTCCCTTGAATACGAGGGTCGCTCCTCATGTTACTCAAGTTTAGTCACCGGTAAGTTCATGTCATAGTAAGTACATGTGTATCATAGAGAACCGCCAACGGGGTACCCCTTGCCCAATGATACGGAAGAATCCCCATATCAAAATGACAAGGCAAGCAGACAACAAGCATCTCAGCAATCTTCTTACTTACCATAGGAATATGGTGCTTTTTTCTCTCTTTCATCTTTTCTCATTTTTTTCTTTTTCTCTTTTTCTCAATCTCAATCTCTTTTTTTATAAGAAGAATGCTTCATAGATGCTCGTTATGGTTACGCTACAGGTTTCCACCATGACAGCATGGATTAGACCGGCGGCCCAGGCGTTTCTCTAACACACATACATAACTCCATGGACTTACAAGCTTCCCTTTCATTTCACACCGACGACATCCATAGACAAAAGAACATGATATCAACTAGGTACAAAGTACCGGTGCAATGTTAAAAGCGTTTCCCATGATAGCATGGTTCTGCTAATTCTCAACTTACAAAGCGCAAGCATATACGCAACATAGATGGGCACAATGGTTCAAGTTTATTAAATGCAAGAAAGTAAAGTGTGCCATCAAGTTCGTGAGAGCTTTAATCACTAATTTTCACATAACAAGTTTAATTTGGAAGGTAGATAAAAACATGAATTTACTTGGAATAGCAATAATGCTAATAGGTAGGTATGGTGGACACAAATGGCATAGGTTTTGGTCACGAGAACCATTCCCTCTCAGTACAGGTTTTTGGCTAGCAAGGGTGGGTAGCAAGCATAAGAATTGAAGGAAACAAACAAACATACAAGTGATAAAAACAAACATGCAATCTTCCTTGGAAGCACAAAATATCTTAACTAGAGAATACTAAACTTATGAGCAAATCAAGAAAGAAAGATGATGAAATTATATTTCTTTAGGGTACTTTTATCTTTTTCATTCAATTCTCAAAATAGTGTTGCTACTGACTGAGCCAGGTTTGCCAAAACCAACTAAATTAACTCCATGATCCCAAAGTGATACCAATACTAACGACAAGATCAATCATATAACCATGAATTGAAAACTAATATAAGATATGCAAGAGAGTAAATGATATAACTTCTCATTAATATTCCATAACGGCATCTCACACCAAGGGATACATAGATATCTAACGAAAGAGGGGACACTTCCATAATGCAAACCATCCAACATGATAACTTCTCTATTCATGATATGACTACTAAAAAGGTAAAAATATAGAAGATAGTGATGTGATACCGCGGCACTCCCCCAAGCTTGGAACAAACCAAGGGGATGCCAAAACCTGATGAAGAATTACTCCTTCGGTGGTGGTGGTATTCTCTCATGATCGTCCGACTTCCAAGGTAAGGGATCCCCATCAACGAAAGACATCCTGGTCTCCATCATCCTGAAACTAGCAACAACACTTATGTGTTTAAACCTAACCGCATACTCATAGTTTTGATTTTGAACGTCGTAGAGGTGTGCTTGCAGTTGGTTGCTTGTTTGGTGGAGTGAGAGAATTTCATCCTTGAGCTCAGAAGTCTCCTTTTGGTGCTCGTCGATGAGTTCGGAATAAATCTTATGCATGATATCCACTTCGCGTTCCGCCATCTTCTTGTACCTGAAGACTTCTTGCTTCAGCACTTCCATCCGGTCCTCTAGACTTCCTTCACCTTTAGGACCTTGAACCTCTTTTATCCGTACTTCCCCATCTTCAAGCAACAACTCATTGGGATGAATCCTCAACTCTCGCATGTATGGGTTGATGATATCCGTTGAGGAATCTTCCTTGGTTGATCCAGAGGAAGACATTGTGGCTCCAAAACTGGGACTCTACCTGTCAGAAACAGATCAAAACAAAAACACGACGAGAACACGGTATATGAACCTCGGGGGATCCGGGGGATTATATATTACGAAGTTTTACAACAAAAGGAAGGTACTAGGAGAAAACGGGTCGGAGACGGAGTCCGAGGCAGCCACACCACCTACTGGCGCGGCCAAGGGCCACGCCAGGGGGTGGTGTGAGCCACCCTGGCTCCGTTTCCGTCCCTCTTTCGCTTCGTAGCTTTCTTTGTTGGATAAAAACTCCAAAAATATAACTGGATAGAATTTTTGCGGAACTTTTCTTACCAGAACTGTTACCTATTCGAAAACGAACTCTACAGGTCTCTCAAATTGGTCTTTAATGAATTTTTCCGGAGTTACCACTTGAATACCAACAATATCTTGATCTTCATACTCATATTGCTCGATTCATAAAACCTTTCACTTTGTTATTACACCATTTTTTCTACTAACCTGGAAATTTCTTTCACACAAAACTTCACACAATTCTCATTAGCAACATTAGTATAAGCAAGGTAATAAACCTTTTAAGTTCAATTTCAACTGAAATCCATCAAAACATAAGCTAGTGTAGCAACTCCTTCCGAAAACCCAAAAATAATTCAAAAAGGAAATCGTTTTAAGAAGCAAATGCAAGAGTGGCAAAATCTGTCAAAGCAGATCAGCAGGTAAAGATCAATTTTTTAGAAAATCTTCTGTTGCTCAAATCAAAAAGTGCAAAACTAACGAAAGTTAAATAACAACCTGGGGCAGAAGAACAAGAAATTACAGCTCAATCCGACATACAGAGATCTCTGACGATTTTTTACGGTAAAGCACAAAAATCTGTTTCGGGACAGCAACTTCCCCAAATCTTACTTCTCTCTCATTAGAGGTTGATCTTGACACAAAAACCAAACAAAAAGGATAAGGAGAGGTTATTACCGAAGTAATAACTTCCAAGACTCAAAGAAACAAAAACAAACTGAAAACAAGAGTATATTGGGTTGTCTCCCAAAAAGCTCTTTCTTTATAGCCATTAAGATGGGCATGATAGTTTCAATGGTGCTCACATAGGAATATGAATTGAAGTGAGAGAGAGCATTAAGAAGCAAAAATACACATGTTTAAGTCTAACCCACTTCCTGTGCAAGGGAATTTTGTAAACAAACAAGTTATTGAAACCAGAGGCTACTAGCATCGAAAGGCAAAAGAAGTACAGCATAAAAACTTTCAGCATAAAGCGAGGAAACTTGATATTATTGAGATGCATAAGAACAATCTTTCCTCTCTCATAATAACTTTCAGTATCATGCATAAATTTAATGATACAGCTATCACAAGAACCCTGGTAGCAATGATCACTTATCCTAACAGAAAACACAGGAACACTAGCTCTCATAACACTACTTTGTGAAACAATATTAGGGATATCCTTATAGAGGATAGTGTGTCCATCTTCTACATATTTAGTGACAAAGTCTTTCGCATTTGCTATTATAGGTTCATCATCCTTATGTTTATCAGGTTCACCAGCCTTATTCGTACTTCCATTAACCATACTAGTTATCATAGAATGTTCCTTTATCTTTACTGGGAAAGGCATTTTCTCAATGTAAGGTTCAGGTAAAACATGATTAGTAGTATAAACTTCAGTATTTCTTGCAGGAACACTCTTAGCAACATCTTTATATGGTTCATGATACTTATTCCACTTCTTTTTAGGAACTTCTATATAGGAAGCAAAAGCCTTAAAATAAGATGCAATAGCTTGAGAGTCTAGACCATAAGCATTTTTAATATTTTGAAAGTCGCCAGTTCCCATAAAAGATTCAATGCATTCATAGTCATAATTTATACCTGACTTTCTTCCTTTGTCATTCTCCCATGCTTCAGCATTGTCTTGAATACGGTCCAGAAGATCCCATTTAACTTCTTCTTCCATGCGAGTGAATGATCCAGCACAAGAAGCATCTAATAAATCCTTATCATGTAGAGGGAGCCTTGCATAAAATTACTGATAATAATATTGTTGAGGAGCTCATGAATGGGACATTTGAGCATTAGTAACTTCAGTCTCCCCCAAGCTTGAGTTATACTCTCTCCATCAAGAGGCCAAAAGTTGTATATTTGATTCCGATCTTTATGAACCTCACTAGGAGGATAAAAATTTGAATAAAAGAGAGGTACTACTTCCTCCCATTCAAGAGCTTGGCCATTCTTCAGCAGATTATACCATTCCTCGGCTCTTCCTTTCAGTGATAATGAGAATAACTTCTTCTTGAGTTGATCTGTTGTAATACCTGCACACTTGAACAACCCGCATAATTCGTGTATAAAGAGCAAATGATCACCGGGATGGACAGTTCCATCTCCAACACAATAGTTATCCATAACACGATCAATAATCCTTGTAGGTATTTTAAAAGTATCATTCTCAACAGGTTGTGGTTCATCTACTACGTTAGCAGTGGTAGTAGCATTACGAAATAAGAAACTCAGCGAATTATCCATATTGAAAATAAAGCAACAAACAGAAATAAACAATACTCACAGTAGAAATTTCCTTTACGAGTTCCACTCTCCAATAGCGCTTCACTCCCCGGCAACGGCGCCAGAAAATAGTCTTGATAACCCACAAGTATATGGGGTGTATCGCAGTATTTTTGATAAGTAAGAGTGTTGAACCCAACAAGGAGCAGAAGGTGCTGTCTAGTGGCTTGGAGCAGGAATTCTCTGCAAATACTTAGCAAACGGATTTTTAGGGGTTTTTGATAATGCAAGTAAATAAAGTATGAGTAAATAAAAGACAATAAGAATAAATGCAGCAAGTGGCCCAATCCTTTATTCAGCAAAGGACAAGCCGGTTGTATTACTTAAGATGACCAAACGTTCTCGAGGACACATGGGAATATCGTCAAGTGCTTTCGCTTCATGTAGTTGATTAATATTCTTTAGTTTGCTAAGTGTTGTGTGGGTGAACCTGTGCTAATGTACCGACCTTCCTAGGACTAATACATACTTGTGATTATACCCCTTGCAATCATCCGCAAGTACAAGAAAGTAATTAAGGTAGAAACCTAACCACAACTTTAAACTCTAAGACCCTGACGTCCCTTGTGCAATGGTTTTCTAACGGGGGTTCAAGTTTCTATCACTCCGGCAACCCCTACTATTAGTAGCCAAATACACAATGCATTCCCCTAGGCCCATATAGGTGAAGTGTCATGTAGTCGACGTTCACATGACACCACTAGAAGAAGTACACCACAACTTAAATATCAAACTATTGAATCTTTCTCAACACAATTCCACTACTAACAACATGACTTCTCCCATGTACTGAAGAACAAAACAAACTACTCACAAGACATCATATGGATCATGATCATAGATGAAATAATGATGTGTAACAATCTGAACATAAACGATAATTCAATGGTTCACTCAATAGCATCAACTACAAGGAGTAATCAACACCGGGAAAGTTTCCCCTAAGAACTATGCCAGATTCAACCCAATTGTTACAGCGGTATGAAGTGGTGGTGATGGTGCTGGTGATGATGATGGTGGTGGTGGTGATGATGATGATCCCGATGAAGTCCATCTTGATGGTGGTGTTGATGGTGAAGATCTCCCCTCTCCGGGAAGGAATTCCCCTGGCAGAATTCTGTCTACCAGAGAGATATTTCTCTCTCGGTGTTTTCCGCCCCGTAGAGGCGGCAGAATCTTTATGTGGTCCCTTCCCGAGTCTTAGGGTTTCGAGAGGATAATATACGCCAGAGGTGAGAGCCAGGGGTGGACCAAGGCGGCTACACCACCTGGTGGCGCGGCCTGGGGTAGCACGTGCCAGGGGGTGGGTGGGCCCCCTGTGGCCCATCTCCACTCCTCCTTCTGGCAATCTTCGTCTTCTGGAAAAATTGGATTTTCCATGTATTTTCCCGGATTTTCTGATCTTCGTGAATTTCGCCTCCAAACAGCACCCTTTTACATCAGAATCCTGACTCCAGCGGTCCATGCTCCAAAATTCATCAACCATGCAAAAACAGGTGAAATAACATAAGTATCATCTCTCAATATGAAATATATCAATGAATAACAATAAATTATGATATAGAATAGTGATGCAAAATGGACGTATCAGGCCACCTAGGGCACCCCCTCGGCCTCCCCTTTCGCCTATAAGATGCCTCCAATACAGAAATCCTGAGTACCCGATCAAAAGTCCACGAAAGAGTTTGTAGCCACCGTCATCCCCATCCCTAGATCGGAAGGGATCTGAAGCTCTTCCCGGCACCCTGGCGGAGGGGAGAATTCACCCTGGAGGCCTTCTTCATCACCATGCAAGCCTCTGGTGTGATGCGTGAGTAGTTCATCCTTGGACTACAGGTCCATGTAGTAGCTAGATGGTTGGTTCTTCTCCTTTGTGTTACCATGTCTAGATCTTGTGAGCTCTGTTCATGATCAAGATCATCTATTTGTAATCCTACATGTTGTGTTTGCGGGGATCCGATGGATACTGAGATGCTATTTTAGATTGATTATTGATTCTATCATGTCTTTGTTATTTGTGATCTCGCATGCTCTCCGTTGTTAGTAGATATCTTGGCCGAGTAGATGCTAGCAACTCCAAGAGGGAGTATTTATGCTCGATAGTGGGCTCATGCCTCTAGTAATCTGGGGAAGTGACAGAAATCTCTAAGGTACTAGATGAGATGTTGCTACTAGGGACAAAACAACAATCCTTTGTTCATAGAACAATTGTATTGTTTACTTTACACGCAATGCATAATGCAATTATCTGCTGCTTGCAACTTAATACTGGAGGGGGTTCAGATTGATAACCTGAAGGTGGATTATTAGTCATAGATGCAGTTGGATTACGGTCTATGTATAATGCTGTAATGCCCAATCAAATCTCATAGGAGTCAAGATGATTAGTATATGCATGTATGATTTCTCGATGTTTGTCAATTGTCCCGCTGTAATTTGTTCACCCAACATGTCATCTATCTTAAGGAGAACCACCACTTGTGAACTATGGACCCTCGTCCTTTCTTTTACCATCAATCTACAACTGTTTACTATTTTCTGTTTACTTTTTGGAAGCTATTACTTTCTTCCACACAATATGTTTAATCCTTTGTTTTCAGCAAAATCGGTGAGATTGACAACCTCACTATAAGTTGGGGGCAAAGTTTTGTGGTTGTGTTGTGCAGGATTCCAAGTTGGAAACAACACCTTGGAGGTGTTTCCTTGCTCCTACTGGTTCGATAACCTTGGTTTCATAACTGAGCGAAAAATTGTTGTCGTGCTCATCATAACTTCCTCTTGGGGTTCCCCAACGAGCTCGACGTGTTGATCCAATAATCAGGGTACCCCTTGCACATGATACATGAGCTATCCCATATCAAAGTGACAAGGCAAGCAAACAATGAGCATCTCAGTAGTCTTCTTATTTACCATGGGAAAATGGTGCTTTTTTCTCTCTTTCCTCTTTTCAATATGTGTCTTTTTTTGTAAGAAGAAAGATTCATAGATTGCTCACTATGGTTATGCTGCAAGTTTCCACCATGATTAGGCATGGCTTAGGCTAGCGACTCAGGTGTCTCTCTAACACATATACATAACTCCATGGACTCACAAGCTCCCCTTTTATTTCACACCAACGACATCCGTAAACAAAAGAGCATGATATCAACTGGGTATATATTTACAGGTGTTGAAAGCATTCCCCATGACAACACGGTTCTGCTAACTCCCAGCCTATAATTTGCAAGCATATAACTTTCATGGACAGTCACAATAGTTCAGGTTTATTAAGTGCAAGAAATAAAGTGTGGCATCAAGTTCGTGAGAGCTTTACTAACTAACTTTCTCATAACAAGCAAACATGTTATTCGGAAGAAAACAAGGCATACTAAATATGCACGGAATAGCAAATGATGCTAATAGGTAGGTATGGTGGACACTTTTGGCAATATTGGTTTTGGGGAGTTGGAAACACGAGTAGAGATCATACTCAGTGCAAGTGAAGGCCAGCAATAGAAAGGGAGCGACAAACGAGAGAGCAATAACTATCACAATCATGCTTGCAACAAAACAGGACTAATTATGGCATGAAAGTGATTCAAGAATCCTGAGGAAAAATAATTCATCGAGGCTTAACTGATTATTGTTTCAGTCATATGCATGCGTGAGCATGTGCCAAGTCGATTCAAACGAAACATTCCGAGGAGGATACCACAATGTCATACCAAGTTGTGAATATAACAATGCAATCAAACATTCATATGACATGCTACAAACCATTAGCAAGATGGAGCTAATCATAAGAAAACAAGAACTACTAAGCATCCATAGATAACATACACCTTACATAAACAGACTAAGCATGCCCACAATAATGAGTATATGTACAAAAATGAAAACAAATAGAGTTCATTACCAGCCTCTTACCACACCTCAAGTTGTCATTAATCTTCATTATTGCCCTTCACTTGTGTGACTTGAATAATAAGATAAATCCAATCTCCAAGGAGTCACTGAGGACCACTGAACTCTGCAACGAACTTTACAAAACCAGAGAAGAACAAGAAATATTTTTGGGTTTTTGATTTTTAAAGGCAAGAACCAAAAGGAAGAACAAGCAAAGTGAAATCTTTTTGGGTTTTTCGAATAATCCAACAAAAGCTAAAAAGGAAGAAGCAAACCAAGGCTAAGAGATAAAGAACCAAACAAAGAGAAATAACAAAAATATTTTTGGTCTTTTTGTGTTTTGGAAAGCAGAAATAAAGCAAGAACAAAACACTCAAAAGAAAACGAAACGTGAATATACAAAGTACCGACTGAACATGATATGTAGATCAGTTGATGTCGGTATACCTCCCCCCAAGCTTAGGCTTTTGGCCTAAGTGGGTATCAATCCCAAGTTGGCCAAGATGGAGCACCTCCGTAATACGATGAAGAAGTTCCTTCGTCCTGATACAAACTCGAGGATGCCCCAGCATAGTGCGCGGAGTAGTCGTAAGAGGGCACATCCCCCTGGTGTTGCCCGTGGAAACCAAGCAAGCAGAGCTGCTCGTCCACCTCCTCCTTGGAATGCGACCATGGCATCCTGCAAATACTAAACAAAGTGGACTGTGGCAAAGGAATTTCCCTCTCGTCTCCATTAGTAAACAACATCCTGTAAAATAAATTCTCGGTACTAGAGTCAGTAGTAACAAAGTGATGTGTTTTCATAGCAGCAAGATCAAGCCTTTGTGGAGTCAACACAGTGTCATTAGGATCCACAGAAAATTCTAAGGCAGCAACCATGTGTGTGGCAATAATGCCCCCATAAATTGGTCCTCTAGCGGGTAGGCGGCGAGCAATGAGAGAACCAAGATTATACTTGGTATCATTATTAAGTGTAGCAGCGAGGAAGGGTAAATGATAATTAGAAATATTACTAGTGTTCTCCCTACCAAGAATTCTAGTGCCAAGATAATAAGCAAAATATCTAAGAGCTGGGAGTTGAATGTTCCTTATCTTCCCCCGCTGAGTTGTGCGGTCATCGTCATTTGTCACACGTCGCTAGAACTCCAGCGAATCAGCGGGTCGACCTTGGATCTTCATCACTGTCCTAGTCATGCATATGCCTATAATGCTGCAAAATCTCTCCAATGGCATGGTAATATGCATATTATAAATTTTGAACGAAACAGTTGACCGTTAAGGGGTGTTAGTGAAAGTGAAACTTTCAACAAAATATTGGGTGAGCACAGCATATTGCTCACTCTCATCCTCCATGTAAGTGGTCAGACCAACCCTCTGAACAAGGAGTAAGAAATCATAGAGGATCCATGTATCTTGCAAAAAGTCAAAACAAGGGAAGGTAGAGGGTGAGCATCTCCCCCATCTCCTTCATTGCCAAAGAGTGGTGCAATAAGATCTTCATTATATGATGGCCTAAATTGAGAAGCTGGTCTCAAAGGCCTTGCCCTCCTGGGTGTGTCCCTCTCAAATACTTCTCCAAAAGTGTGGTTGTTCATCTCCGCTATGAAATTTAAACATCCATCATACAAGTGATTGCAAAGTGATTACATAATGAAAGGAAATACTTATAGGGACTTGTAAGAGGCCTAAACATGCATCAAAACAACTTTTCTAAGCATTGAACAAGCTTACAAGCTCACATAACCTGTCACCTACAGTAGCTAAATACTCAAGATATAAACCACTAATCACAAATCTACTTGGACAAGCGAAAGAGTCACATACCGGAGAACAAATGCTCCAAATATCAGCAGCAAAGATGGGATGAGCAAGGAGATCGAAAATCGCAAGCAAGAACAGCAAGAACACGAGTTTGAGCAATGAACATGTGTTTTCTCAAGAGAGAGAAAGAAGTGGCAGGTGAGAGAGTAACTGGAGGGCAAGGGGTGGCCCACACCATGTCCAGGCGCGCCCCTGGTGTGGCCGTGCCATCAGGTGGTGTGCCTTCCTGGTGGGCCCCCGGGTCACTCCAAGTACTTCTCTACCCCTATTTTGTCATAAAAATTTAATATGAATTTTCTTGAATTTTTCGAGACACTTTATTTTTTAGCAATTTTCAGGTATTGATGGATAATTTTCTGGTAGAAAGATTATTTTGGAATGATGCAATAACAAAACAAAAATAAAACTTTAGAAGTTCTAAGACACTCTAATATGCAAACAACTAGCGATAAAAAAGTAAACTACGTGAAAACAAAAATTAAAATGGAAAAAGTAAAAGTAAGCAAAGATAATCATGGTGAAAGCATTATTTTGTTCATTAAAATCCCTTTGTTAACAAGGTTGATCAGGTCTTGTTACCAAAACATATTATATGAAACAAAACTTTGCATTCCACTAAATGATTATATTACCTCAACCTTGATAGCAATGGTCCCAATCATAATAGTTTCATATTTTTCTCGTGGTATGGGACAATATATTTCTCCAACTTGGATGCCCTCAATATTTTCAATTGAATTTAAACCATAATTCCTATCAATCTTCTTGGGGAAATAGACAGTATGCTCCTTGTCATTAACATTAAAAGTTACCTTTCCTTGATTGCAATTAATAACAGCTCCTACAGTATTAAGAAAAGGTCTCCCAAGAATAATAGACATATTATCATCTTTAGGCATTTCAAGCACAACAAAGTCAGTTAATATCAAGAAATTGTGAGCCACTTGAACAGGAACATCCTCACATATACCAACAGGAATGGTAGTAGATTTATCAGCCATTTGCAAAAAATTGTGTAGCATGTGTATGTGGTGGTGTAAGGAGCTTACTCATCACAGATGGTGAATCAAGAACAACAGAGGTGTTCAGAACCGTACCTCTCCTTGTAGTGGATGGTAATATAGGAACCTTTCCATCACGAGATTTACCCAAGATGAATGGATGGCAGCGAACAATAGTGATTCCAAGTGAACTTAATAAATAGAGCTATGCTCCCCGGCAACGGCGCTAGAAAATAGTCTTGATGACCCACAAGTATAGGGGATTGCAACAGTCTTCAAGGGAAGTAAAACCTAATTTATTTATTCGACATAAGGGGAGCCAAAGAATATTTATAAGCCTTAACAAATGACTTGTCAATTCAGCTGCACCTGGAAACAATCTTGCTCGCAGTAGTTTATCAGTAGTAACAGTTTTGTAGTAGCAATAGCAAAGTAAAGCAGTAGTAAAAGTAAAGACAGTAGTAACAATTGTAGTAAACAGTAGGATTAAAGCGCGGTAGGCATAGGGATGGATGGACGGGCATTGCATGGACAAGACAATTCATATACCAATCAAGATATAGGACATTTGCAGATAAATAAGATAAAGTATCCAAGTACTAAATGATCACATGCATGTGTTCCATATATAGTCATACGTGCTTGTAATGAGAACTTACACAATATCTTTTGTCCTTCCAGCCCATTTATAGTGGGGCCTCAAGGGAACTACTCGCAATTAAGGTGCTCCTTTTAATAGAGCACCGAAGCAAAGCATTAACACTCCATGAACACATGTGATCCTCACATCAAAGCCATCCCCTCCGGTTATTCCGATTCTTGTCACTTTGGGGCCTTTGGTTTCGGACAACAATATGTGTATACAACTTGCAGGTAAGATCATAAACAATACTATCATCATGAATCAATAACATGTTCAGATCTGAAATTATGGCACTCGGGCCCTAGTGACAAGCATTAAGCACAACAAGTTGCAACAAAGTCAAAAAGCACTAAAAGTAGATACTAGGCACCATGCCCTAACAATCTGATGCCATTACATGAACAATCTCATCCAATTCCTACCATCCCCATAGCCTACAGCGGGGGATTACTCACTCATGGATGGGGGAATCATGGATGGTTGATGGAGAAGCGATGATGACGATGATGGTGATGATCTCCTCCAATTCCCCATCCCGGCAGGGTGCTAGAATGGAGTTTCTGGTTCCGAATCGCGGTTTCTGGTGGTGGCGGCACAACGGAACTCTATCTGGAAAAACGTCGAATCCCCCTCTGTTTTTAGGTCAGAGGGCTTATATAGGCGAAAGGAGAGGTCGAGGCGGAGTCCGAGGCGGCCACACCCCTCCTGACGCAGCCAGGGGGTGTGGGCCCCTCGTGGCTCCTCTTTGTCCTGTCTTCTGGTTCCGTGAGTCTTCTGGTAAAATAGGAGTTTTGCGACTTTTTCCGGGATTTTTTCTGAAAGTTGATTTCTTGCACAAAAATGAGACACCAAAGCAATTCTGCTGAAATAGCATTAGTCCTCATTAGTTGTATCCAAATCACACAAATTAGAGGAGAAACAATAGCAAAAGTGTTCGGGAAAGTAGATACGTTTTGGATGTATCAATTCGTGCCTGTCGAAGAGCTCTTTGTCTCTCTCTGTGTGTGTAGTTTCCGCCCCACAGAGGCGAAGGAACCTTTCTGTGGTCGCTGATGGCCCAAAATATCAAGCTTGTTGGGGAACCCCAAGAGGAAGATAAGATGAGCACAGCAGCAAGTTTTCCCTCAGTTATGAAACCAAGGTTATCGAACCAGTAGGATCAAGGAAACACCTCAAAGGTGATCAAGCTTGTTGGGGAACCCCAAGAGGAAGATAAGATGAGCACAGCAGCAAGTTTTCCCTCAGTTATGAAACCAAGGTTATCGAACCAGTAGGATCAAGGAAACACCTCAAAGGTGTTGCTAGCTGGCCTTTGGCAGGGCGCACTACCGGCGCCAGTAGCAACGTGGAAACTTGCACAACACAACCACAGAACTTTGTCCCCAACTTATAGTGAGGTTGTCAATCTCATCAGTTTTGCTGAAAACAAAGGATTAAACGTATTGTGCGGAAGAAAGTAATAGTTTGCAGAAAGTAAACAGAAAACAGTAAACATTTGATTGTAGATTCATGATAAAAGAAAGGACCGGGGTCCATAGTTCACTAGTGGTGGCTCTCCTTAAGATAGATAACATGTTGGGTGAACAAATTACAACGGGTCAATTGACAAACTTCGAGAAAGCAATCATGCATATAGTACTCATCTTGACTCCTTTGATACTTGATTGGGCATTACAACATTATACATAGACTGTAATCCAACTACATCTATGACTAATAATCCACCTTTAGGTTATCATGCGAACCCCCTCCAGTATTAAGTTGCAAGCAACGGATAATTGCATTACGCATTGCGTGTAAAGTAAACAATACAATTGTTCTATGAACAAAGGATTGTTGTTTTCTCCCTAGTAGCAACAACACATCTAGTATCTTAGAGATTTCTGTCACTTCCCCAGATTACTAGAGGCATGAACCCACTATCGAGCATAAATACTAACTCTTGGAGTTGCTAGCATCTAATTGGCCAAGATAGCTACTAACAACGGAAAGCATGCAAGATCACAAATAACAAAGACATGATAGAATCAATAATCAATCTGAAATAGCATCTCAATATCCATCGGATCCCTGCAAACACAACATGTAGAATTAAAAATAGATTATCTTGATCGTGAACGGAGCTCACAAGATCTAAACATGATAGCACAATGGAGGAGAACCAGCCATCTAGCTACTACATGGACCCATAGTCCAGGGATGAACTACTCACGCATCACACCGAAGGCTTGCATGATGATGAAGAAGGCCTCCAGGGTGAATTCCCCTCTCCGGCAGGGTGCCAGGAAGAGCTTCAGATCCCTCCCGATCTAGGGATGGAGATGACGGCGGCTACCAACTCTTTCGTGGAATTTTGATCGACTACTTAGGGTTTCTGTATCGGAGGCATCTTATAGGCGAAAGGGGAGGCCGAGGGGGTGCCGGAGGCGGCCAGACCACCCCCTGGCGCGGGCCAGGCTGGGCTGCGTGGCCAGGTGGTGTGGTGCCCCTGGCCCCTCTCCATCTCGTATTCTGGCTCCAGGTGTCCCTCGGTGAAAAATTGACTTTGGCTTTTGTCCCGTCCAATTCCGAGAATATTCATTTTCTGACTTTCCTGGAACCAAAAACAGCAGAAAACAGGCAGCTGGCACTGTGGCTCTTGTTAATAGGTTAGTCCAAGAAAGTGTATAGAATGTACTCCAAAGTTGGAACAAAACATAAGAAAGTATATAAAACCAAGCATGGAACATCAAAAATTATGGATACGTTAGCAACGTATCAACATCCCCAAGCTTAACTCCTGCTCGTCCTTGAGTAGGTAAGTGATAAAAAGAAAGAATAATTTTTGTGGTGACATGCACCATCATAAACTTGATCAAAGTATTTGTAAAACATTGATAGCTGGGATCATAGTACTTTAGTCATAACATGAAAGACAAAGTTCTAGCAGTAACACAAAGCAACTATGTTGCAACATAAAAAGGCACAAACAAAAGATTCATGAATAACAATGATTTGCAAGACATTTGTTTGTTTCACATAAAGAAAACATAGCATAGTGCCATTCAGCTTGTCCCTCATAGAGTAGCAAACATAAATGCATAGGGCACCTTCAAAGTTCATAAGAGTGACTAGATACAAATAGTTTAAAACAAGCAATATCAAAGCTATGCATCAATCAACAAGTCTTGGGACAATGCACATAGAACTAAGAATGGCCACTATGCTCTCAAAGTAGGTGCATAAAGATAGGAGGTGGAGACTCAAGATAAAAGTAAAATAAAGGCCTTCATGGAAGGAAGTAGGGATTCAAGTTTCATAAAGAGCTTCCAAAAATTATGGTACTTAATAGCTTTCAGCTCTCATTGCCCCTATCATAAGCATCTTGAAGGTGATTCAGGTTAAATTGACACAACTAAGAGGATATGCTTAAGAAGTTATAAGCCGAAATCTCATGCCCCTAACTTACGAAGACCGAACCTCATGCTACTCAACTTTAGTCACAAGTAAGCTCTTGTCATTGCAAGTACATATGTATCATAAAGAACCGCTAGTGGTGGCTCTCCTTAAGATAGATGACATGTTGGGTGAACAAATTACAGTGGGGCAATTGACAAACATCGAGAAAGCAATATGCATATACTACTCATCTTGACTCTTTTGAGTTTCCATTGGGCATTACAACATAATACATAGACCGTAATCCAACTGCACCTATGACTAATAATCCACCTTCAGGTTATCATCTGAACCCCCTCCAGTATTAAGTTGCAAACAACAGATAATTGCATTACACATTGTGTGTAATGTAAACAATACTATTGTTCTATGAACAAAGAATTGTTGTTTTCTCCCTAGTAGCAACAGCACATCCAGTACCTTAGAGATTTCTATCACTTCCCCAGATTACTAGAGGAATCAACCCACTATCGAGCATAAATACTAACTCTTGGAGTTTCAAGCATCTACTTGGCCAAGATAGATACTAACAACAGAAAGCATGCAAGATCACAAATAACAAAGACATGATAGAATCAATAATCAATCTGAAATAGCATCTCAATATCCATCGGATCCCTACAAACACAACATGTAGGAATTACAAATAGATGATCTTGATCATGAACGAAGCTCACAAGATCTAAACATGATAGCACAAAGGAGGAGAACCAGCCATCTAGCTACTACATGGACCCGTAGTCCAAGGATGAACTACTCATGCATCACACCGGAGGCTTGCACGGTGATGAAGAAGGCCTCTAGGGTGAATTCTCCCCTCCGGCAGGGTGCCAGGAAGAGCTTTAGATCCATCCCGATCTAGGGATGGAGATGACGGCGGCTACAGACTCTTTCATGGAATTTTGATCGGGTACTTAGGGTTTCTGTATCGGAGGTATCTTATAGGCGAAAGGGGAGGCCGAGGGGGTGCTGGAGGTGGCCAGACCACCCCCTGGCATGGGCCAGGCTGGGCCGCACGGCCAGGTGGTGTGGTGGCCCCTGGCCCCTCTCCGTCTCGTACTCTGGCTCCTTGTGTCCCTCGGTGAAAAACTGACTTTGCCTTTTGTTCCGGACAATTCCGAGAATATTCAGTTTCTGACTTTCCTATAACCAAAAACAGCAGAAAACAGGCAGCTGGCACTGTGGCTCTTGTTAATAGGTTAGTCCAAGAAAGTGTATAGAAAGTACTCCAAAGTGTGGACAAAACATAAGAAAGTAGATAAAAACCAAGCATGGAACATCAAAAATTATGGATACGTTAGCAACATATCAACATCCCCAAGCTTAACTCCTGCTCGTCCTCGAGTAGGTAAGTGATAAAAAGAAAGAATAGTTTTTTAGGTGACATGCACCATCATAAACTTGATCAAAGTATTTGTAGAACATTGATAGATGGGATCATAGTACTTCAACATAGCATGAAAGATAAAGTTCTAACAATAATACATAGCAACTATGTTGCAACATGAATAGGCACAAACAAAAGATTCATGAATAACAATACTTTGCAAGACGTTTGTTTGTTTCACATAAAGAAAACATAGCATAGTGGCATTCAACTTGTCCCTCGTAGAGTAGCAAACATAAATGAATAGGACACCTTCAAAGTTCATAAGAGTGACTAGATACAAGTAGTTTAAGAACAAGCAATATCAAAATTATGCATCAATCAACGAGTCTTGGGAGAATGCACATAGAACTAAGAATGGCCACTATGCTCTCGAAATAGGTGCATAAAGATAGAAGGTGGAGACTCAACATAAAAGTAAAAGAAAGGCCTTCATAGAAGGAAGTAGAGATTCAAGTTTCATAAAGAGCTTCCAAAAATTATGGTACTTGTTAGCTTTGAGCTCTCATTGCCCCTATCATAAGCATATTTAGGTGATTAAGGTTAAAGTGACACAACTAAGTGGATATGCTTGACAAGTTATAAGCCAAAATCTCATGCCCCTTACTTACAAAGACCGAACCTCATGCAACTCAACTTTAGTCACACGTAAGATCTTGTCATTGTAAGTACATATGTATCATAGAGAACCGCCAACGGGGTACCCCTTGCACATGATACATGAGCTATCCCATAATCAAAATGACAAGTCAAGTAGACAATATGCATCTCAGCGATCTTTTTATTTGCTATTTGCATAGGTTTTTATCTAGGATGCTTCATATAATGCTCATTATGGTTATCCTGTAAGTTTCCACCATGATTAGGCATGGCTTAGGCTAGCGGCCCAGGCATTTCTCTAACACACATACAAACTCCATGATCTTACAAGTTCCACTTTTATTTCATACCGTCGGGATCCATAAGGAAAAGAACATGATATCAACGGGGTACAATGTTGAAAGCGTTCCCCATGATACATGGTTCTGCTAATTTCAACTTATAAAGTGCAAGCATATACGCAACAAAGATGGATGCAATGGTTCAAGTTTATTAAATGCAAGAAAGTAAAGTGTGCCATCAAGTTCGTGAGAGCTTTAATCACTAATTTTCACATAACAAGTTTAATTCGGAAGGTAGATAAAAACATGAACATACTTGGAATAGCAAATGCTAATAGGTAGGTATGGTGGACTCTTTGGAATTACTTGGTTTTAGGAGTTGGATGCATGAGTGGAACTCATACTTGGTTACGGAGGCTAGCAAAAGACTGGGAGTGACCAACTAAGAGAGAAATAATGGCCATAATCATGCAAAGCGACAAAACATCATTAATCAAAGCATAAAGTGATATTACAAGTCGAAAACTAAAGTATCATCAAGACTATGGTGACTTGGAATAGTCATAACATGGTGTGAGCATGCGCCAAGTCAACCCAAATAAAGCATCAAAGGAGAATACCACAATACTATGCTTTAATATGCTAAAACAACGCATGATTCTTCCAAGGCACATTAACTAATCTCAATTGTTTATAACATGTCATGCTATAGCAAAGATCACTAAGCATAAAGCCAAAACAATATCAAGCATGGCATGACAAAGCATAGACCATAGTCAAAAACAAACTCTCTTTACCACTTAAGCATGGACTTTTCCTACTCTTTTCCAATCCAAACCAAACTATTTGAAAACTAATGTATGAAAGAGGGGGTCCAGCCAATTTATTCAGAAAACTAAGAAAACCAAGCAAACGAAAAACCAAAATGAAAACGAAAAAGAAGATGCTCCAAGAACAACACAATTGTGCATGAAACAATAAAAATGAAGTGTTTGGAAGAAACATGGGATTTTTATTGATGAAGAAAAGGGATGCCTTGGGCATCCCCAAGATTTGACGCTTGTACTTCTTGGATATTTCTTGGGGTGACACGCGTGGCATCCCCAAGCTTGAGCTTTAGTCCATTCTTCATCTCATTACATCATTCCTTCCATACACCTGAAATTTTTCCTTCATACAAAACTTCACACAATCTTTATTAGCAACATTAGTGCACTCAAGATAATAAGTCTTTGGGTTCAGTTTCAACACCAATAAAACTTCCATTAAAACACAAGCTACTGTAGCACTTCCCTCAAAAAGCTCAATTCCCCAAAAGAACTCAAAAAGGAACCAACAAGAAGCAAATGCAAATAATGGCAGAAATCTGTCAAAATAGACTAGCAGGTAAAAACAATTTTTTTCGAAGACCTTTTGTTGCTCAAATCAAAAAGTGTTGAACTAACGAAAGTTAGATAACAACCTAGGGCAGAAACACAAAAACTCACGCCTCAAAACGACGTACATAGATTTTACACGAATTTTACGGTGAAGCACATAAATCTGTTTTGGGACAGCAACTTTCCCAATCATTACTTCTCTCTCATTAGAGGTTACTCTTGGCACAAAAAGCAAATAAAAAGGATAAGGAGCGGTTATTACAAAAGTAATAACTTCGAAGACTCATCTAAAACTTTTGGGTTATCTCCCAATAAGTACTTTTATTTAATGCCTTTAAGTTAGGCATAAGAAGCAAGAAAAAGAATCAAGTATTCTCAAATGAAGAAGTATTAAAACCAAATTTCTTGCCCTTACGTTTCTTCCTTTTATTCTTAACCTTGGGGAACATATGATTGTTTGTGGAGAAGCAATGTGCATGGTGCCCTTTTCCACATCTATTATTGCTCCAAGGAGTTTCAATAGGGATCTTCCAAGTGTGATTTGTCCTTTTCCTACACATTCAATAACAAGATAATCAGTAGAAACCATTTTCCCTAGGATCTTTGTGAACACTCCTTCAGATATTCCAAGTGGTGATATTGTGGCATTATTAGCAATAAATATTTCTTCTCCTCCCTCAGAAAGCCCCCAAAGATTCATAGATATCTTTGGGCATAAGACAAAATTCAGACATGATATCACAGCGAGCATGAAAAGTTTCATTATTTATAACAATCTTTACTGTGGGAAGCCATTTTGAGGGTTCAGAGTTAATTGGAACATAATCATGATGCTCTCTAAGCGTGTTATAGCAATCCTTTAAACTAGTAGTGCGGGTCTCAAGAGTGTTCAATCTAGCAAATATGTTTATGAAGGAAGAATCAGATTTTCTAGGCAAGTTGTAAGTAAAGACCAAATTCCTTATGGCATTAACAACATCATCCTCATTGCATTGGAGGAAATTTTCTCCCACTACAGCATCCAAAGCATATCTATAGCATAGAGCAATTCCAAGGTAAAATCTGCTAAGGAACAAGCTTTGAGTCATTTTAGGTTTAGTTTTTTCATGTAGGTCAGAGATTCTAGACCAAGCTTCTTTGAAACTCTCCTCAATTCCTTGTTTAAAAGTGAAAATCATTTCCCCAGGTGACATAGTGATTGGAGCAATTCTAGACATAATGGCAACTTATGATAGGAACTATTTTTTTGTGTTTTTAATAAACAAAGCAAACTAGCAAAACTATTTTTTGTGTTTTTGATAAAGAAACAAGCAAACAAAGCAAAAATAAACTAAGCAAAACAAAAATAACAAAGTAAAGAGATTGGTTATGAGGGACTCCCCTTGTCAAGATGTCCTTGACTCCCCGAAAACGGCGCTAGAAAAAGTCCTTGATGGCCCAAAATATCGAGCTCGTTGGGGAACCCCAAGAGGAAGGTATGATGAGCACAACAGCAAGTTTTCCCTCAGTTATGAAACTAAGGTTATCGAACCAGTAGGATCAAGGAAACACCTCAAAGGTGTTCCTAGCTGGCCTTTGGCAGGGCGCACTACCGGCGCCAACAGCAACGTGGAAACCTGCACAACACAACCACAAAACTTTGTCCCCAACTTACAGTCAGGTTATCAATCTCACCGGTTTTGCTGAAAACAAAGGATTAAACGTATTGTGTGGAAGAAAGTAATAATTTGCAGAAAGTAAACAAAAAACAGTAAACAGTTGTAGATTGATGGTAAAAGAAAGGACCGGGGTCCATAGTTCACTAGTGGTGGCTCTCCTTAAGATAGATAACATGTTGGGTGAACAAATTACAGGGGGGAAATTGACAAACATCGAGAAAGCAATATGCATATACTACTCATCTTGACTCCTTTGAGATTCGATTAGGCATTACAACATTATACATAGACCGTAATCCAACTGCATCTATGACTAATAATCCACCTTCAGGTTATCATCCGAACCCCCTCCAGTATTAAGTTGCAAGCAACAGATAATTGCATTATGCATTGCGTGTAAAGTAAACAATACGATTGTTCTATGAACAAAGGATTGTTGTTTTCTCCCTAGTAGCAACAACACATCTAGTACCTTAGAGATTTCTGTCACTTCCCCAGATTACTAGAGGCATGAACCCACTATCGAGCATAAATACTAACTCTTGGAGTTGCTAGCATCTATTTGGCCAAGATAGCTACTAACAACGGAAAGCATGCAAGATCAAAAATAACAAAGACATGATAGAATCAATAATCAATCTGAAATAGCATCTCAATATCCATCGGATCCCCAGAAACACAACATGTAGGATTACAAATAGATGATCTTGATCATGAATGGAGCTCACAAGATCTAAACATGGTAGCACAGAGGAGAAGAACCAGCCATCGCTGAGATGCTCACAAGATCTAAATATGAATGTTGAAACATAACAACTCAAATGCTTGCTTAAGATAGAAAGGAATAGGTTTACTGACTCAACAAAAAGTAAAAGATAGGCCCTTTGCAGAGGGAAGCAGGGAATTCAAGTTTCATAAAGAGCTTCCAAAAATTATGGTACTTATTAGCTTTCAGCTCTCATTATCCCTATCATAAGCATCTTTAGGTGATTAAGGTTAAAGTGAACAAATATGAGGATATGCTTGACAAGTTATAAGTCGAAAATCTCATGCCCCTTGCCTACGAGTACCGAACCTCATGCTAGTCAACTTTAGTCACGAGTAAGTTCTTGTCATTGTAAGTACATGTGTATCATGGAGAACCGCCAACGGGGTACCCCTTTCCCCATGATATAGGAGCTATCCCATATCAAAATGACAAGGCAACAGACAATGAGCATCTCAGCGATCTTTTTATTTGCTATTTGCATAGCTTTTTATTGAGGATGCTTCATAGAATTCTCACTATGGTTATGCTACAAGTTTCCACCATGATTAGGCATGGCTTAGGCTAGCCGCCCAGGTGTTTCTCTAACACACTTACAAACTCCATGAGCTTACAAGCTCCCCTTTTATTTCACACCGCCGGGATCCATAAACAAAAGAATCATGATATCAACTGAATAATAAGTGCAATGTTGAAAGCGTTCCCCATGGTACATGGTTGTGCTAATTCTCAACTTATAAAGTGTGAGCATATACGCAACATAGATGGACGCAATGGTTCAAGTTTATTGAGTGCAAGAAAGTGGAGTGTGCCATCAAGTTTGTGAGAGCTTTAATCACTAGTTTTCACATAACAAGTTTAATTTGGAAGGTAGATAAATGCATGAATTTACTTGGAATATAAATAATGCTAATGGGTAGATATAGTGGACGCAAATGGCATAGGTTTTAGTTTTACGATTGGATGCACGAGAAGTATTACCTCTCAGTACAGGTTTTTGGCTAGCAAGGTTGGGTATCAAGCATAAGAATTGAAGGGGAAAAACATACAAGTGGTAGAACAATCATGCAATATTCCTTGGAAACACAAAAGATATTAAATAGATAATACTAAGCTTATGAGACGAACAAGAAAGAAAGATAATGAAATTATATTTCTAAAAGTACTTTTCTCCTTTCCATCCAATCCTCAAATAGTGTTACTACTAACTAGAGCTAGGTTTGCCAAAACCAACTAAATTTACTTAATGATCCCAAGGTGATACCAATACTAACAACAAGATCAATCATATAATAGAAATTGCAAACTAAAATAAGATGTGCAAAAAGTAAATGATAGAACTTCTCATTAATATTCCATAACGGCAACTCATACCAAGGGATACATAGATAACTAGCTAGGCGAGAGATACTTCCACAATGCAACCCATCCTATATGAAAACTTCTCTATTCATGACATGACTCTGCTAAAAAGGTAAAAAGATGAAAGATAATGATGTGATACCGCGGCACTACCCAAGCTTGGAATAAACCAAGGGGATGCCAAAACCTGATGACAAATTACTCCTTCGGTGGTAGTGGTGTTCTCTCGATAAGCTTTTCAATCAATTTCTTCAAGTCCTCAATCTCGAAGGTGAGAGTATGAATCAACTCCGAATTTTGCTCCATGCGGTTCATGATGATGTTGGGATGTGAATCCCAGCCCTTGTGATTTACCCACTCTTCCTCCTTGAAGTATTCTTTTCTTGCATGGTTAGAACGAGGCATATCCCAATTGGAGGGTAATTTTTCCTTGGGCATCTTTTGGAACTGCTGCTCATGTATAAGGGTACGGAAGGGATTCTTGTCACGTGGAGGAAGTGACCGTGGAGCTCCAGTGGCCACCAGTGCAGTCCTTTTGAGCTTGATAGGACGTGACATCACTCCAATGCTTGCAATGGTGGTGCTGGTGCGTGGATGTTGGTCTTTCTTCACTTCCTCTTCAACTTCATCCTTGATCTCCTCCTCCTGCTTGGGGTCTTGGAGATCATCTTCCACGGGCTTCTTGCCCTTATCATTGGCGGAGACCATCGTGCTTCTAAACTTGAGATTAGCTCCTAACAGAAACAGATCAAAACTAAAACACAATAAGAACACGGTATATGAACCTCGGGGGATCCGGGGGATTATATATTACGAAGTTTAACAACAAAAGGAAGGTATTGGGACAAAACAGGCCGGAGACAGTCTCCGGGGTGGCCACACCCCCTGGTGGCGCGGCCAGGTAGGGCCGCGCCACGGGGTGGTGTGAGCCCCTCGAGCTCTGTTTTCGTCCCCCTTTCGACTCATTATCTTCCATGTTAGATAAAAACTGCAACAAATATAAGCTGAAAGGTTTTTCACGTACCTTTTCTTACCATAACTGTTACCTATTCAAAACCGAGGTTTTGCAGGTTTCTGAATTTGGTCTTTGATAATTTTTTCCGGAGTCACCACTTGAATAACATCAATATCTTCATTGTAAGAATCTCCAGCAATATAGTGCTTGAGTCTTTTAACCATTCACCATCTCATTACACCATTCTCCCCTAACGCTTGAAAAATTCTTTCATACAAAATTTTACACAATCTTTATTAGAACCATTAGTGCATGCAAAATAATAAACCTTTAGGTTCAATTTCAACTGAAATCCATCAAAACATAAGATACTGAAGCGACTCCTTTTGAAAACCCAAAAAGAATTCAAAACGGAAATCGATTTAAGAGGCAAATGCAGAAATGGCAGAAATCTATCAAAACAGACAAGTAGGTAAAGATCAAATTTTTCGAAAATCTTCTATTGCTCAGATCAAAAAGTGCAAAACTAACGAAAGTTAAATAATAGCCTGGGGCATGCACAAAAAAATTCTAGATCAGTACGACGTTCTGAGATTTTCCACGATTTCTTTAAAGTGACGCACAAAAAATCTATTTCGGGACAACAACTTCCCCAAATCTTACCTCTCTCACATTAGAGAGTAATCTTGACACAAAAACCAAACAAAAAGGATAAGGAGAGGTTGTTGTAGAAGCAATAACTTCCAAGACTCAAATAAACAAAAAATAAACTGAAAGCAAAAATATATTGGGTTATCTCCCAAAAAGCTCTTTCTTTATAGCCATTAAGATGGGCATGATAATTTCAATGATGCTCACATAAGAATATGGATTGAAGTAAAAGAGAGCATCAAGAAGCAAATATAAACATATTTACGTCTAACCCACTTCCTATGCAAGGGAATTTTTTAATAAAATAACTTATTGAGACCATAGGCTACCAGCATAGGAAGGCAAAACAAGTGCAACATAAAGACTTTCAGCATATAGCGAGAAAACCTAATATTATTGAGATACATAAAAACACTTTTCCCTCTCTCATAATAACTTCTAGCATCATGAATAAATTTAACGATATAACTGTCACATGAACCATAGTAGCAATGATCACTTATTCTAGCAGAAAACACAGGGACACTAGCTCTCCTAATACTACTATGTGAAACAATATTATAAGTATCCTTACAAAGGATAATGTGTCCATCTTCTAAATATTTAGTGACAAAGTCTTTCACATTTGCTACTGCAGGTTCAACATATATTTGTTCATCAGGTGCCATAGCTTTATTTGTACTTTTGTTAACCATACTAGCTATCACAGAATATTCCTTTACCTTAATAGGGAAATGTATTTTCTCGATGTAAGGTTCAGGTAAAATACGATTAGCAGTATAAACTTCAGTATTTCTAGCAGGAACACATTTAACACTATCTTTATATGGCTCATGATACTTGTTCCATTTCTTTTTAGGAATTTCAATATAATAGGAAAAGGCCTTAAAACAATTTGCAATACTTTGAGAATCAAGACCATAAGCAACACTAATATTATGAAAGTCATCAGTTCCCATAAAAGATTTAATGCATTCATAATCATAATTTATACCTGATTTTCTTCCTTTATCATTCTCCCATGCTTCAACATTGTCTTGAATACGGTCTAAAAGATCCCATTTAGCTTCTTCTTCCATACGTGTAAATGATCCAGCACAAGCAGCATCCAATAAGTCCTTATCATGAAGAGAAAGCCTTGCATAAAAGTTATTGATAATAATATTATTAGGGAGCTCATGAATAGGACATTTGAGCATTAGTAACTTCAATATCCCTTAAGCTTGGGCGGTACTCTCTCCATCACGAGGCCAAAAGTTATATATTTGATTCCGATCTTTATGAATCTCACTAGGAGGATAAAATTTGGAATAAAAGAGAGGTACAATTTCCTCCCATTCGAGAGATTGGCCATTCTTTAGCAGCTTAAACCATTCCTCAGCTCTGCCTTTCAATGATAACGAGAATAACTTCCTCTTAACTTGATCTGTTGTAATACCTGCACACTTAAACAATCAGCATAATTCGTGTATAAAGAGCAAATGATCACCGTGATGGACAGTTCCATCTCCAAAATAGTAGTTATCCATAACACGATTAATAATTTTTGTAGGTATCTTAAAAGTATCATTTTCAGCAGGTGGTGGTTCATCTACTACCTTAGCAGTGGTAGTAGCATTACGAAATAAGAAACTATCCATATTGAGATAAAGTAACTAACAGAAATAAACAATACCCATAGTAGAAGTTTCCTTTACCAGTTCCACTCTTCAATAGCGCTTCACTCCCTGGCAACGGCGCCAGAAAATAGTCTTGATGACCCACAAGTATAGGGGGGTGCATCACAGTATTTTCGATAAGTAAGAGTGTCGAACCCAACGAGGAGCAGAAGGTGTTGACAAGTGGTATGGATCAGGAATTTCTGTAAATACTTAGCGAACGGATTTTTAGGGGTTTTGATAATGCAGATAAATAAAGTATGAGTAAATAAAAGACAATAAGAATAAATGCAGCAAGTGGCCCAATCCTTTATTCAGCAAAGGACAAGCCGGTTGTATTACTTAAGATGACTGAACGTTCTCGAGGACACATGGGAATATCGTCAAGTGCTTTCGCTTCATGTAGTTGATTAATCTTCTTTAGTTTGCTAAGTGTTGTGTGGGTGAACCTGTGCTAATGTACCGACCTTCCTAGGACTAATACATACTTGTGATTATACCCCTTGCAATCATCCGCAAGTACAAGAAAGTAATTAAGGTAGAAACCTAACCACAACTTTAAACTCTAAGACCCTGACGTCCCTTGTGCAATGGTTTTCTAACGGGGGTTCAAGTTTCTATCACTCCGGCAACCCCTACTATTAGTAGCCAAATACACAATGCATTCCCCTAGGCCCATATAGGTGAAGTGTCATGTAGTCGACGTTCACATGACACCACTAGAAAAAGTACAGCACAACTTAAATATCAAACTATTGAATCTTTCTCAACACAATTCCACTACTAACAACATGAACTCTCCCATGTCCTCAAGAACTAAAAGAACTACTCACGAGGCATCATATGGATCAAGATCAGAGGTGAAATAATGATAAGTAACAATCTGAACATGAACAATAATTCAATGGTTCCACTCAATAGCATCAACTACAACAAGTAATCAACGTCGGGAAAGTTTTCCCTAAGAACTATGCAAGATTCAACCCAATTCTTACAACGGTATGGAGTGGTGATGATGGTGTTGATGGAGATGATGGTGGAGATAATGATGATCATGATCCCGATGAAGTCTAGCTTGATGACGGTGTTGATGGCGATGATCTCCCCTCTCTGGGAAGGAATTTCCCTAGCAGATTCCTGCCTGCTGGAGAGCTCTTTCTCTCTCTGTAGTTTCCGCCCCGCAAAGGCGGCAGAACCTTTCTCTGGTCGCTCCCCGAGTCTTAGGGTTTTGAGGAGATTATATACGCCAAAGGGCGATGTTGGAGGTGGGCCAGGGTGTCCACACCACCTGGTGGCGCGGCCAGGGGTGGCCCACGCCAGGGGGTGGTGTGGGGCCCCTATGGCCCATCTCCACTTCCCCTTCTGGCCTCCTTCGTATTTTGGAAAAATAGGAATTTCCATATATTTTCTGGGATTTTCTGATCTTCGCCAATTTTGCACCTAGACAATGCCTTTTCTATCAGAATCCTGACTTTAGTGGTTCATCCTCCAAAATTCATCAACCATGCATAAATAGATGAAATATCATCTCTTAATATGAAATATATCAATGAATAACATTAGATTATGATACAGAATAGTGATGCAAAATGGACATATCATGCATTCCTGAAACGGAGGTGTAATTTCAAAGGAAATTATTTAAATCTTGTAGCGATAATAAAAAAACTGAATGAACTCAGAGCACCGCTTCTTTTCATCTATGTTCATAGTGCAATAGGTGAGAAGGAAAAAGACATATCTCAGTAGAGAAAAAGAGACTGAAAATTAGGCGATACATGCATGCTCAGCAAACAGGATATACATTCACACTATTTCACTTGGGAGGAATATTTGGAGGAAAGCTAAGGTTCACCATTGTGTTCAAAACTTCATGTATATACTATCTAATCAAACGATGATGATTGTCCATGCATTTGTGGAAATTAAGTATCATGTAGTCGACGTTCACATGACACCACTAGAAGAATAACACCATAACTTAAATATCAAATCATCGAATCTTTCTCAACACGATTCCACTACTAACAACATGAATTCTCCCATGTCCTCAAGGACTAAAGGAACTACTCACGAGACATCATATGGATCAAGATCAGAGATGAAATAATGATAAGTAACAATCTGAACATAAACAATAATTCAATGGTTCCAGTCAATAGCATCAACTACAATAAGTAATCAACGCCGGAAAAGTTTCCCCTAAGAACTATGCAAGATTCAACCCAATTATTACAACGCTACGGAGTGGTGATGATGGTGCTGATGGAGATGATGGTGGAGATAATAATGATGATGATCCCGATGAAGTCTAGCTTGATGACGATGTTGATGGCGGCGATCTCCCCTCTTCGAGAAGGAATTTCTGTAGCAGATTCATGCCTGTCCGAGAGCTCTTTCTCTCTGTAGTTTCCGCCCCGCAGAGGCAGCAGAACCTTTCTGTGGTCGCTCCTCAAGTCTTAGGGTTTTGAGGGGATTATATACACCAAAGGGTGATGCTGGAGGTAGGCCAGGGTGGCCACACCACCTGGTGGCGCGGCCAAGGGTGGCCCGTGCCAGGGGGTGGTGTGGGCCCCCTGTGGCTCATCTCCACTTCCCCTTCTGGCCTCCTTCGTCTTTTGGAAAAATAGGAATTTCCATATATTTTCTAGGATTTTCTGATCTTCGCCAATTTTGCACATGGACAGTGCCTTTTCCATCAGAATACTGACTTTAATGGTTCATCCTCCAAAAGTCATCAACCATGCATAAATAGATGAAATATCATAAGTATCATCTCTTAATATGAAACATATCAATAAATAACAGTAGATTATGATATAGAATAGTGATGCAAAATGGACGTATCATGTATTCCTGAAACGGAGGTGTAATTTCAAAGGAAATTATTTAAATCTTGTAGTGATAATGAAAAAACTGAATGAACTCAGAGCACCGCTTCTTTTCATCTATGTTCGTAGTGCAATAAGTGAGAAGGAAAAAGACATATTTGAGTAGAGAAAAATAGACTGAAAATTAGGCGATACATGCATGCTCAGCAAACAGGATATACATTCACACTATTTCACTTGGGAGGAATATTTGGAGGAAAGCTAAGGTTAACCAATTGTGTTCAAAACTACATGTATATATTATCTAATCAAACAATGATGATTGTCCATGCATTTGTGGAAATGAAAGAATGGCATGCATGTACGTGTTGTATGGAGCTATTAAATAATTTGCAATGTCAAAAAACAAAGGATCAAGCATAAGAAGGCCCAGTAAAAGGCAACCAGGTTTATAAGAAAGCCAAGATCTCGAATATGCTTTCGACATATCACGATTCATTTTGCATACTGCACAAATACATAAGATGGAATTTTTTTCAATAAATAAAATAGGAATCTATTAGATTGTTTGTACATATTTAATCCTTGTATAGGAAAACACCAAATCTAATTTTATAGATATTGTGGATCCAATACTAAGTGCAGCCTAAATAGATTGAGATAAAGACAAAGTCGCTAGTTCTGATGAAAAACTTAAGACAAAGTCTGGACATCAACTGAGTTTGTACAAGTTTTTGGAACAAATCTCCCGAATTGGACTGCACTAATTTTTTTGGGACAGAACCTCTGATCCGGGGGAGCAAGCACGTCTACGTGTTTGGCATTTTAAAGTGTCTTGGGCAGACATAGAACTATAAATTTGGATCTCGCGTGTGTTGAAAATCTGAGTGAGTGTGCCTATGATATGCCGTAAACGTATCTATAATTTTTGATAATCCATGCTTGTTTTGTATCAACTATCTTCTGTTTTGTCTACACTTTGAGGCATTTTTATATATTTTCTGAAACTAACCTATTGAAAAGATGCCATAGTACCAGTTGCCTGTTTTCTGCTTTTTTTTGGTTTCAGAAAATCTAGTAAAGAAATATTCTCGGAATTGGACGAAATAAAAGACAAAGTTCCTATTTTCCCGACATGACATGGAAGTCTAAAGCAGAGACGGAGGAGAGCCACGAGGCGGCCACACCATAGGGTGGCGCCGCCCCCTAGGTGCGCTAGGCCCTGGTATGGGCCCCTCGGGCGGCCATCAACCTCGTATCTTCGCCTATATAAACCCCCTGAGACGAAAACCCTAAAGGGGAGGATCAGAATTCCACGAAAAGTTCCGCAGCGCCGTCGCCACCGAAGAGGAGATTCGGGGGATAGAAGTCTCTGTTCCGGCACCCTGTCGGGACGGGGAAGTGCCTCCGGAGCCATCTCCATCGAATCCACCACCATCTCCATCTCCGTTGCTGACTCCCATGATGAGAAGCGAGTAGTTCTCTCTCGAGGCTAAGGGATCTACTAGTAGATCTACTTTGCTACTCAAGTGCTTTAATAGATCTCTGCTCTCCCCATGTGTGTGAAAGTGACAGCGTGCACACCATGGTGACACTTAGGCTAGAGATTACAAATACTTATTATGAGTTATATTTGGAGTTGGATGTTTCTATGAAATTGTGGTGTTTGTTGGAACCATCTAGAGCTCAAGGTGATAGTGTGGGGTTATCTAGATGGGGAAAGCGAACTTTGAGGTGTGCTGTTATAGCACTACCATGGATTAGAGTATCCAACCGGAGAGTAGTTCAGAGTAGTATCATAAAGAGAAGATATTTATATGAGAGTTTTCACTAGTGAAAGTATGATCCCTAGTCCTTGTTTCTAAGCATCAAAACACCGTTTGCAACTAGATCTATTACATGTTTGCTTGCTGCCTGATACGTCCAAAACATATCTACTTTTCCGAACACTTTTGCTATTGTTTCTCCTCTAAACTTGTGTGATTTGGATGCAACTAACACGGACTGGTGTTGTTTTTAGCAGTATTGCCTTGGTGTCTAGTTTTTGTGCAGAAAATCAACTATCAGGAAAAATCCCGGAAAATATGCCAAAAATCCTATTTCACCAGAAGTCTTCCGGAGCCAAAATACGAGACAGAGTGGGGCTGGGCCCCAGCGACACCACCTGGCCACGCCAGGGGGTGGTCTGGCCACCTCAGGCACCCCCTCAGCCTCCCTCTTCGCCTATAAGATGCCTTCTGAGCTAAAAACTCAGGGGGGTTTGACGTTTTTTCAGAAAGAGTTCCGCTCCGCCGCCACCAGTAGATTCCGTGATTCGAAACCATAAACTCCGTTTTGGCACCCTGCCGGGACGGGGAATTGGAGGAGATCATTGCCATCATGATCACCATCGCTTCTCCATCGACCATCCATGTTTCCCCCATCTATGAGTGAGTAATCCCCCGCTGTAGGCTATGGGGATGGTAGGGATTGGATGAGATCGTTCATGTAATGGCATCAGATTGTTAGGGCATGGTGCCTAGTATCTGTAGGGGTTCCACGTATGAAAACAATAAAATTTTACCCTACGCCCCTGAACCCCTGAAGCTGCCAGGACCTATCTATTAGTAATACAGTAACGGGAGGGGCTTTTCGCGAATTTACCCTTGAAGACCAAAAAGCATTGTCAACGCTCAGGAGAGCGTGGTTGATGTACACGAGCTGAAGCCGACCTCAAGGTCGTGATGAGGTCCTTGCGCTCCTTCTGGCTCCAACAACTTGAGTGCCTCAAGTGCGTCACTTCGCAGGGAGTTACACACGTCCGGTGTCTGACGATGACTCCCGCTTCCCTGATCTAGTAGCAGTTGTGGAAGTAGAGCTCTCAGATCCGAATCCCGCAGCGTGACGGCGCTCCGCGGTGAAGATGTCTCTCATTCGTGCAGTCCAGACTTGGGACAACGGTCACGAGAGAGAGAGGGGGAGAGAGAAAATATCAATTGGAGGTCCTCCCAAAAGTGGGGAGACCTTTATTGATTATTGGTGTATTTTTCTAGGCCAAATACCCCACTATATATAGGGGGAGGGGAGGTACTACATCCCTCAAAGTCCCGAGGTGGGACTAAAGGAGAGGAGGGGGGAGGAGGTGGCTGTCGGCCACCTAGTGGGCCCTGCAAGGGGGGCTAGGCCCAGCCGGCCTCCCCCTTGCCCCTTCTCCCTCTCTCCTTTCTCCTAATTGGCCCTCTCCCTCCAGAATTGGCCAATTAAGCCTTTTTTGACCTTTAATTGATTTTTTCTTTATTAAATAATTATGAATAAATGATTAAATCAATATTTAACATTCATTCACATATTATTCAACCTCCGTGGCCATGGAACACCTTCCACCTCCACTCTGGACATCCTCCGGACTTACCGAAACCCTTCCGGTTTTGTCCCTTCTTTTCTTCGGTGATTCTACCGATCCTATAAACACTCTCTAAGCATCATCAAGCCCTTAAGCGTGATACCCCACGGTTCGGGAACACTCCAGACATGGTCAGGACACTCCCACGCCAATGATCGACAGAGGGACCTGGATGGCCATGTGACCCCTATGCGTTCCACGAAGATCTTTCGTCATTTGAATCGGGACAATCGTGTCTTATTCCCTTTGTCACTCGATACTTGCATTGGCCGAGATCTGATCAATGAGATCACCATGTCGTGTTCAATCTCGTTACTGAACAATGCTACTTGACTTGTTCCGACAAGTGATATCCCCGTGATCTAATCACACGCTGCACAACTATTGGATATAACCTCTCCGAGTGGGCCCTTGAGTATCTTCCCGTCACATGGACGAACAAATCCCGCTCTTGACATATATTGCCTCTACGGTTTCCTCCAAGTACCTGAACACACCTTTATAACCACCGTTTTACCAGATGGCGTTTGATGGTATCTAAGCACTCTCGGGAGACAGTGATTGATATAGTCTCACGGTCTAAGGAATAGTCTACGAGGGTCCTTTTCTAATCATCATAACTTGAACTTCGTGACATGATCGAATCACGATGTTTAGGTTGGGTATTGGTTCATCATTTCATTCTCAGAATGAGATGACCTCATTTCCAACTGGCATAAATGCCACATGATCAGGAAACATGATCATCTGTTGACCAATGAACCAGTGACTAGAGTTTCACTGGGAACCCCTGGTTTGTTTGTATATCACACGTGTATTGATGTTTCCACTCAATACAGTTATAGCATGATATAAAACTTAATCATAAACTATATGAAATATGATAATAGTCCTTACTACTATTTGTCTCTAGGGCATATTTCCAACAGTATCTACTATTAGTGCTTTTTGACTTTGTTGAGACTTGTTATGCTTAATGCTTGTCAATAGGGACCGAGTGCCATGATTTCAGATCTGAACATGTTATTGATTCATTATGATAGTATTGTTTATGGTCTTACCTGCAAGTTGTATACACACGTTGTTGTCCGGAACCAATGGCCCCGAAGTGATAGAAATCGGGATAACCGGAGGGAATGGCTTTGATGTGAGGATCACATGTGTTCACAGAGTGTTAATGCTTTGCTCGGGTGCTCTATTAAAAGGAGCACCTTAATTGCCTTTAGTTCCCTTGAGGCCCCGCTGCAAACGGGCTGGCAGGACAAAAGATGTTGTGCAAGTTCTCATTGCGAGCACGTATGACTATATATGGAACTTCTGATACTTACTGCTGAATCTGAAACTTCTGATACTTATGATGTTGCTTCTACTGTGCTTGATAACAGTGGTTCATTAGGTCCTTTCCTAGATGCTACGATTGCTAGAACTATAGCTGGAAATACTGAAACTCCTAATGAAGACACTACTACACCTGTTAGTTCACCTGAGTCTAGTGATAGTTATGATATTGAAGATGGTTATGTTGAGATGACCGATGAATTTATTAAAGAATGTAAAAACACCCATGATAGGAGCGCTGCTAAGAGTCTCCTTGAGAGGCGTACTATTAGACCCAAATTGTCTCCTAATGCTAAGTTTGCTACTTCTCCCATAAACATTAAAGATAAAGATTATGATTTCTCTCTCGATCTATCTTACATAGCTATTGTTGAGAAAGAACCTTTTTGTGGGACTAAGAATGAAAGTGCAATAGCACATATGACTGAGCTTTCTACCATGAGTGGCTTGTTTTCTGATGATATTAAGATGCGCACCTACTTTGTTGCTAAGATTTTCCCTTTTTCACTGAAAGGGGAAGCTAAAACTTGGTTTAGTAATTTACCTCCCGGATCTATTGATAGCCCTGATTGCTTGATTAGTACTTTCCTGCAAAAATATTTTCCTCCTAGTGCTAGACATGCTATTTTGCAGGAACTTTTTGATTTTAAACAGGGAGAAAAAGAGATATTGCCTGAATCATGGGCAAGGTTTTGTGCTTTGATTCATGCACAAGCTGGAAGTCTATTACCTAAGAATGAGCTTCTTGATATATTTTATAATGGACTAACCGAAGAATCTAGGACATACCTAGATAGTTGTGCTGATTGTGTTTTCAGGAATAGGACTCCCAAGGAAGCTGAGGAATTAATGGCTAAAATAAGCAAGAACTATGAAGATTGGACTCCTCCTGAACCAGCTATACCTGAAGTAATTGTACCTGAACCGGCTATACCAGCGCCTATACCATTATCTAAGAAGAGGGGAGTTATTAAATTAAATGATGAAGTGATGAAGGAAGCTAATAAATGTCTTAAGGAAAAGGGAATTAAAGCTGCAGATGTCAGGAATTTACCTCATATAGAAGAATTATGTAAGCCAATTCACCATTCATCCACTATTGAGGTACACTCTCTCCAACATTTTGATGAAGGTGATATCCCTTACTCTAAACCTCCTGATCAATGCTTAGAAGAATTCAATATTTTTATTGTTAAACAAGATAATTTTAATAAAAGGGTGCAAAATCATCTAATGGAAAACACTAGAGCTATTGTTGAGTTAAAAGATATTGTGGAAAGTACCTCTAATGATGTTAAAATGATTGTTAAACATTTTCAAATGGTTCAAACTCAAATAGATCAACTTATTAAAGTGCAAAAATACTTGCTAGTTAATGCTGCTAAAGAAAAACATGCTTATGAAATTAGAACTAGAAGTGGTGCTGCTACCTAGGATCCTCTATACCCTGAGGGGCATCCTAAAAGAATTGAGCAAGATTCTCAACAAGCTGAAAATAGTGGTACTACTCGTAAGAAAAATAAAAAAGAAACATAAAACTATTGTAGAATCCTCTAAACCTGCTAAAGATCCTAATAGTATATCTATCTCTGATGCTGAAACTGAAAGTGGTAAGGAAGAAAATGATGTTCCTGATAAAGAAAAAGTTGAAGAAGAACCTGAAAAGCACACTAAGAATACTAAATACACTAAAGAAGATTTTGTTGCTAAGAAACATGGTAGTGAAAGAGAGCCTTGGGTCCAAAAACCTATGCCTTTCCCTGATAAGAAACACAAGTCAAAGGAAGATGAACACTATAACAAGTTTTGTCAGTGGATGAAGCCTTTATTCTTGCAAATTCCTTTGACCGATGCTATTAAATTGCCTCCTTACTCAAAATATATGAAGGATATTGTCTCGAATAAAAGGAAGATCCCTAATGAAGAAATCTCTACTTTGCTTGCCAATTATTCTTTTAATGGTAAGGTTCCAAAGAAACTTGGAGACCCAGGGATTCCAACTATCCCTTGATCTATTAAGAATAATTATGTTAGAACTGCTTTGTGTGATTTGGGAGCTGGAGTTAGTGTTATGCCTTTTTCTCTCTATAAGAGACTTCAACTTGAAAAACTAATACCAACTGATATATCTTTGCAAATGGCTGATAAATCTACCACTATTCCTGTTGGTATATGTGAGGATGTACATATTCAAGTGGCTCATAATTGCTTGACATTAACTGATTTTGTTGTGCTTGAAATGCCTGAAGATGATAATATGTCTATTATTCTTGGGAGACCTTTTCTTAATACTGAAGGAGCTGTTATTAATTGTAATCAAGGAAAGGTGACCTTTAATGTTAATGACAAGGAACATACTATCTATTTCCCCAAGAATATTGATAGGACTTATGGTTTAAATTCAATTGAACATGTTGAGGGCATTCAAGTTGGAGAAATATATTGTCCCACACCAAGAGAAAAAATTGAAACTATTATGATTGGGACCATTGCTATCAAGGTTGAGGTAACATAATCATTAGTGGAAAACAAAGTTTTGTTTCATATAAAATTGTTTTGGTAACAAGACCTGATCAACCTTGTTAACAAAAGGATTTCATTGAACAAAACAATGTTTTCACCATGATTATCTCCGCTTACTTCCATTCTATCCATTTTAGTTTTTGCTTCCGTTTAGTTTTCTTTTCTATTGCTAGGTGCTTGCATGTTAGAGTGTCTTAGAACCTCTGTAGTTCTAGCCTTGTTTTTTCATTGCATCATTCCAGAAAATCTTTTTCTGTCAGAAAATCATTCATCTATACCTGAAAATGCCCAAAAATAAAGTGTCTCGAAAAATTCTAGAAAATTCATATTAAATTTTCACTTGAAAAAAGGGGCAGAGGAGTGCCTGGAAGGTACCAGGGGGGCCCACTAGGCAGGCACACCACCTGGTGGCGCGGCCAGCCCTGGGGCGCTCCTTCCTATGGTGTGGGCCACCCCTAGCCCTCCACTCACTCTCTCACTTGCCACTTTCTTCTCTCTCTCGAGTAGACACCCGTTCATTGCTCAAAATCGCGTTCTTGCTGTGCTTGCCCTCGATTTTTTTGATCTCCTTGCTCAGCCCATCTTTGTTGCTGAAAGTTGGAGCATTTGTTCTCCGGTATGTGACTCCTTCGCTTGTCCAAGTAGATTTGTATTTAGTGGTCTATATCTTGAGTATTTTGCTGCTGTAGGTGACAGGTTATGAGAGCTTGTAAGCTTGTTTGATGCTTAGAGATATAATTTTGATGCATGTTTAGGCCTCTTACAAGTCCCTATGAGTAGTGCCCTTCATTATATTCACTTTGCAATCACTTGTTTAATAGATGTTTAAATTTTAGAATAGAAGATGAATAAGCATCAACTAACCCAACATGAACTGAGGGTGCCTGAGGTTATGAAGGTTCACCGAGAGGAGGAAGTTTTTCCTTCCATCTATCCATGCTCCGAATTCATGAGAGCTGCAGGAATTTCCCAAGACTTCCATACTTTGGTTGCTAATGCAGGATTGGAGCACTTTTTGGAAGATGAACCTTGTCAATTTGTGAAACTAACGATGTCTGTAGTGCAGGACTTTCAATTTAGTTACTCTTTGCCTAACCCCATGGTCCACTACAAAATATACAATATAGTTGTCGATCTTTCTCTCGATGATTTTTGTGCAGCTATTAAGGTACCTAAGTGGGGATCATGTGGAAGGATTAAAGAGCGACCTGCACCACTCATGGACTTATATGTAGAGATTTGCCAAGGGAGCAGCTTCTCAAAGGAGAGCGGGAAAATCCGTAACATTCATCTCCCCTCCATTCGCTACTTTGCCTACTTTATTGCCAAGTGTGTTCTTGCTTGGAAAACTGTCAATAAGTTATCTTCATATGATCTAGCATTCATCTCTACTGCTCTTAAACAAGATAGGTCTTACAACTTGGGTGCTTTGATAGCTTTCCGTCTTGCTGCTAACCGCGAGAAAGGTGGAATTTGTGGGGGCCTCATTGCTTCTCGTTTACTAGCATTGCATGGTTTAGTGCCTCATCATCTAGACCTATAGTTTCCAATAGAAAGTATTGATCTTAATTCCATGATACAGCATAAATTTGTTTCCTCGTGGGCTAGTTTGAGTGAGTTGTCTTATGAAATAACCTTTCTCAAAGCTGGTTGGAGAAAGAGCAAGTCCGAGCGTGTTGTTCTTTTGCATGCACCTGTTTTTTTAACCTTGATAACAGGGTAGGATGGTCCCTCACGGAGGAGGAGTTTGATACATACTTGGGAGAGTTCTCCCAACGGGAGCAGGATACTAGAAGGGAGGTCACAGATGATTTGGTCCAGCCCTCGAATGAGGGGGAGTCTTCATATCAGCAGCCTACCTATGATTGGGGAGCTTCTTCTTCTTCCCACGGGCCTAACTACGATCATTCTTACAATGACCCGCCTGCTTGGAACCCTTACTCGTACTTGGATTGACATCCACTTAGGCCAAAATCTTAAGCTTGGGGGAAGTACGCCGACATCGCACTCATCTCCATATCATTTTGTGTCGGTACTTTGTATATTCATGTTTCGTTCTCTTTTTAGTTTTCGTTCTTTTTTTGCTTTTGCTTTCTAAAACACAAAAATACCAAAAATATTTATGTTGTTTCTCTTTGTTTGCTTCTTATTCTTTTTGCCTTGGTTTGCTTTTCCCTTTTTGCTTTGTTTGAACTATTTGAAAAACCCAAAAAGATTTTGCTTTGCTTGTTCTTCCTTTTTTGTTCTTGTTTTAAAAATCGAAAACACCAAAAATATTTGTGGTTCTTCTTTGGTTTTGTGAGTTTGTTGCAGGGTTTAGGAGTTCTCAGTGAAATTTGGTTTCATATTATTATTATTCGAACCACACAAGTGAAGGGAAATAATGAGGATTAATGACACCTTGAGGTGTGGTAAGAGGCTGGTAACGAACTCTATTTGTTTTCATTTTTGTACATATACTCATCATTGTGGGCATGCTTAGACTGTTCGTGTAGGGTGTATGTTATTTATGGATGCTTAGTAGTTCTTGCTTTCATATGATTAGTTCCAGCTTGCTAATAGTTTGTAGCATGTCATATGAGTGTTTGCTTGCATTACTCTATTCATAACTTGGTATGACACCGTGGTATCCTCCTCTGAATGTTTCATTTGAATTGACTTGGCACATGCTCACGCATGCATATGACTGAAATAATCAGTTGAGCCTCGATGAATTATTTTGCCTTGAGGGTCTTGAATCACTTTCATGCCATGATTAGTCCTGTTTTGCTGCAAGCATGATTATGACAGCTATTGCTCTCTCGTTTGTCGCTCCCTTACTATTGCTAGCCTTCACTTACACTGAGTATGTTTTACTCATGTTTCCAACTCCCTAAAACCAAATATTGCCAAAAGTGTCCACCATACCTACCTATTAGTATCATTTGCTATTTCCGTGCATATTCAATATGCCTTGTTTTCTTTCGAATAAAATGTTTGCTTGTTATGAGAAATTTAGTTAGTAAAGTTCTCATAAACTTGATGGCACACTTTATTTCCTGCACTTAATAAACCTGAACCATTGTGACTATCCATGAAAGTTATATGCTTGCAAATTATAGGCTGGGGATTAGCAGAATCATGCTGTCACGGGGAACGCTTTCAACACCTGTAAATATATACCCAATTGATACCATGCTCTTTTGTTCGCGGATGTCGTCGGTGTGAAATAAAAGGGGAGCTTGTAAGTCCATGGAGTTATGTATGTGTGTTAGAGAAACGCCTGGGCCGCTGGTCTAATCCATGCTGTCATGGTGGAAACCTGCAGCGTAACCATAATAAGTATCTATGAAGCATTCTTCTTATAAAAAAAGAGAGAGAGAGCTATTGAGAAAAAGAAAAAAAGAGATTTGAGAAAAGAGGAAAGCGAGAAAAAAGCACCATTTTCCCATGGTAAATAAGAAGATTGCTGAGATACTCATTGTCTGCTTGCCTTGTCATTTTGATATGGGGATTCTTCCGTATCATCGGGCAAAGGGTACCCCGTTGGCGGTTCTCTATGATACGCATGTATTTACGATGATAAGAACTTACCGGTAACTAAAGTTGAGTAGCATGAGGAGCGACCCTCGTACTCAAGGGACATGGGATTTCCAGTTTATAGTCTATCAAGCATATAACTCAGAGTAGACCTTACTTCCGCCTTAACCATATTAAAGATGCTTATGATAGGGGCAATGAGAGCTCAAAGCTAATGAGTACCATACTTTCAGCATTTGGAAGCCTTTCAAACTATTCAAAACCTTTTTCATTTCCTTGTTGAGTCACCACCTATTCTTTGAGCAGTTTCCTGAGAGCATGGTTGTCATTCTTAGTGTAATGTGCTTGTCTCAAATCTTGATTATTTGTGTTATGACTTTGATGCTTGTATCTTTGATATATTTACTTCTAGTCTTCACTTGAACTTCAGAGATGCCTTGGCATTCATAATCAAAGGCAAGCGAGATACCACTCTATCATACCTTGTTATGAGAATTGTAATGTTGCTTATGTTTATGATTCATGCTACTTATTATTTTTGAGTTGGAATCTCTTCATAGCTTGCATTGCCTGTTAAGTAAACTTAGTTGCATACTCTTTATTATGAATTGTCTAAGTAGTTGATCACATGCTGAGAATATATACATCATATGAAGCAAATGTGTTCGTGAAAGTTTCTTTTATCGCACTCAGTTTTCAACTGAATTGCTTGAAGACACGCAATAAGCTAAGCTTGGGGGGAGTTGATACGTACAAAACGTATCTACTTTCCCGAACACTTTTGCTATTATTTCTCCTCTAAACTTGTGTGATTTGGATGCAACTAACACGGACTGACGCTGTTTTCAGCAGAATTGCTTTGGTGTCTAGTTTTTGTGCAGAAAATCAACTATCAGGAAAAATCCTGAAAAATATGCCAAAAATCCTATTTCACCAGAAGACTCCCGGAGCTAGAATACGAGACGGAGTGGGGCTGGGGCCAGCCACACCACCTGGCAGCGCGGGCTAGGCCTGGCCGTGCCATGGGGTGGTCTAGCCGCCCCATACACCCCCTCGGTCTCCCTCTTCGCCTATAAGATGCCTTCTGTCCTAAAAATCCAGGGGTTCGATATTTTTCCAAAAAGAGTTCCGCTCCGCCACCACCAGATTCCGCGATTCGGAACCAGAAACTCTGTTCTGGCACCCTGCCGGGTCGGGGAATTGGAGTAGATCATCGCCATCATTATCACCATCGCTTCTCCATCGACCATCCATGTTTTCCCCATCTATGAATGAGTAATCCCCTGCTGTAGGATATGGGTATGGAAGTGATTGGATGAGATCGTTCATGTAATGGCATCGGATTGTTAGGGCATGGTGCCTAGTATCTACTATTAGTGCTTTTTGACTTTGTTGCGACTTGTTATGCTTATGCTTTTCAATAGGGCCCGAGTGCCATGATTTCAGATCTGAACATGTTATTGATTCATTATGATAGTATTGTTTATGGTCTTACCTGCAAGTTGTATACACACGTTGTTGTCCGGAACCAATGGCCCCGAAGTGACAGAAATCGGGATAACCGGAGGGAATGGCTTTGATGTGAGGATCACATGTGTTCACAGAGTGTTAATGCTTTGCTCGGGTGCTCTATTAAAAGGAGCACCTTAATTTCCTTTAGTTCCCTTGAGGCCCCGCTGCAAACGGGCTGGCAGGACAAAAGATGTTGTGCAAGTTCTCATTGCGAGCACGTATGACTATATATGGAACACATGCCTAGGATTATTTAGTACTTGGACACTTTATCTTATTTATCTACAATTGCCCTATGTTCTGATTGCCGTGTGAATTGTCTTGTCCATGCAACGCCCGTCCATCCATCCCTATGCCTACCGCACTCTAATCGTACTGTTTACTGCTATTGTTACTACTGTCTTTACTTTACTACTGATGTTACTTTGCTATTCCTACTACAAAACTGTTGCTACTGATAAACTGTTGTGAGCAAGATTGTTTCCAGGTGCAGCTGAATTGACAACTCAGTTGTTAAGGCTTATAAATATTTTTTGGCCCCCTTGTGTCGAATCAATAAATTGGGTTTCACTTCCCTCGAAAATACTGTGATACAACCCCTATACTTGTGGGTCATCACTACCATCTTTATTTCAGTTTGCCTTTAGTCTCTTCCACGCCATCAAGTTATTTTCTAGAACCGTTGTCTTATATCCATACCACTTGTATTTCACTATCTCTTTGTTGAACTAGTGCACCTATACACCTGACAAGTGTATTAGGTGTGTTGGGGACACAGAGACTTCTTGTATCTTGATTGCAGGGTTGCTTAAGAGGGATACCTTTGACCACTTCCTCCATGAGTTTGATAAACCTTGGATGATCCACTTAAGAGAAACTTGTTGTTGTTCTACAAACCTCTGCACTTGGAGGCCCAACATTATCTACAAGAATAGAAGCATGCGTAGACATCAACCTACTTTTGTTAAGACGAAATCTTAGTTGTAGCTAGTGCCATGGAACACTAGAACATAGATTCCTCTGAGTTTATCATGGCCATAGTCCCGTCAAATCCCACTCAATCGAACGATAGCACACATTAGTCAGGGCAATTTAGTGAGATTACCTATTTACATATAGAACTAAAAAGAAAAATTAACTATTTAAGAACAGTACATCTAAACCTTAATACTTAATCTGACATACACAACAAAAAGGAATAAATACAATGGATGAAAATTTGGGATAAATTGCTCTCCTGTTAATTAATCAAGTATCCATTCTTGACATAGCACGATCAGATTAGAATTTTTGTATTGCGGCTAGCATCATGTTCACTAGTATGGCCCTAGTGCTAGAGTTGTTGCCCTGGGTGTGGTGCAGTAGATGCAAATGAAAATTGGGATATTTGAGAATGCCTAGCTAGTAATTTATTCCTAACCAACAAAAAAACAGAGAGAAAGAATGCTCTAGAAACAATATGCCATGAATTAACCTTGTGAAGTAATCGGATAAAACTAAATTTCCAAGACAATGTTGTGGGTACCTACCAGCTACAACATTGTAGCAGCCCTGAAATTTAAAAGTAGTAAGATGTGGAGTTGTGCCTTAGTCTGTGCTACTATGAAGAAGATAACCGTTCCATGCAAACCTATATCCTATAGGCTTCTCGGCATAAAAGACACGTCAACTTCCATCTGCTATGAGGATCTCTCACTTCTGACCAACCTGGTATATTCAGGTAAGAACCAACCAAAGCATTAGGTAGCTGCAAATATTTACAAAACTAACATTTGTTTGAATTTTCTATAGTATAAAGATACTCATTGTCCTAGACATTTGATCCACTCGAATCATTGCAATTACCGAATTGTGTGCTTGGAGTATATGATACCTGCAACTGATTTCCAAGAAGACTATTGCTTTTACATATAATTCTAAATGGAAGATTTCCACCTTAAAACCATATTTTTGACATCAATAATAGTTGTGGGCGGTGGGCACATGAAAACTAACATGTATATAATAAAATGGAGAAGGGCGATGTATGTGGAGATGCATCATGGTTAAGAGAGAACGATTGGTGCTTCCAACTAGGAAAATGCAGCTATATTAGATGTTCACACAATTCAATTAGTGTATCACTTCCCCGCGCATGCTCCTCCTCACCACCGTCTACGGCGACTCTTCTCGTGCAACATAGCTACGGTATGTCCACCGTTACTGAAAATGGATAGAATTATGGAACATAAACACATGAATACTTACATGATAAATAAATAAATTATCATATGAATGTAGTAAGATGAGCATATGCAATTATGGTGACCTGTACATGAAGGAAGGACATAGGCTATCTGGAGTCTCCAGCCATGCCTTGCAATGCTCTCCTGGTCTTCGAACTTTGAAGTTGTCATTAGCTGAAGCTTGCTAGAAGCACCCCAAGGAATGAAAACTCCTAATACTTTCATGTTTCCACCGGCACGGATTAGTAACTACAAAGTAGATGAAGATTAAACATTAGTTGTTTTGAATGCACACCATTAATTACACATGAACACATATCTAGTTATGATATTTGCTAAAAACATTCTCGTGCCTAGCATCAAATAGATATAATGAGATAATGATTGTGTAATATAAATTGGTAATCTGGCAAAGATCTAAATGATAAAATAGAAATAATTATCTAATTGTCTAAAAGACCAAAATGATATATCATCTCTTACAATGATTTTAAGGGGCTACCATTCAATGATGTACTATGTACTCCAGGATAATCGAAATTCCTTATTTACTTCTGATAACCTGTGTAAGTGAGAATATCAACATAAAATCTAGACCTGACTGAATAGAAACAAATTTCTTGCCACAAATTACTTTACATCAACCTTAAATTGATTGTGGTGGGAAAAGAAGGAGAGACGGATCACGACCTTGGGTTGAAGACTTAAATGACCTCACAACTGCCTTCACTAATTCCATGTTAGCTCTTCACCAAACCAATGACGCCTCGTCCATCCTCGTTGAATCGGGGGCCTCTCTGAATCATTAAGAGAATTTGTTTACCTATGATCCCAAATACAAAGTACATATGTTAATATGCTTTCATTTCAATCAACTAACTATTTAGTACCCATCAAGAGTTATTGTATAGCTAATCATCATAAAAAAATTACCTAACTAGAAGAAATTGGTAGAAAACACATTTTTTATGGATAGAACAATTGATAACCACAACTAGCTACTCCATACTCGATTAAATCTTTGGATCTAACAGTTGGCAGGAATCAAAAACCTCAATCAAACATTTTTTTGGATCCGGACATGTAGGAACAAAATGGAGGAAAATGACACAAATCTTGATTAAGGAAGATGATTACTCATATGTAGAAAAGCATCCTTGATGTGCTGACCGGTAAAGGAAGTGGCAGAGGAGGAAGAACTGGAGCTCCTCCCAAACCTCCACTATCCCCAACTCAACTCGGCAGCTTGCTACCTTGTCCTTCTTTCCGGGCTGCCACAAGAAGGGGATCATTTGAGAGAGGGGGAGAGAGAGAGAAGAAAAGAGAGAGAGTAACCTAGAAGAAGAATCGAAGGATGGAAGTCTGCCATGATGCTGCCCAATGTTGTCTATAGAGGCGAAGAAGGAATGGGGATGGAGGCCGTGGAGCTCGGGTCGCCGCTGTTGGGGGTGGAACCTATAAGAGCTCAGCATCAGGGAGTAGAAGGGCATGTGGAGGGTGTCGGCCTGGCCACGTCGCACGTCGGCCGCCATGGCTGCTCGGTGGTAGGGAGAAAAGGGGGATGGAGAGAGGAGGACGAGATGGAATGGAAGGGGTGCCAACGGCTAGCCGAGAGAGAGAGAGAGAGAGAGAGAGGATCGGAAAAGGATTGACCCTAGAGATGATACCGCAGCGCAAAGCCGATCCACGCCGGAGATGCTACGGGAGGAGGGACTAGGCGTGGAGGAGGAAAGCGCAGAGGCAGAGCGCTGCGGGCCGCCGCACGCGTGAGGAGAATGGGGCGTGAGCTAGGTTTCCAACGGGGTTGAGCTTGTTGTGCTTTATATACAAGACAACGAAAACGATCTACGGTTCTCAGAGTACCTAATGGAGCCAATCGAACGACTAATTAAATCTGATTTACCCGAGGCTTCTAGGGGGGGCACCAATTACATCTTTAGACTAGACAAACACATTGAGTGGTCCAATGATAGCTTTGTAGAAGGGCAGTAATCTTATCAATATTTGGGTGACAAGTTTAAACACTGTGGGTGCATTTTTTTTGAACGCCACTCTGGGTGCATTTTACTCGGAAAGGGAGAGGAACTGGACATGGCTTTTTTCTCCCGGGTGCATATGCATCCTTTATTTGAATTTGATTTTGTCAAAATTTGAAATGCCAAAAAAATATGTGCACATAGAACTTCAAGTTTTAGGTGCGCACAAAGTCGTTTCACAAAAAAATATACATTTTTTATGGTTTGTGCAAAAAGACAAAATTTGGTGCTAAAGTAACGTGCTCCACGACACAAATATTTATCTTTTTTACACAACACATAAAACATATCTATGGAATAACTTCGTGTACATCTCAAACATAAAGCTACACATGATCATATTTTTTTTCAAAATTTTCAACTTTTTTTAAAATATATTTTTTATATCGGTTGCATATGCACCCGGTGTAGAAAGGAGTTTCGAAGGAACTAAACTTTTTTTGTATGGAGTCTTTGACTGGCCTCGTAACTGCTTTGCGGGTCCATAGTCAGGTGGGACCTGTGGCAGTCAAAGGATACACGTATTAGAGATATTAAAACTAAACCAAAAGGGAGCCCTCTCAAGCTCTCATCATTTTTTGACCGTTCAATTGTCCTTTCTAATCATTTATACTCGCTAGCCCAAGCTACTGGTTTGATTTTGAGAGTCAAAGGTGAGCATGTGACTGTGACTAAATAGCAGCGTGCCTTTGGCTCGCAGTATTGGAAAAAGATAATAAGCACGGTAGTCGATCGAAGAATAGGTTCCCATCTTGGCACTCTCGCTCAGAGATTCTTTCCTTTTTTTCGCGTCCTCAGATCGTCGATAGTACAGCACCTTCGTAAAGGCACTGCACCATTTCCTTATTAACTACGAACAAGGAACAAAAGGACTAATTCTCCCTGATTCGCGGGTTATTCTTATCGGGTCTAGTGATTGCTCTTGTCTAGTAAATCTGGCAGGAACAGATGACCACACCGATAGCATTCCTTATTAAGGGAAGTCCTCCCAAAGGTCGGATACTTATCTATCTTTGCCGAAGATCGAACTGCCGAATTGGCAAAATTCGGTGATATCATAGTATCCGCTAAGTTCACGGGCTGGAGATAAGCGGACTCGAACCGCTGACATCCGCCACAAGGTAAACCACCGCCTCTCAGGCCTCCCCGACGGGTTCTACCATAGAGGCCAACGATAGACAATAACTCCCCCCCGAACACAGCTTACAACTTTCATCGTACTGTGCTCTCCAAAGAGCAACTCTTCTCAAAATCTCAAAACAAAAGGTGCTGGGTTGGAATCCCATGCGGATCTCATATAGTCAAAATAAGAAGGGACGTGCTATATCCGAAACGTACGAAATATAGTAAATATTTTAAATGCAGATGTAGCAGGGTCGCGAACCGGATGGTACACAACTTGGTTTTGGAAGATATGGCACCAAAAGTTGTAGAGCTGGTCGTCTTTCATATCGAGCCATTGTAGCAGCGCGTCGGGCTACAATCGGAGCGGAGCCGGAGCTTTTTTGTTCGCCCTTAGGCCGAGTGTTCGCCCACTTCAGAGTCTTCGCCTTTAGAGAGAAATCCGTGTCCGCCCCAGCAAGAAAACGTATGCGCTAACGCGCAACAGCTTTCCCTTGCTTCAAAACTATAGGTTTTAGCCCTCCGTTTGTTGGTCGCCAAAGACGAGAGCTTCGCCTTTGGAAGCGCCAGTAGCGTAGGGCGACCAGCAAACGGAGGGCCTCTGAATTCGTTCTGACGGCTTTGATGACTCGACGGTGAATATTAAGGAAAGGAGAGCGAGGGGAAGAGGGGGCATCCCTTGGGACAATCTATTTGATTGCAGGATTTTGTTTTGTTCCGAAGCAAAGATATCCGCGGGGGCCGGTTCATTCGTCCTATTCTGCTATTTAGGACCAAGAGGTACTGGATTCTCTTTCGGATAGGCCCTGAAAGGAGAAGAAAGGCTGAAATGCCAACGGACCTGTGTCTATTTTCTAATTCACCCGATCCCATAGTACCCGTTTTTGGAACGTCTTTTTCCTAGCAAGTGAATGCGAGTCCAGTTCACCTTCGGCCTCGAAAACCAGTTAGGTACGAGGAAAGAGTAGGGATGGAGTGTGAGTTCCGATCCTCTCTTCCCAGGCAAGAATGAAATTGGACGGTTTCAGCCCAGAAAGTGAAAAGAACGAGATCTAGAAAGAATTCTACTAGCTGAACGAGGCTGTGAAAGAATCTCTGTCGGGTGGTGCAGATGAATAGAATAAGCCAAGCCCTGCTTTTTCTCTTTTTAGCCTGGCCATTAAATCTGCCGCTATTCCTACGTTGGGCCGAATGTCCCTGAGGGAAGCTTCTCTCGAGATCAAATCGGCCCATTGTGGTTAACTGGGCCCGGATGCTCCCACTAGAGCTCAACAAAGTGCACACGCTCACGCTCTCAACATTTTTGGCCGTCCGATTGTTCTTCCTAATCATTTCTGGCCATTAGATCTGCCGCTATTCCTGCGTTGGGCCGAATGTCCCTGAGGGAAGCTTCTCTCGAGATCAAATCGGCCCATTGTGGTTAACTGGGCCCGGATGCTCCCACTAGAGCTCAACAAAGTGCACACGCTCACGCTCTCAACATTTTTGGTCATCCGATTGTCCTTTCTAATCATTTCTGGCCATTAGATCTGCCGCTATTCCTGCGTTGGGCCGAATGTCCCTGAGGGAAGCTTCTCTCGAGATCAAATCGGCCCATTGTGGTTAACTGGGCCCGGATGCTCTCACTAGAGCTCAACAAAGTGCACACGTATGAGACCGATCGCTCAATTCCCCTTCTGCCCCTCTCCCATCGGTTCGATGGCGGCGACGAGCCGGCGACCGCGTCATGTGGCCTACCCACCATACATTCGAGACGCACTGAAACACGCTATGCTCATATGACGATGGATCCATACCCCGACGCACCACCAACAGACGTCTCCCATGGTCTCGCTCCTCCACTTGTTCGTGTGGTATCCAGAGGTATTCCACCACTACTTCCCACGCCTCCCATGCCTTCTTTGTTGAATTCAGGGCCTTATTAATACTAAAAAAATTCAATCCCAGGGGTGGCTCATGGGCCTATGGTGTGTCTGTTGGAATCAAGACTCAAGATACGATGGTAGACTACAAAAAACATATGAAGGCAACTACAGCTTTGGCTAGAAAAGATTCTTTTCAATCTCGGCGGGGCGGTTGTTCCTGTAGAACTATATTAATATTTTTACCTGATTAGGCTGTATTGATGGACGTGATAATCTTGAAACTCACACAAGGAACAATGAAGTGATATTTTTCATGGCAAATTATTTATTTGGGATTTATACTTTTCTTGCCATCTTCATCCAGTTCTCTTATCTGCGGGCTCTAGAACGCTAAAGTTATAATATTCCATCATAGGTACAATTTCCTTCTGGAGTGAAAAACAAGAATGTAGAGGTACATTCTTTTAGCTAGGCATATACTTTACGATTTGTTGTTTCGAGTACTGCTACAATATCTTGACAGCTCGTTAAAGCTCTAACCATTTATTGAAATAACCATGGGAAAAAGTGCCGATTTAAGTGACTGAAAGCAAACTAATGTCTAGAGCATCTTAACTTTTCGTTTCACTATATATCAGCACCTAAAACTTACACTCGCCCGTCACATGGATTATCTTTCTCTAAATCATGTATACCAATTTCAGTTTATTACTAATGATGCTAATACACTAGGTAGTACTCTCTTTGCTCTATAATTTGTTAGTGAGTGGTTTTACTAGGGTACAAAATCGGCACATATTTTTTTGTATGTGATAAGCTATCTCTCACCAAATATGATTAAATCTGATAAGCTGGCCACAATCAAGCAGATTGTTTACAAATAGTTGAGAAAGCATGGGCATATGCCTCCTCACGATCTAGGGAATATATATAAACAACAAAATAACCTGAATCAGGCCCTCGCAATAAATAAACAGATGTGGAGCCAAGTAGAGCCGACTTGCAGCCTGCAGCCGTGTGTGGGTAGGCTCAAGCCAGTGTTGTTGAAATCAAAAAACAGTAATCGTCCATTAAATGTTGTCAAGATTATGATATCTTCAGTTTTTGGTAAACATGACGATGAGATCTTTGTATTGGTGCAATACCCAAGGACTGGGAGCGTAGATATTAGAATCTTTATCCGCTAGACCAAATTATAGTATTATTTTGCGTACGAGATAAGTATCAGAAGTGCATTGAGATTGTTCAAAAATTCTTAGAAATATGTATTCTCCAAATTTCCTTAAGTGTTAGTGTTTCCTTATTCTTTTCTTCTATATCTGTAATGTTTTTTCCTAAATATTTAAAAAATTATGGCTTTTTGTTGTGATCATTTTCCCGAGGAAAGTTTTAATTTATTTTAGTAGCCAAGAATTTATCCGTCAAACCATCCTAATTCAGAAACAATGCACTTGAGACCCAAACTCGAACAAACTACAAGTCCATACACACAAGCAAAAAGTCTAGCACATTACACCCAATATATGAGTAACTTAATATAAAATTCCGTATTTTATATCTCCATAGATTTATAAATAAAATCCAACCATTTTATTGTAGTAAGAGAGGGGCGTGGCAACGCGCGCCAACATGATCCAGTAACATAGCAGAGTAGAAGAAGGTCATCCCATCGGACCAAACGGACGGCTCGGATGGTTAACACCGGAGATCTGACGGGCAATATCCTGTCGCGCGGAACTGGCCAGAGCGTGCGCAGAAAGTTGTAGGGGAAGGGGATTTCCGTCTCGTCGCCCCCTCCACCCTCTGTCTCTCTACTCCCCTTTTCTTTTGCAGCCGCCTCGCTCTCTCCATCCGATCTCCTCCCGCAACCGCGAAGAATCCGACGAGGTAGTCCGACGCTTCGGCCATGGGCGACAGCCAGTACTCCTTCTCCCTTACCACCTTCAGGTTTGTGCTCTCTCCCTCTCTCGGCAGGGCTCGATTTTGTGCGGCGTAAGTGTTTTGATCTGACTCCCTCCCCTTCGATTTCGTTGCAGCCCGTCGGGGAAGCTGGTGCAGATCGAGCACGCGCTCACGGCCGTCGGATCCGGCCAAACCTCGCTTGGCATCAAAGGTGCGATACGCGCAGTATTCGTGCCATGTACTTTCCGCTACTGGTGATCTTACGCTGCCAGCATCGATTTATAGTGGAGGTTTTGTGGTTTTAGACGAGTTTGAGACAGCGATATGTGGGGTTTATGTAACATTAGCGTCAATGTGGAGGGTTTCCGTTATTGTTTCTTATATGTGAAGTAAATTCTCATTCTAGGGTTTGACATCATGAGGTTTAGGCCATTGACGATGCATGTGTTTTAGTTAGGTTTTCTCTTGTATATTTGGCATTGTAGAAACTCGTGCTAGTATTTATATTACTAGCTGCTGGACGCCTAAGCGATGCCTTTAAAACCATGGTTACATATGTTTTATGCTTGTATGTGCCGCACAAATTATTAATCTGCTAAATTCAGGCTTCCAACGCTAGGGCCCTTTTGTTTCCGGCTTGTGGCAGGCAAGGCTACCATGCCAGTTTAAGACACTGAGATTATTTGCAGATCTAATGTCCTATTGCCAATTATGGATTTGCGCCCGTGTGCAAAGGCTTGGGCTTTTGAAGCTTCTTGATGTCTACAAAAACTGATATTACCACTAGAGCTAATAATCAAACGTGATTTGATAGACACACTCCTTGTTGATTTCTTGAGGCCTATTGGTTTGTTAGATCATTTTCCTTTTAAAGTTGTGGTATTCTACATACTACATGCTTGTGAGTGCTAAGTTGATGTTTGGTGTGACATATTTTCTGTAGTATTCATTTGTTCTGTGACATTACTTAATTTGTAGGAACAAGTTCATTTTAAGGTTTGGAGTTCTTCCTACCTTGTATATAGATGTTCCACTGAGACAGCTTGAGCGCGTTCTTTGCAAAGTTAGATTTATATCTACCTGGGAGTTGTTCAATTCTTTTTTGGTTCCTGCTAGTGTGGCCATATGATGCCTACTCACAGATGCCTTGTGGGACTAGAATAAAAAAAATCATGATACGTGCACAATTGCACATTATTTGTTACTCCCTCTATGCCAAAAATGTAGTGCATATGAGTTTTTCAAAAGTCAAGCAATGTAAAGTTTGACCAAATATGTAGACGAATATATGAACATCTATAACATCAAATCATTATTATTAGAATCATCATTAAGATGCTATATTTTTCTACATACTTGGTCCAACTTTATATCGTTTAACTTTTGTGAAATAACTCATTTGCGCTATATTTTGGCACAGAGGGAGTATCTTCCTTTCCAGCATACCAGTTAGATAACTTTTAAGTATACCAAGCAGTTGTGTTCTTTTGTGGAAGTTAAAATGCGATTTTCTGTTTTTTCACCCATGATTTGTTACTAACAACTGAATGAAACCAATATTTGGCATCACATAGAAAACTTAATGCTGTATAGCTACCCGTTGGAACCAATACATATCTTTGTTCTATTATAGTTACTAATGACTGAATGAATATTAGCTTGTTATGTATGGCACATATTTTATCTGTTTTTTTACTGCCCTGTTCTATCTTTTATATGTTGTCATGTTCATAGACTACAGCCTTTCCACTTCTCTTTCTGAATGACTTATTGATTCTAAGATATATGTGTCATGTTTCTAGCTGCCAATGGTGTAGTTATTGCCACCGAGAAGAAATTGCCTTCTATTCTAGTGGATGAAACATCTGTAAGTGTAATATCGTCCTTAATTTGAATTCTTTCTCTACTTGGCTTCCTCTGTTATCATATCAAAAGATGCCAATTAATCTATTTCTGCAAATTTCCAGGTGCAAAAGATCCAGTCATTGACTCCAAATATTGGAGTTGTCTACAGGTAGTTTTCTACTCTGCGTAATTTTGTACTTATATTTTACCCTGCCCTTATCCCAACTTTATGTTGTTTTGGTTAATGTTCTTAATTCTCAATGATGTCTGAGCTAGTGTTGCTGTGTTAGCTGCTACACGGTGTACATTTCTTTTGCACTTCCATCACTGATGGCTGGGGTGTATACTCCCTCCGTCCCAAAATAAGTGACTTCGGTTTGTCTAGATTCGCATGTACCTATATACTAAAACATGTCTAGATACATCCGAATCTAGACAAACCCACGTCACTTATTTTGGGACGGAGGGAGTATATATTTGAAGGATGAAATAAATAATTGGCCTGAAGGTTCCTGCCTTTATGTGTTTCACCTTATACGGTAGACGCCCCTGATAATGCAAATAATTTAAATACCTGTGCAATGTATGCAAGGAAACCAGCTGATTGATAGACCAATGGATGAAAGATACCTTGGAGAAAAAGTGAATCACTTACCCGTTTAGAATTTGAATTTCTATTTGTTATCACTGGTGCGTGTCGTACCTAACAGCTAAGCAATCAGAATACCACATATTTTCACCATGGCTGCAATAACACAGTTTGCAATCACTGTTACTGGCATTCGGTCTGTTGCAATTTCCAAGTGTCTTGTTACACACATGTGCTGATGTGCACTTTCCTACTCATTATTTTCAGTGGGATGGGTCCAGATTTTCGCGTTCTTGTCAGAAAAAGTCGGAAGCAGGCACAACAGTATTATCGGTTGTACAAGGTATATTCATGACAGTTTATTTGATTTAGACTTCCAAAAGAAGAATTTGCACATTTGGCAAAGAAATCATTTAATTAAATTGCCACCTGTAGCCATTTTCTGTCATTATTTCCCTAGTATATGTTTTCTCATTATTGTTCATTTCCAAATGCAGGAAACCATCCCTGTTACCCAGCTTGTCCGAGAGACTGCTGCTGTTATGCAGGAGTTCACGCAATCTGGGTATGTTACGATACTAGACACTCTTTTATTACACCACTAGTGCTTATGGAAGTGTTAAAATCAGTCATGCACTTGTTATACCTAAATTACTCTAAAAATTAATTTGCTTGATAATTTTACCAAAAGCTTCACAATGCCATTTGATGTACTTGCTTTTGATAGTAAGAACCCAATATGTAATACAACTTTGGTGTGTGTTAATTTAGTATCACTTAAATGTGAAACACATCTGTATTACAAATTTGTAAACTCTATGGGACCCCTCTATTCGATTTTCACTTAATGCATGAGCTTGAGAAACTGCTGCTTTAAAATGCTAGCCACGATGCAACTTGGCACTTTTAATAATAGATAATATTTGATTGTTGCATGCATTTTTAATTTGTTTTGTTCAAAATGCAAAGAATAATGTATACTTATTAAGACCTGCATCATGTTAAAAACCACTACTATATCTTTTACTATATCTTTTACTGCTGCTTTAAAATGCTAGCCACGATGCAACTTGGCACTTTTAATAATAGATAATATTTGATTGTCACATGCATTTTTAATTTGTTTTGTTCAAAATGCAAAGAATAATGTATACTTATTAAGACCTGCATCATGTTAAAAACCACTACTATATCTTTTACTTCTTATACATATGATGTAACTATGTTGTACTCATAACATTTATTTGTTGTAGTGGTGTAAGACCATTTGGTGTATCACTGTTGATTGCTGGGTATGATGACAACGGCCCGCAGTTGTATCAGGTATGTGTAAAGAGCTACTCCCTCCGTTTCAAAATATAAGATGTTTTAGCTTTGTGAAAGGAGTGTATCTAGACCCCAAACCTACACACTAAAAGGGGTCTAGATACACTCCTTGTACAAAGCTAAAACATCTTATATTTTGAAACGGAGGGAGTACATGATAAGAGACCTTGATATCTTCCTTCCCACAATTTCAGATTCAACTGCATGTTAATTGAGTTTACCACTTACCTAGGCACAGTAGATCACATTATGGAAATCTTCTACTCCCTCCGTTCCTAAATATAAAATGTCTTATTATTGTGGAACAGCGGTAGTACTTTTGACTGTTGTTTCACCGTCACGTCCTCATATTGTTTGCCATAGTTAATAAATGCTGAATTTCTCATTGTTGATTGTTTTCTTTAGGTTGACCCATCAGGATCTTACTTCTCCTGGAAAGCATCAGCTATGGGAAAAAATGTGTCAAATGCAAAGACGTTTCTTGAGAAAAGGTAGACTTATCTTTAATATTGGTCACTGTAAAGGCTTCAGTGTTGTTTCTTTTTAAAATCTGGTGATCATAATAAGTCGCATTCTATTGTTGTCCAATCTTCCATCTGTTAATTAATACAAGCAGCATTTTTGTTGGCAAGGTTCTTTTGCTCATATGATTTAACTGACACAGCTTTTACTTGTAGATACACAGAAGATATGGAGCTTGATGATGCCATCCATACTGCAATTTTGACTCTGAAAGAAGGGTATATTCGTTTGTCTTTTAGTTGACTTGTGCTGCCAATTGGGTGGCTTATTGAGTACTGACTGTTTCTGGACTTGCAGATATGAAGGTCAAATCTCTGCCAACAACATTGAAATTGGAGTTATTCGAGCTGACCGTGAATTCAAGTATGTATACAGCGTCAATTACACTGCTTTTACTGCAACATAGTTATCGGAGGCAAATGTTCCTGTTGCCTCTTTTTGCATGACTTCCTAACACTCCACGTACAAAATGCAGAGTTCTAACCCCAGCAGAGATCAAGGATTTCCTGGAGGAGGTAGAGTAAGCTGCCCGCTGACAATTTGCCGTCTCTGAGAAGTGCCCGAGCAGTCTCCATGAAGCTTGTCTCATATTTTAAATTCGTCACTTAAACATATTGTAAACTGATTTGCTCCAGTGACACCAGACGGGCTTACATTTGAATCTTTGTGAATGAACATTGTAGACAACGAAGATAACCTAATCTTAGCTGTATGTTTCGTTTAGCCCAATCTCTGGATTTCCTTGTTCATTTTGTATCTGCTGCGTATGATTATCAGTTTTTTATCTCTTGATTTCGTACAGTTGGTGCCTATATACCGTGGATGCAATCGATCGATTCAGTAACCTGAAAAGTTGCCACTCAACCAATAAACCTATTTTAGTCCAAAATCAAATACTCCCTCTGATCCACAATAAGTGTGTTGATTTAGTACTCTCTTTGTTTCGGTTTACAAGCCCTGTACCTATATCTAGGTTATCAATTTAGCTATATAATTTGAATTATATAATATAGAAATTATTTTGTCGGAAAATAGAAAGTCTAAACTTCTCGGTGATATATATTTTTTAACCTCATATTAAGTTGCTTAATTTGGCGACATAGAACTACGAGTACGCGTAGGAATTGTAAACTGAAACGGAGGGAGTATTAAGTTGTACTATCTCAGTCTCGAATTAGATGTTAAAGATTTGTCTAGAACAATTTGTTTAGATGTTCTAGATGTGTTTTAGTGTATATATACATGTGAATTTAGACTTTAGACAAATCTAGTACTAAATCAGCGACACTTGTCGTGGATCGAAGGGAGTACTACATTTTTTAATATTAAAGAGGAGCATGTCAATTTGGGACGCAAATTGGCCAGCTTAGGCAAAATGGACACAAATAACTTTGAAGCAAAAGGAATTCAAAAAAATAAACTATGTCCGAAACTAATTCACAGGAATAACCCTTTTTTGTCATGCCTATACCTAGGGCATCACAAGAGTGTCACGCCATTTCGCCCGGCGTGGCATGACCTGCCACTGTGGCGTCGTGGGACCTTGTGGGCCACGGGTTGCCTGGCCGCCATCTTCCTCCTGGCACCCGCTGGCCACCCTCTTCCTCTTGCCCCCCACGCAACCTACCCGATGGCCACCCTCTTCCTCCCGACAATGAGGATAACGATGACAGCTTCTCTGACGACAACGAGGACAACAACCGTGTGGCGTGGCCCAGTAGGCTGTCGCCACCGTATAGAGGTGGGGGTTAACCGGACCACCGGCGAGTGCTTTAGTTTTGACGTTCTCAACCGCGTCTTTTATCCACATCACATCCTTCAACGCGTACGTCGACTATTTATGTGCCTCCCGTGTCAACCCCAGCGACTCGGCCTGCGTGCTCGCCTCAACCGAGCTTGGGAGGAGTTGAACGTAGAGAAGGCGATCTTCCGCTCTCCCGAAGGTGAGTGGGGCCTCTATGAGCCATATCCGATCCCTTCTAGCGAGACCTTCGGGCGGCGCTGCGGCACCCACCTGCCCCAGATGTTGGCGCACCAGCAGTCGCCACCACCGCCAACGTACTATTTGCCAAGGCCATGGCCGCTGCCGCCTCCACAACCACCGTCGTGCCGGCCGCCAGATGTCCTAGCCGTAGCTAGGGTTTATTTTAATTATATTTTTTTATTTTTTATATGTAAAGTAAGACTATTTATATAATATATATAAGTTTTTTTAATGTTCCTATTTTAAAAAGAATAAGTGTCGCGTCCGCTGAAGCATCCGACCCAAACGGATAGAGACTAAAATGGTTGTTTTAGTCACGACGGACCGACCCAAACCGACCGATCTGGATCGTAGATGCCCTTATATGTCAAAAAAAACAAAAGTTGAAGTTTGTCTGTCGTCGTCATCCTCCAGTCCCCCTGCCGTTTCCTCCTCGGCGGCTTTGGTATTACCTTTTAAAAAAGTCCCCACTGATGGGCTGGTGCTCCCCGTCCACTCCTCGGCAGCTGCTATCCACCATCTCGCTCTTCGCCTTCGGCGCGGGGCTTCTCGCCTACGGAGCCCACCTCTCCTACGTCCACATCGAGCCCCAGCGCGCGCGGACGCTCGCCCGCGATCAGTTCGTCCGCGACTACCTACGCAGGAAGCACGACAAGTAGCCCGCATCCCCACGAGATCCCCGCTCTTCCTGCTGGGCGGCGATGGCTTTGGCACCCCCGAGCCCTGGCGGCGGGCCAGTGACTGCGGAGGTAGAGATGAATGCCGCCGCCGACCAAGGTGCCACCACCGTGCGGGCGACTGTTGTGCAGGCCTCCACAGTGTTCTACGACACCCCCGCAACGCTTGGTGCGTGCTCCGACTTTGTTCTCCTTGTTGTTTCCTGTTGTTGCTATTAGCTCGTAGGGTGTTCGATCATTTGCCTCGCTCGTGCGGGGTTGGATTGGGTGCTGCGCTCGCGGTGCCTGCTTGCTCGTCTCCCTAGCACGACTACGTCCTCCTGTGATCAATCAGACTGATGCCTCGAAGAGTATAAAACTAAAAATGGTGTCGATTAAACTTGAGTTGTGATATGGTTCTCCTTTCTTGAGTATGGTCTCATATGCGGAAAGGAAGTGCCGTGTTTCCTCAGTGTCAGATGTGGAAAGGAAGTGCCGTGTTTCCTTATTGTTGATGGACTAGATCGAAAAGGAATTGACAGACTGTCTTCAATTGTAGTTGGTTTAATTTTCTTATTAGCAGTTTGTAATCTGTATACAGTTTTTCTTGCTCGAAAACCAACGTGTTTGATGCGCGACACGTGCATATTAGGCAAAAAACCCATAGGTTCTCAGTTTCCCCTTGCTGATGGGAGACTGCGTCAGCTGGTCTGATATGAACTAGCCATTTTGGATATCAAGGGGACAGATGTTGATGGCATATATGTTTTTCTCTCAATTGTGTATGTGTAAAAGCGATTATTGCTCTATGCTTTCTGGTTATGGAGCAGGAGCATTGGATACATGTCAGTATCAAACTTATTTGATTGGAGATATAGCTGTGATGGCAATCTTTAAGATGGCGAAGACTAACTTACAGTTACAATCTCCTAGCAGGAGAATCCTTTTGCGTGGATAAAATCTGACTATCTATTGTTTTATTTCGTCTTGTCTTCTTGTTTTATACTCCCTCTGTCTCAAAATAGATGTCACAATTTTGTCAAAATTTGGATGTATCTAGACACTATCTAGTATATAGATACATCCAAATTTAGACAAATTCCTAACATCTATTTTGAGACGGAGGGAGTATGATATTTTCTGTTAAGCAGGAACTTTTGGAGGCTTGAGGCATACATGTCCTTTTTCTTAAGTCTTTTCATTGATGATGCCATCAATGACTTAGTTGCAATAAACGACATTCCACCAAATCTAGTGAAGAAGAAAAGTAAATAAATATTAGGCCTGAATAGTTCAAGGTTTGAAACGGAAAATGCATGTTGGTAGGATATCTTGTATGCATGTGTTAGAGTACGTCATGGGCCTAGGCTGGCAGTATAGCCCATTAGTCTTAGGGTTAGTTAGAGATAAGGGTCACTTGCTTAGGGGTCAAGTAAGCCTTGCTTGGGAGTCAAGTAAACCTCTCTATATAAGGAGAGGAGATGTATCAATCTAATAAAGCAAGAATTAAGAAGGAAATCCCTTCCCTCTTGCCACCGGCCGTGGGCAAGGCCCTCGGCCGGCCCTCTTGCGCCCTCCCTCTAGCAATACCATAACATTTGGTATCAGCTTTCTCGGGTTCGATCATGTCCAGCCCTCCACCGAGTTCTTCCCACCCGCCGCCGCCGCACTCCGACGCCCCCGCCGTTCTCTCCCCGGCGGAGATGACCGCAGCCCTCCGCGATCTCGCCACCGCGGTCCAGGAGATCCACCTCTACTTGGCCGGGCCCTACGGGCTGCCGCCGGCCGCACCACCGGCCGCTACCACCGGGCCGCTGCTCCTGCCGTGGCAGCCGCCGCATCTGGCGGTCTCCGCCGCGGTCGCCGCCACCACCCCACCCTGGTTGCCGTGGCCGTCCCAGCCCCTCGCGGGTCCCGTCGCGGCCATGGCCCTGCTGCAGCAGCCGCCGCTGCCACTCAGCCCCGGGCCAGCTACGACCGCGCCGGCGGGAGTTCCAATCCAAGTCCGGTTCCCGCCCTCGCCGTCACCGCTTCCGTCTTGGATCGCTACCTGCCACGTGTCGGCGGCGGTGAGGCTGCAGGCTGCTGCGCGCGGCCTCCTAGCGCGCCGGCGTGTGCGGGAGATGCGTGGTCTGCAGCTGCCGCTCCTCCAAGTTGCCCTTCGCTGCGCCAAGGACCTCGATCTCGTCCGCTGCGTCGGGGCTCTTGGACATGCGGTTTCCCCCACGGGCGGCGGGCATCCTGTTTTTCCCGTGTGCAGCGACCTCAAAGTCTGCGACATCAGCGGTTGGGAGGGCGCACCCCTCCTCGACAGGAGCGCACCGCGTAACACCACTGCATTCCGCCGCCGGCCGCCGCGAGGGCGCCTCCGCTCGTCGCTCTTGCGACCTCTTCCAGGTGGCCGTACACATGCACTCCGTTTGTCCAAATGGTGTCCATGGGATCCAGGTGGCTGTACACGTGCACGTACGTCATACGGATGGTGTCCACTTTTTGTTAAGGGGTCCAAAATAGAGCGTCTCAGCCCATTTCAGGTTGAGAGTAATAAATCAAGCCGAGATGTAAAAGGTTTGTTTTTAAGTGTGAGGTTTGTGTCGTGTCGAGTCAACGTTATAAGTTGGTTAGGTTGCAGCTCGAGGATGAGCTGCATGTCCAGGTGGGGTGTAGTGTTAGAGTACGTCATGGGCCTGGGCTGGCAGTATAGCCCATTAGTCTTAGGGTTAATTAGAGATAAGGGTCACTTGCTTAGGGGTCAAGTAAGCCTTGCTTGGGAGTCAAGTAAACCTCTCTATATAAGGAGAGGAGATGTATCAATCTAATAAAGCAAGAATTAAGAAGGAAATCCCTTCCCTCTTGCCACCGGCCGTGGGCAAGGCCCCCGGCCGGCCCTCTTGCGCCCTCCCTCTAGCAATACCATAACAGCATGTAATCCATTTTTGAACATGAAACCCTTTCTGGATTGGAGATTATTATGTTGTTGCTAATTTCCTAACTGTGTTGATCAACAGATAAAGCAGAGAAGTTGATAGCGGAGGCAGCTGGATATGGTTCACAGCTGGTTCTTTTTCCAGAAGTCTTTGTTGGTGGCTACCCTCATGGCTCTACCTTTGGACTGACTATTGGCAGTCGATCTGCCAAGGGAAAAGAAGACTTTCGGAAGTATCATGCAGCTGCCATAGATGTGCCTGGTATTCCAAGATGCTATCAATATATGCTCACTATACATTATTTTTCACGATAGTCATCATGCTTCATGTTTTTGCTTTATGCTTATCATTTTTTAGTTTGCATTGTGCTTTGGAGAAACTAGCGATGCACTCAGAACTGAACTTCTTATCCTGTTTTGGAACTGCAGTTTCTATCCATAATTTCAAAGCACACCATTATATTTTGATGTATTACGGTTATGTTGACAATGTATTAGAACGTTCAGTGCTAGAAATGAAGCATACACCACAAAATAGTGTAATACAGCACATCCCTTCTTTTTCCTGCATCATCCAAAAATAAATGAAAAACCAATCGAGGGAAACCTCAAACTTGCTGTCCGGACCACAAGGTGATAAATTGCAGGTGGCATATTACTGAACTCAAGTGTGTATGACATTTGACTTCTGTTCCTGTGTTTTGCATTATTTTTAGAAGTAGAGCTCTATAATTGACAATACATCTGATGCCTTTTCCTTGCTACCTGTATTTGTTAATTTCTGTATTATTCTTCTGGTTTATGGTTTAATGCATTATTCATTTATATTGGATTTTATAATCCATATTATCAGAACGGACCATAGTGAAAAAGTATTGTGAGCATGCACCTCTTGTTAACTGCCGCTGATAAAAATGAATAAATCAAGAAAGCACATCCAGTAAATTTGGGACATTTGGTCAACTGTCAGCACTGATACCATATATTGCTAGTTAGAATTTGCATTGAGTATATTTCCATCTTCGCTGTTTCTGTTAATAGATTAATTTTGATGTACTTATCTTCCACTTCCAAATGGATTAGCTTTGCCCATCACAAAATATTTCTTCTGTTTCCATCTGCTAGTTCTGCAGACCATTTTACAGACATTCGACAAATGCAGGGCCAGAGGTTAGCCGCTTAGCTGCATTGGCTGGAAAATACAAGGTCTTCTTGGTGATGGGGGTTGTTGAAAGGGCAGGCTACACATTGTACAACACAGTGCTCTCCTTTGATTCTCTGGGAAAATACCTGGGAAAGCACCGCAAGCTCATGCCTACCGCACTGGAACGAGTATTCTGGGGGTTTGGAGATGGATCTACCATACCTGTGTATGATACTCCACTTGGTAAGATTGGTGCCGTCATCTGCTGGGAGAACAGAATGCCACTTCTCAGGACAGCGATGTATGCCAAAGGTATTCCAAGTTCTTGCCACATAATTTGTTGCCCAACCTCAACACTATATCTTTGTCAAGATTACTTAGAAGTTACTAGATCTGCACAATGCATTAACGGACAAAAGAATGGCAGGATGTCATCTAAAACAAGAGATAAATGCTGAAAATGAATCATGGCATGTACTTGAGTTTATGTTATCTCTGATTTGCTTTCCTATGTTCATCCAGGTATTGAAATATACTGTGCTCCCACTGCGGATGCGCTGCCAAGTTGGCAGGCTTCCATGACACACATTGCTCTTGAAGGGGGGTGTTTTGTTCTGACAGCAAACCAGTTCTGTCGCAGAAAAGATTATCCTCCCCCGCCTGAGTATACCTTTGGTGGCCATGATGAAGAGCCATCCCCAGAAACTGCTGTTTGTCTTGGAGGGAGTTCCATCATTTCGCCATCTGGGACCGTGTTGGCAGGTCCCAACTACGAAGGAGAGGCCCTCCTCACAGCTGACCTAGGTAAGAAGAAACCGAGGGCTTCAAGTCTATAGCTAAATACATCCTCTGTTCCATAATAGTTTGCCAAAACATACTACATTATGGAACAGAGGGAGTACGTCTCAACTTTTTGGGTATTTGTACAGAGCACAGCACGGTGTATTGATTCCAGTAATCAACAGTTACCAGTATTGCAGCCGTCACTCCAGTAAATCTGTTACCGAAATATTGAAAGCATACTATTCTTACTAGAAACGTTGTGATATTGCAGACCTGGGAGAAATTGTCCGAGCAAAGTTTGATTTTGACGTCGTGGGACACTACGCACGACCTGAGGTGCTGAGTTTGACCGTGAAGACCGAACCAAAACACGCTGTGTCTTTCGCCGGATAAGACTTTAGGCGCAAGGCGTGACGTTACTTCGAAGACCTGGTGGCCAGTAATCTTGCATCGCGGTGTATAGCAAAGTTATCATCTGACCTGTCTTGACATTACAGCAATAATCGTGCTTTTGTATTTCTTGTAAAGATTTGGTGACGATGCTTGTCAGTATAAACAATTACGGCCTGCACGCTTATTTTACAACTCTTGTCGTCGTTCTTTCTCCCGTAGTCATGCGCTTTAGTTTGCTGTCATCCATCGTAGTCACATGCCAGGTCATGCGATTTAGGCTGCAGAACACAGATTTACTAACGTGATGTGATGTGATATGATATGATATGATGCGATGAGATGAGATGTGATAGGATAGGATATGCTATGATAGGATAGGATCTGATATGAGACGTGATATGATATAAGATGTTTGTGTATCTAGACCTCTTTTAGTGTGTAGGTTTAACTAGATTTGGAATGAACCTATACATTAAAAAGAGTCTAGATACACTCCTTTCATAAAGCTAAAACATTTTATATTTTAAAACGGAAGGAGTATGATTGAGCGATCAAGAAGAATTTTAGATGCTGCTACTACTATCCTTCGGTGTGGCTAAAATAGTTTGCTCCATCCGGTTTATGCTCGTCAAGTGCACATCGTCTCTTAGAGCATGAACATCTGCATTCCTTGACTACATGACCTTAGCTGCCAGCCGTACATGCTAAGGATTTGCATTGACATACATTCAAGCGCATCTTCGAGCATGATCGTTTGCATAGCTTGAACACATGAGCAATGCTATACGTATGACACATTTGGTACGACACCACACATGTCAGAATATGGACCATGCACGACAAAGTTAGCTAACGGTCTTGTCATACAATAAGCCTTTCCGTTTTCTCTTTCCCTTAGCCGCCAGGATAAGTTTTGTTAACATGTTTCCAGGCATGTATGTCTCCTTCCCTTAGCCGCCGGTGGCAGTGCTAATACTGTCAAAGAACATGATATGTGAGCTAACTAAAATAAATTATACATCGCGGTTGGCGGCGATGGTAGCGGTCGTCAGCATCAGCTGCCACCATAATCCTCCCAAGATCTAGCGCCACCTCCTCCAACCTGCCACCGCCCCACAACTCCCCATCTCGGTTTGATTTTCTTCTGAACCGACTGCTTGTGCCCACGGAAGATTGGACTGGTCACTAGTGGCTAAGCATCTCCACTCGACACCCCACCCCCAAAGGTTTTGGGGGCATCGGCGCGAAAAATCGCTCACAGCCGCCCTCTACCTCCAAACTAGTTTTTCATTCAGCAGAGGCTAACTATTTATCCGGTGTCCCCAGGCCACCCCAACCTATAGGGAGACAATCACACTAGTCCAAAGTTTACACATCCGTGGCATTTCTCATATTTTAAACACACCAGTAAATTTTCAAAAATTAAAAAAATGTTGATGCTATTATGTAATTAGCATCATAATATATTATATATTCAGAAATAGTAGAAACAACATCCACAAGAAATTCACAAGAGATAATAACACATTATTAAAGTCAATCAAATAGATAGTAGCACATTATTAAATTCAATCAACTTGGTAAAGTAGCTAGCTATCTAGAGTTTACTTGTTCTCCCCATAAGATTCGGGGAAGGGGTACATGAAGTAGATAATGACATGATGATAATCGAGAAGGATTTTTAACTTGTCTCCATGTTGCAAAAATTTGTGTTCCCTGAGCAAGTTTGTCCAGCCAGGCCCATTGAAATATGTCCGGATCTTCTCGTTGGTGACTGTAACCACATATTCCTTGCTGGGCTTAGTGTGTGATACCAAAGTGATCTCAAACACTGCAAGATCATTGATACTTCTATAGACATGGTCTATGAAGTCACATCGTGCACTGCAAGAGATTAACTGAGTAAAACCAGAAGAAACAACAATTAGTTTTATTTGCATTGTACACATAGTTAGATTGCACACATGTGAATTTCAGAAAACATACCGTCCCAATGTTAAAATCCGAAGGGAGCTATACAGGGAACTTCTTGTCGAGACACCACAACATTGGTTGAGCACAATTGCCACACACTCCATCCATATAATCATACGTAGCACTCAAAGTGTAACATCCCACTTTCAGTAAACCTGACTATGTGTCCAAAGTGCAAAAATTAGGGGGAACAAAGAACTTTTTATTGCTTATTGGTGAACTGGTTGTTTGCTTGTTTGTGCTTATGCCTATGATTACGTAGTAGTTAGTATACTCCAATATCACCCACAGTTGGCAAACACTATTTAACAAAAGATATGTCTTGACTTATTTTATATATTCTCAAATGTTCTAGCATTTCAAAAACAAGAGACAAGATGTCTTTGCAACAACAAATGTTTTAGTATCTTCTATCAATAAAATTATGGATATCTATAGGATATCATATCCCTATGTTTCAAGAGAGAACTTCCAAATAACCTTACCTCTAGTCTTCCCAAAACTCTTTTATAAAACTATTGATTCCACTCTTGGTAGAAGTACCAAGGGACTCTTACCTTCTTAAAAACTCAGACCCTTTAAAATACTCCTCTATACCTCAAGTTGGGCTTGATGGTGTTCATAGTAGTAGTCTTGAGATACTTGGTATGAATTGCTTTGATCTGCTTGTTAAGATGAATTGTCTTAATCTACTGTCTTAAACCAGATTAGCTGGACTTGTTTTATTAAGAAGTAATATGAGCCACCCTAGGATCTCAACCTCTAGTAACAAGCTAACCCAACAATACAACCTCTAATCTTGAGGAGGAAATCACAAAACCTAGTAGGAAGACCATCTTCATCCCTGTTATCAGGACCAATTCTTGGAAAACTACTTAGGACCCTTAACCCTGGATCTAAGGCCATGTGCCTCTTTTACACTCAGCCTTGCGATGTGATCTACCATCCCCATACTATCCCTTGATCAAGAAACCCACTAAACAAGTTTCCCAAGCTTTTCTTGATCTCTAGTCACTCAAGTGATCATCTGTTTTCATTTAAAGACTCAATTTTGAGACACTTCTATTTTGTAATTTCCAAGGTAGTAGAGACCAACTCAAACTGGTGGTACAATGCATGTTGCAGTTGAATACCAACATGCTGCTAGGGTTCCTAGACATGGTTGAACACATGCTTGAGTGGTATCATTGCATGTGTTCTTTTCCAAAACCACAATGATGCACACTGATACACACACACGCATCCAAGTGGGTGTGGTGATGCAGCATCTTTCAAACTGGTGATACAATGCATGTTGCAGTTGAATCCCAACATGCTTCTAGGGTTCCTAGACATGGTTGGACACATGCTGGAGTGGCATCATTGCACGTGTTCTTTTCCAAAACCAAAATGATGCACACTGATACGCACACACATCCAAGTGGGTGTGGTGATACAGCATCTTTCAAACTGGTGATACAATGCATCTTGTAATTGAATCCCAGCATGCTGCTAGGGTTCCTGGACATGGTTGGACACATGTTGGAGTGGCATCATTACATGTGTTCTTTTACAAACCACAATGATGCACACTAATACACACACACATCCAATGACCTCTAGTGGATGCATGTGGTTTATGAAAATAACACACATGCAATGACATCTCGTGGATCCATGTGGTTTAGAAAAAGAACACACATGCAATGACATCTACTAGATCCATGTGGTTTAGGAAAAGAATACACATGCAATGACATCTAGAGGATCCTTGTGGTTTATGAAAAGGACACACATGTAATGACATCTAGTGGATCCATATGGTTTATGAAAAAAAACACATGCAATGACATCAGTGTATCCATGTGGTTTATGAAAAGTACACACATGCAATGCCATCTAGTTGATCCATGTGGTTTATGAAAATAACACACATGCAATGACATCTAATTGAATCCCAGCATGCTGCTAGGGTTCCTAGACATGGTTGGACACATGCTGGAGTGGCATCATTGCATGTGTTATTTTCTAAAACCACAATGATGCACACTGACACACACACACACACACATCTAATGACTCTAGTGGATCCATGTGGTTTAGAAAAAGAACATACATGCAATGACATCTAGTGGATCCATGTGGTTTATGAAAAGAACACCCATGCAATGACTCTAGTGGATCCATGTGGTTTAGGAAAAGAACACACATGCAATGACATCAAGTGGATCCATGTGGTTTATGAAAAGAACACACATGCAATGACATCTAGTGGATCCATGTGGTTTAGAAAAAGAACACACATGCAATGCCATCTAGTGGATCCATGTGGTTTACAAAAGAACACACAAGCAATGACTCTACTGGATGCATGTGGTTTAGGAAAAGAACACACATGCAATGACATCTAGCGAATCCATGTGGTTTATGGAAAGGACACACATGCAATGACATCTAGTGGATCCATGTGGTTTATCAAAAAAAAACATGCAATGACATCCGTGTATCCATGTGGTTTATGAAAAGTACAAACATGCAATGACATCTAGTTGATCCATGTGGTTTATGAAAATAACACACATGCAATGCCATCTAATTGAATCCTAGCATGCTGCTAGGGTTCCTAGACTTGGTTGGACACATGCTGGAGTGGCATCATTGCATGTGTTCTTTTCTAAAACCACAATTATGCACACTAATACACACACACACACACATCTAATGACTCTAGTAGATCCATGTGGTTTAGAAAAAGAACACACATGCAATGACATCTAGTGGATCCATGTGGTTTATGAAAAGAACACCCATGCAATGAATTTAGTGGATTCATGTGGTTTAGGAAAAGAACACACATGCAATGACATTAAGTAGATCCATGTGGTTTATGAAAAGAACACACATGCAATGACATCTAGTGGATCCATGTGGTTTAGAAAAAGAACACACATGCAATGACTCTAGTGGATCCATGTGGTTTATGAAAAGAACACACATGCAATGACTCTAGTGGATCCATGTGGTTTAGGAAAATAACACACATGCAATGACATCTAGCGAATCCATGTGGTTTATGAAAAGAACACACATGCAATGTCATCTAGTGGACCCATGTGGTTGATGAAAAGAACACACATGCAATGACATCTAGTGGATCCATGTGGTTTATGAAAAGAACACACATGCAATGACATCTAGTGGATCCATGTGGTTTATGAAAACAACACACATTAAATGACATCTAGTTGATCCATGTGGTTTATGAAAAGAACACACACCCAATGACATCTAGTTGAATCCCAGTATGCTGCTAGGGTTCCTGGACATGTTTGGACACATGCTGGAGTGGCATAATTGGATGTGTTATTTTCCAAAACCACAATGATGCAGACTAATACACACACATGCATCCAAGTGGGTGTGGTGATGCAGCATCTTTCAAACTAGTGATACAATGCATGTTGCAGTTGAATCCCAACATGCTTGTAGGGTTCCTAGTCATGGTTGGACACATGCTAGAGTGGCATCATTGCATGTATTCTTTTACAAACCACACTGATGCACACACACACATCCAATGACCTCTAGTGGATCCATGTGGTTTATGAAAAGAACACACATGCAATGACTCTAGTGGATCCATGTGGTTTAGGAAAATAACACACATGCAATGACATCTAACGAATCCATTTGGTTTAGGAAAAGAATACACCTGCAATGACATCTAGAGGATCCATGTGGTTTATGAAAAGGACACACATGTAATGACATCTAGTGGATCCATGTGGTTTATGAAAAAACACACATGCAATGACATCAGTGTATCCATGTGGTTTATGAAAAGTACACACTGCAATGACATCTAGTTGATCCATGTGGTTTATGAAAAGAACACACATGCAATGACATCTAATTGAATCCCAGCATGCTGCTAGGGTTCCTAGACATGGTTGGACACATGCTTGAGTGGAATCATTGCATGTGTTCTTTTCTAAAACCACAATGATGCACACTGACACACACACACATCCAATGACTCTAGTGGATCCATGTGGTTTAGAAAAGAACACACATGCAATGACATCTAGTGGATCCATGTGGTTTATGAAAAGAACACCCATGCAATGACTCTAGTGGATCCATGTGGTTTAGGAAAAGAACACACATGCAATGACATCAAGTGGATCCATGTGGTTTATGAAAAAAAACACATGCAATGACATCTAGTGGATCCATGTGGTTTAGAAAAAGAACACACATGCAATGACATTTAGTGGATCCATGTGGTTTATGAAAAGAACACACAGATAATGACTCTAGTGGATCCATGTGGTTTAGGAAAAGAACACACATGCAATGACATCTAGCAAATCCATGTGGTTTATGGAAAGGACACACCTACGATGACATCTAGTGGATCCATGTGGTTTATCAAAAAAAACATGCAATGACATCAGTGTATCCATGTGGTTTATTAAAAGTACACACACGCAATGACATATAGTTGATCCATGTGGTTTATGAAAAGAACATGCATGCAATGACATCTAACTGAATCCCAGCATGCTGCTAGGGTTCCTAGACATGGTTGGACACATGCTGGAGTGGCATCATTGCATGTGTTCTTTTCTAAAACCACAATGATGCACACTGATACACACAGACACACACACATCTAATGACTCTAGTGGATCCATGTGGTTTAGAAAAAGAACACACATGCAATGACATCTAGTGGATCCATGTGGTTTATGAAAAGAACACCCATGCAATGAATCTAGTGGATTCATGTGGTTTAGGAAAAGAACACACATGCAATGACATTAAGTAGATCCATGTGGTTTATGAAAAGAACACACATACAATGACATCTAGTGGATCCATGTGGTTTAGAAAAAGAACACACATGCAATGACTCTAGTGGATCCATGTGGTTTATGAAAAGAACACACATGCAATGACTCTAGTGGATCCATGTGGTTTAGGAAAATAACACACATGCAATGACATCTAGTGAATCCATGTGGTTTATGAAAAGAACACACATGCAATGTCATCTAGTGGACCCATGTGGTTGATGAAAAGAACACACATGCAATGACATCTAGTGGATCCATGTGGTTTATGGAAAGAACACACACACAATGACATCTAGTGGATCCATGTGGTTTATGAAAACAACACACATGCAATGACATCTAGTGGATCCATGTGGTTTATGGAAAGAACACATATCTAGTGACATCTAGTTGAATCCCAGTATGTTGCTAGGGTTCCTGGACATGTTTGGACACATTCTAGAGTGGCATAACTGGATGTGTTATTTTCCAAAACCACAATGATGCAGACTAATACACAAACACATATCCAAGTGGGTGTGGTGATGCCACATCTTTCAAACTGGAGATACCATTCATGTTGCAGTTAAATTCCAACATGCTGCTAGGGTTCTCGGGTATGGTTGGACACATGCTGGAGTGGCATCATTGCATGTATTCTTTTCCAAAACCACAATGATGCACACTGATACACACACACACATCCAAGTCGGTCTGGTGATGCGGCATCTTTCAAACTGGTGATACAATGCATCTTGTAGTTGAATCCCAGCATGCTGCTAGGCTTCGTGGACATGGTTGGACACATGCTGGAGTGGCATCATTGCATCTGTTCTTTTCCAAACCACAATGATGCACAATAATGCACACACATCCAATGACCTCTAGTGGATCCATGTGGTTTATGAAAATAACACGCATGCAATGACATCTACTGGATCCATGTGGTTTAGGAAAAGAATACACATGCGATGACATCTAGAGGATCAATGTGGTTTATGAAAAGGACACACATGCAATAACATCTAGTGGATCCATGTGGTTTATGAAAAGAACACACATTAATGACATCAGTGTATCCATGTGGTTTATGAAAATTACACACATGCAATGACATCTAGTTGATACACGTGGTTTATGAAAAGAACACACATGCAATGACATATAATTGAATCCCATCGAGCTGCTAGGGTTCCTAGACATGGTTGGACAAATGCTGGAGTGGCATCATTGCATGTGTTCTTTTCTAAAACCACAATGAGGCACACTGATACACACACATCTAATGCTCTAGTGGATCCATGTGGTTTATGAAAAGAAATGACATCTAGTGGATCCATGTGGTTTATGAAAAGAACACCCATGCAATAACTCTAGTGGATCCATGTGGTTTAGGAAAAGAACACACATGCAATGACATCAAGTGGATCCATGTGGTTTATCAAAATAACACACATGCAATGACATATAGTGGATCCATGTGGTTTAGAAAAAGAACACACATGCAATGACATCTAGTGGATCCATGTGGTTTATGAAAAGAACACACGAGAATGACTCTAGTGGATCCATGTGGTTTAGGAAAAGAATACACATGCAATGACATCTAGCGAATCCATGTGGTTTATGAAAAGAACACACATGCAATGACATCTAGTGGACCCAAGTGGTTTATGAAAAGAACACACATGCAATGACATCTAGTGGATCCATGTGGTTTATGAAAAGAACACACATGCAATGACATCTAGTGGATCCATGTGGTATATGAAAATATTACACATGCAATGACATCTAGTTGATCCATGAGGTTTATGAAAAGAATACACATCCAATTACATCTAGTTGAATCCTTGTATGCTGATAGGGTTCCTGGACATATTTGGACACATGCTGGAGTGGCATAATTGGATGTGTTATTTTCCAAAACCACAATGATGCAGACTAATACACACACATATCCAAGTGGGTGTGGTGATGCAACATCTTTCAGATTGGAGATACCATGCATGTTGTAGTTCAATTCCAGCATGCTGCTAGGGTTCTTAGACTTGGTTGGAAACATGATGGAGTCGCATTATTGCATGTATTGTTTTCCAAAACCAGAATGATGCACATTGATACACACACACATCCAATGACTTCTAGTGGATCCATGTGGTTTATGAAAAGAACACACATGCAATGACATCTAGTGGATCCATGTGGTTTAGGAAAAGAACAGACATGCAATGACATCTAGTGGATCCTTGTAGTTTAGGAAAAGAATACACATGCAATGACATCTAGTGGATCCATGTGGTTTATGAAAAGGACACACATGCAATTACATTAGTGCATCCATGTGGTTTATGAAAATAAAACACATGCAATGATATCAGTAGATCCATGTGGTTTATGAAAAGGACACACATGCAATGACATCTAGTGGATCCATGTGGTTTATGAAAAAAACACATTCAATGACATCTAGGTGAATCCCTACATGCTGCTAGGGTTCCTAGACATGGTTGGACAAATGCTGGTGTGGCATCATTGCATGTGTTCTTTTCCAAAACCTTAATGTTGCACACTAATACACACACACACATCCAATGACTCTAGTGGATCCATGTGGTTTATGAAAAGAATACACATGCAATGACATATAGTTGATCCATGTGGTTTAGGAAAAGAACACACATGAAATGACATCTAGTGGATCAATGTGGTTTATGAAAAGAACACACATGCAATGCCATCTAGTGGATCCATGTGGTTTATGAAAAGAACACGCATGCAATGACATCTATTGGATCCATGTGGTTTATGAAAATAACGCACATGCATTGATATTAGTGAATCCATGTGGTTTATGAAAAGGACACAAATGCATTGACACCTAGAGGATCCATGTGGTTTACGAAAAGAACACACGTGCAATGACATCTAGTTGAATCCCAATATGCTGCTGGGGTTCCTAGACATGTTTGGACACATGATGGACTGGCATCATCGCATGTGTTCTTTTACAAAACAACAATAATGCACGCTGATACACACACATCCAAGTGGGTGTGGTGATGCATCATCTTTCAAACCGGTGATACAATGCATGTTGCAATTGAATCCAAGCATGCTGCTAGGGTTCCTAGACATAGTTAGATGCATGCTCAAGTGGCATCATTGCATGTATTATTTTCTAAAACCACAATGATGCATACCCATATAGACACACAAACACACATACACCCAAGTGGTTGTGGTGATACATCATCTTTCGAACTGGTGATACAATGCATGTTGCAGTTGAATCCCAGTATGCTGCTAGGGTTCCTGGACATGGGTGGACACATGCTAGAGTGGCATCATTGCATGTGCTCTTTTCAAAAACCACTATGATGCACCCTGATACACACACATCCAATGACTCTAGTGGATCCATATGGTTTTTGAAAAGAACACACATACAATGACATATAATGGATCCATGTGGTTTAGAAAAAGAACACACATGCAATGATATCTAGTGGATCCATGTGGTTTATGAAAAGAACACACATGCAATGACTCTGGTGGATCGATGTGGTTTAGGAAAAGAACACACATGCAATGACATCTAGTGGATCCATGTGGTTTATGAAAAGGACACACATGTAATGACATCTAGTGGATCCACGTGGTTTATGAAAAGAACACATATGCAATGACATCTAGTTGAATCCCAGCATGCTGCTAGGGTTCCTAGACATGGTTGGACACATGCTGGAGTGGCATCGTTGCATGTGCTCTTTTCAAAAACCACAATGATGCACCCTGATACACACACACATATCCAATTACTCTAGTGGATCCATGTGGTTTATGAAAAGAACACATATGCAATGACATTTAGTGGATGCAATGACATCTAGTGGACCAATGTAGTTTATGAAAATAACTCACATGCAATGACTAGTGGATCCATGTGTTTTAGGAAGAGAACACACATGCAATAACATCAAGTAGATCCATGTGATTTATTAAAAGAACACACATGCAATGACATCTAGTGGATCCATGTGGTTTATGAAAAGAACAACACACATGCAATGACATCAGTGGATCCATGTGGTTTATGAAAAGGACACACATGCAATCACATCTAGTGGATCCACGTGGTTTATGAAAAGAACACACATGCAATGACATCTAGTTGAATCACATCATGCTGCTAAAGTTCCTGGACATGGTTGGACACATGCTGGAGTGGCATCATTGCATGTGTTCTTTTCTAAAACCACAATGATTCACACTAATACACACACATACACATCCAATGACTCTAGTGGATCCATGTTGTTTATGAAAATAACACACATGCAATGACATCTAGTGGGTCCGTGTGGTTTATGAAAAGAACACACATTCAATGACATCTAGTTGAATCCCAACATGTTGCTAGGGTTCC